>JAFEMH010002849.1:0-307704 GCA_022495995.1 Adenophora triphylla var. japonica
TAGATCCGAGCGTGCTCAGTGGATCACCGTCGGCTGCTCGGCTTCGCTTCGATTTCAAAGCAATAAGCCGGGATTTTCTCTTCTCCCCGACTCGAATGGTTTGACTGATTTTCCCTTCTGGTATTTCAACGAGGGAGGTTAGCGTTGCTGTGAGCATCTCGCAACTGGGCTGCGATCTCTCGGGCAAGTAATGAAAGCCGATCTCCGACTGAATTGGAGTTACTAGCTCTTCCATGTAAGTTTCGTGATATTTCGTAGACTCCGGTCCACAGGTCTTCCATCTTGTTAGAGACCTGATTGATGATGAGGGCAGAGTCACCATACACCTCCAATTCCTTGATATTTCTTTCAAGGGCGGCTTCCAACCCGGCTATGCAAGCTTCATATTCAGCAGTCATTGTCGGTGACTTCAAGTTCAACCTATCAAGCATGGGGCGTGTTCGTCGCAGGGATCGACTGTAAGCATTCCTATTCCGTTCCCCTTTTGTTTGACGCCCGTCGAAGAAGAGTTGCCAACGATTTTCTCCTTCTAGAGCAAAGATTCCATCATCGGGAAATTGAGGTTCGTGTCCCTGACTCATCACTGAAATCACCAAATGTTCCGCCATTATGCTGCCCTTTTACGGATTTCCTTGAAACATAAGTGATGTCGTATTCACCAAAAAGAATGACCATTTTGCCAACCTCATAGAGATGGAAGGCTTGTCGAATGTATATTTGATGGGTCTATCCTTGAGACAAGATGTATCCGTGAGACCGCATGTAGTGTTTCAACTTTCCCACTACCTGCACCAAACTCGCGCAAGTCTTTTCGCAGCGTAGTAATTGAGTTCGCTTCCTTGAGCTTTCGCTACGAAATAGATGGCGTTTTCGACCTTGGAATCTTTTCTTCTCTTTGAGCTAGCATAGCCCCAATTGCCGTATCCGTGACGCTTAGGTATAGCAAGAGTGGCTTTTGCCGATGTGGCGGGCAAAGAATCTGGGGATTCACGAGGTATGCCTTGATCTCGTTCAAAAGCAAGCCGACATTCCGGAGTCCATTCTTGTAGGCATTTTTCTTCATCAACTTGAAGATCGGCTCGCATCGAGGTCACCGATTTACAAAGCGGCTTATGTATTGCGCCTTTCCCACGAAGGATTTCACTTCGTCGCTGTCCTGGTGGCTTCATTTCAACTATCGCCTTGATTTTCTCGAGGATCTACTTCGATCCCTCGTTCTGTCACCATATATCCTAGCACCTTGCCTCGTCTTACACCGAAGGTGCATTTGGCCGGATCTCGCCTCATGTCGTGGTCTCTGAGGCGGCCAAGAATTTTCTCAAATCAACAAAGTGTCCGCCATCTCGATCCTCTCGGAGCGTATTATCATGTCGTCCACATAGACCTCAATTTCTTTGTGGATCATGTCACGGAACGTAGCCGTAGCCGCCCTTCGGTACGTAGCCCCAAAGATTCTTTAGTCCGAACGGCATGACCGTGTAGCAAGAGGTGCCCCAAGGGGTCGTGGCAAGGCCGTTTTGGCTTGATCTTCTCGCCATTTTGATTTGGTTGTAACCGGCAAAACCGTCGACGAAGGATTTAACTTCATGGTCAGCCGTGGAATCTACCAAAATGTCGATGTTTGGCGTGGGGAAATCATCTTTGACCGGCTTTGTTCAAGTCTCTCAAGTCTACGCAAAGACCGATCTTTCCGTTGGCCTCGTCACCGTTACTATGTTGGAAAGCCACGTAGGTATTCAATGACCCCGATGAACCCCGCCCGAGCATCTTTTCTATCTCCTCTTTCACTTGTAGAGGACCATTCGGCTTAATTCTTCTTAGCTTCTCGCTTACCGGCTTCGACTTCCGGGTCGAGCGGTATTCGGTGCTCAACTATGGAAGGATCGAGGCCTCGGCATATCTTTATAGGACCATGCGAACACATCCACGAATTCTTTTAGCAGCTCAATTAGTGGCATCCCTTTCACCTTCAAGAAACTACCAATCAAGGTCTCTTTAGGCTCTTCCAGCTCCCACCACACTTGTCAAAATCTCTTCGGCACTGGGCTCGATTTTCCTCTTTCCTGACAACTCCGCTAAAGATTTCTTTGATATATTGTTCATTTAATGTGTCCGCTTCTTCATCTAGTGAATCGTTATTAACTGTTTTTAGATCATTAGTTAATTCATCATTAGTTAAAGTGGCAATTAAGGGATACTCGTAAAGGTTCGCCATTTCATCGAGAATAAAAGTGGAATACAAGATTGGCTACAATTTCGTGGTCTTCAGTGCGAGGCCATCTGACGACTTAAGACTCAAACTCAACAAACGAGACTCGCAGGACTTTACAAAGGTTGACACAAAGGGACTGGGACCAATCCAAGTTTCGTGATCATTTCTTCTTTGGTCGCGGACGGGCCCGAGAGAGTTTCCCAATTCTTTAGCGGCATTGCCGTCGAGGCCTCATGACTCTGGGCCGTCTCGCTTCTCGTCCTCCTTCCTCGCCGTTGCTATCATCTCTTTGTCCGAACCGTAATCAATTGTGTTTGGCGTCCGAAAACCGAGCATGCTGGATGTAGGGATCTTCCTCAATTCTCGGGATTTCTATCTCGCCGCAATCTCGACCGCTCAATCCAGATGTAAGGACGTATTGCGTCTCGATGTGCCGCCGGAAAAATCTCATGTCCCATACTCGAGCGGAAAGGCTTAGCAGTGCTCAAGAAGGAGGACGTCCCACACGACGTTCATAGATTCGAGTTGGGTATGACGATGCTTGTCGATCTTTATCATGAAAATTTCCCGGCTTTGGCAGTGGTCGTAGAGCTGGCTCAAGAATGGTGACAAAGCCGTGATTAGGACCGGGGTTTGTGTGCTCGTATCATGGCGGTGTTCAATGTTTCCTTCCAAGCATGCCTCCAAATGTTGGAAATGACAATTGAATTTGATGAATCGAACTTCTTCTGAGTCTGCCGCTGAGTGCGTTGGACATAGTTGGCATCACCGGATTCGGGGGATTCGACGAGACTTGCCCCGATAGTCCCTTGGTCGACTCCTGAGGAGGTAGCCCCGGGTCCGGCTAAGAGCATGCTTAGCGACGGTCTCGCTTCTGCTCCCTATGAGGAAACCGGTCACCCCTTATGACTTCAAGGTCCCCTTGTCGGTTAATGAATTTGACGATTGGTGGAGAGTGGAAGCTATGGCTTTCATGTGATGCAACCAAGGGCGCCCTAATAGGGTCGTGAACTCGAGGGATATCCATTACATGGAACTTTGCCGGCACCATTTGGGTTTCGTACTGCAGTTCCGTAGTCACCGTCCCTGTGGATGGGACGAGACGTGCCATCATATGCCTTGACCGACCGGTAGATGGGATCACGTGCCTTTCATTTGATGCTGGGTAGGCCCGCATCATGCCGAGGGGAAGGACATTAACGGCTGATCCGTTGTCCACCAATACTCTGTGGAGCGATACGGTGTTGAGCTTAATGGTGATGTACAAAGCTTCATTGTGTTTGGGAGACATCTCTTGGCAAATCTTCGTCGCAGAAGGTGATCATGCCGCCATAAAGGGATCATAGATTTGGTCCTTGTCTCTGGATGTAGAGTCATCAAGCCGCTCACTTCGTGCTTTTTTCTTGCGAGGTAGAACCTTGCCGAAGCCCCGGGTTATACTCGAGGCCTTTTGTGGCGGTTGCCATCTCCTGGCCAACATGTTGATTGAGCGGGAGCGCCAAACCGGGCGTTGGTCTTTCTTTGTCGCACTGGAGCCGGACAAACTGACTTTTGACTGCTCCCGCGGGGGATAGATTTCGATCAAGAGAGTTACCTGTGTCCACAGATTCTCGTGTCCGAAAGTCTCACTCGTCGTTGGCAAGGCTTTTCGCTCTTTTACCCCCGTTTGCTTGGGAAGACCGGGCCGGAGTAGAGTACATAATAATCAAATCCCCTGCATGGCTCCCCGAGCGTACTCCACACCGGTATCACCGCCTCGAATCTCTCCTTCAATTTTTGCCGGGAGGAAATTTTCTTCTTCTTAGGAGG
Organism: Adenophora triphylla var. japonica; assembly: GCA_022495995.1. NCBI lineage: Eukaryota > Viridiplantae > Streptophyta > Magnoliopsida > Asterales > Campanulaceae > Adenophora > Adenophora triphylla. The sequence continues at coordinate 4,022 of JAFEMH010002849.1, forward strand.
ACGGTCCTCGTGTATCCAAATTCCCCGATAGTCCCTTTCAAGGCAATGACAAGCCACGTATATCCCACCAAATGTGTTCTACTACCAAGGCGGATTTGGGACCTCGTGCCGAGCGGTGCTAGAATGACTTTGAGTGGAACCGGTCCGGAGATCTCGTCTGGGCTCATCTCGGAAGCGAGTGGTTGGACTCCGCCGGATATTGAGAGGTATTAGGTTCCTGGGAACAGTGCATATGTTTGTCCTTCGTGGTAGCCCTGCATTGGGAGATTGTTAAGGTCCCGGTGGCGTGTGGCCTCTTCAATCCAGGCTTGCCGTCTGTTCGCGTTCCTCCGTGGCTTTGATGGCCGACCATATTTCTTCAATCAAGTTTCCCGATCTTCATCACCCAGGCCGATATTTGCGGGATCATCACTTGAGAGGGGATAACCGACTGTATGCCGAACTCTTTCATCCTTGATCGCCGTTTGGGGGCCAGCTTGCTGTAAGTCGACGGGCAGAGTCCCGGCGGTGGAGACATAGGAATCTTGGGGTAGCATCTCGATGTATCCTGGACGATTAAGAAGAGGAGGAGAACCTTCTTCCTTCTTTGCGGTAAAAGTGCCATCGGAATTGAGACCGATGGTCAAACCATGACTTGCGACAACCCCCGTAAGGTCGCTAATTTGAGCCTCATGTCGAAGTCTCATCTCGTTCTACCAACCGGATCCAACATCTGGTCCGTTCGAGGGATTTTGGAGGACGGAGTGACGTTATCCCTATCATTACCGGCCGACGCAGACATTCTCGAAACCCGTAGTCGGAACAAACGGTGTAGCCGATGACGCGCTTCGACTCTTCCCAACTAATCAAACGATGACCCTGTCCGAAACCAACCTTTGTGAGGAGTCATGGGGAAAAGGACACGAAGGTTCGATGTCCTGGGAATAAAGGAGGGTAGGTGTTTCGGGCTTTGGGCTCATGCAACATGCGCTTATTTGTTCACGTTTACTTAAACATATTTTATTAACCTAATCGGTTGGAAAAGATTGCTCTTCTTTTTCGCAAACTACTCGGGATCCCGGATCGCCGGGCCCCGTCACTACGTCTATAAGCCCCTCGTATTCCACCCGTATTTCGACCTCCCAGCGGATGGACAGCCCGGCGATGGTCCTATAGGGCAAGCGGTCCCACCGACCGAAAGAAAACGATCCTAAAAGTCTCAAGGGTAATCGAGTCTTAACGAGCATTCGATGTAAATTACTACAAAGCCGACGTCAAAGTCAAGATCATGTCCGAGAGCTCGACGAAAAGTCGACATGATTTGACCGATAAGCGTCCACAATTGATCTTGACTTGTCGTCGCTAAGCCGTAATTAGGCATGGAATAATCATTAATCCTTGATGACTCAAAGGTCATGCCGGGAGTCGTTGTATAATTTGTGCGCCGTAGCCGAAGTCAAGGCGCCTGGCCAATATCTTGGTCAAAGTCTCGCGGCGAAAACCGGCGTAACTTCGACCGACAGGTCCCCGAAAGATATTGAGCTCGGTGTGCCGACAAAGGCTTGAAAGGAAAGGTCTATACACGCATGTGGCATGACACGCACTCAAACTAAAAACCAACCGGTCTCTGACAAAGTGTGTCACTGACAAGCGCATGGTCGACACGAGGCTCCATGGGATGTTTGGGTAGTCCCGTGCTTGCACCGAGAGGCGTAATAAGACCAAACGGGCCGCGACAAGGATTTCCCGTTAGGGACGTAGTGTGCAGTGTACGGTCACGTGCGCGTAGTGTGCAAGCAGTCTATTTTCTTTTTCTGAGTAAAATAGAGATTTTTTATGTGTCTTAAAAATATGATGCATGATGATTTTTTTTTGAAAATTTTCTTTTTTGGAAATCTTTTTTTTTGAATTTTTTTTTTGGAAATTTTTTTTTTGAAATTTAATGAACACATAAGCACATAAGCACAAAAATTCCGACAGTTAGGGGCATGATTCCGACAGTCAAAATTTTGACTTTTTCCGAGGCGGCCAAAACAACACGAAAATGTGCAAAAATCAACACACACACACAAATGACTTTTAAATCCGGGACGGAAGCTTGACCCTCAAAAGCTTTTTTTTTTTTTTTATGAAAACGGTGATACCGGTACGTGGGATTGTTAAACCACAATTTATCCCCGACTCGTGTTAGGAGGCGATAACGGGAAGTTTAATGGTTTCCACCAATATACCAAATATCATTTTTTTTTAGAAAAAGCTATTTATCCCCAGCGGAGTCGCCACTGTGATGATGTGCCACCATTTCTCGGGAAAAATTCGATTTTTTGCGTTTCTTTGAAAAAACCAAATAAAACCCGGAAAAAGAACGGAGTCGCCACGCCATTTTTGTTTTAAGGGCCAAAACTTTGAAAAATGCCCGAGATTAGAGATTTGGGTTCGGAGGTCATGTTACACGCCGGGAAGGACGTTAGTGTGCACCCGGAATGCCTCGTAAAACGAGTCTTCCAAGCTGAAAATCATTTGTGTGTGTGTGTGTGTGTATTTTGGCCAAAATAAGTTGAAACTCAGAAAAGTAAAAATTGGGATATCTTTTTAAGACTTTAAACTGATCCCATGATTTTTTGGAAGATTTTTGGATTGAGATTTGGTACTCAAAAGACCTTTTGAAGTTGAGAGTCACTTCTGCCAGAGTGAAAAAGGCAGTGGACCTTTGATTTTGAAATGGATTCAAGGGCCTTAAAACTTCATAATCTGGATAAACTCAGAGAATGAAAGTTGTTCCAGACACCTTAAATAAGATTTGTGCGAAGGAATTTTCCATTTTGGAGAAGATTTGAGGGGTCAAAGCCTTCTGGAAATCTCAGATATGAGATCTGGATTCCCAGAAGCTGATGAACTGGCCTCTAAAAGAAAATTTGAAAAGAGGAGTTTTACTCACCCCAAAAATAAAGTAAAAATATTTCTGGAAATATATGGATGTTGGATACAAAAAGTGTTTTGTAGTCAACACCAAATTCCAAGTTTATCTGTGTCCAAAAATTAAGACAATGGACTGAGGTCTTGGAAAATTGCTACTGGACAGCAACTTCTCAAGAAAGAAAATATGATTTTAAAAGGGGGTTTTTGCATCCATGCTTGTCCCCATTTCCCTAGGTTTTGGTTAGTTATCACTTGACATTTTAGTGGTGAATCAACTATGCCAAACCATCCTTGGGGTACATTAGGACTAAGCACTTCATTTGCTTGGGAAGGGAAATTTTATCCTTTGAAATCAAGATTTGGTGCTTGAAAATGGTTTTTAGGGTTTTGAAAATGTGTTTTCTTTGGAAAAAAGTAAGAACACTTTGAAGAAAACGTTGATCCTTGTAGAAGATCATCCATGGAGATGAACTTCCATGGTGATCTTCTTGGATCTAAGACAAGAAGAAGAATGAACTACATTTTGTAGCTTGAAAATGCATGCATGGAATGAGAGAATTTAGGGTAAGGAGAGGGAGGTTATACCTATCTTCCTTGGTTTTTTGGTGTTTAAAGGCTTGAATGCAAGAGTGTTTGAACTTGAGAGTGAGTGGGTGTGATTTGAGTGAGTGAAAGTTGGGAAGATTCAAGAGAAAAAGGTGACAATTCTTAGGGAATTCTCACTGTTTTCTCAAGTATTTTCGCCAAATGCTGTGAGTTGTGTTCTTGGTCCTCCTTATTTTTGTGACTGGAGGGCTCAATTTATAGCCCTCTGAATTTTACAATCCTATCCGCGCGGATAAACCCTGCAGCGTGCACTGTTCATTAAATGCTGCTCCAGGCTTTGGACACAAGGAATAATCTTTTTAAAATTCAAATTAATCAGCCAGTTTTTGTTTCCAGCCATTTCTTTTTTTGGTTTTTCTTATTTCTTTTGCTTTTTTGATTCCTTTCCTTGGTTTATCTTTTTTTGGCAATCCCTAATCTACCCTTACTTGGTTAGAAATGTTAGGAATGTTAGGAATTGTTAGAAATGTTATAACTTTCGTCAATTTTCTAACGAAAATTCTAACAAGCTCAAATTGGATCACTTACACATACCCAACAAGGCTTCTTTGGCGTAGGGCCCCTTTTCAATTCGAGGCTCAGGCATGGCTGGCCTTTTGTCTGCCCGTGGAAGATTTGTCGGGATTTGACCGGAACGTGTCAGTACGTTCACCTCTGGCTTTGCTACTTTGCTTGTCTCTCCTATTTCTGTAATGAGAGGGCCTTGGTTGGCGTAGGGCCATGCTTCACATTTTAGTTCGTTCACCGTTATTGCTTTCGTTGAAGCGTCAACAGTGGCTTTGAGATCTTCCCAAGACAGGGGTTGGGGTATCTAGACCCTCGGGCCGTTGGTGGCGGTGAGGAGCTCGTCCCAGCTGATCATGGAGCAGACGTTGCCGTGGTCTTGTGCAGAGCTAGGCTGAGGAGATTTGCTGGAGTAGATGACGTAGTAGTCAAACTTTCCTGATAGTTCTCCAAGGGTTCCGACTGTAGGGTCGCTGGATTCGTATCTCTTCTTCAGTTTTTGTTGAGAGGAGGGTTTCTTCTTTCTTCGAGGGCGATCCTCGTTCATTTCATCTTGGAATTCCATTTCCGCATTGACAAGCGATGCACCGTGCACGTCCCACTAGATGTGTTCATTGTTCTGCGGTGGTACCGGGACCTCAGGATGTTGACCGGACGCGTCTTCCCCTGGGGGGTCTTGTGGCTTTATGTCTTAGCTGCATGGCTCGTACGAGGGCAACAGATTGACTTCTAGGAGACAATGAGAGACGTTAGGAGCTGCAGGAGCGGGCATGTCTTTGGGAGTCACGAGTGGTTGGGGAATGGCTAACGTTCCGAAGTGGTGCATGGCACCTTCGATCCATGCTTGTTGTTCGCCTTGGCGTTTTTCGAGGGCTATGACGGCTTGCCACACCTCTTCCATTGTCGGGAAGTTTCTCGGGGGTAAGGGCCCGTTTTCCTCGTTGTTATCCGCTGATTTGGCCATGGGGAGTTGACGGACTGCCCTAGTGGCTGTGCTGGGAAGAATGTTTGGACCTTGCGGCTTTGACACTGGGAGGATAGTTCCCGGGTACTCTCGATCGCTCTTGGTTCACTGGAGGGGTGACGGGTAAGGTTTAGACATGGGAAGGCCTTTTGGATAAAAAGGGGGGAAAGCTCACGTGACATGCGGTTTCCGCTTTTATTTATTTATTTATTATTTTTTTTGTTGTTTAAATTTTCTTAAAACAATGTTTTCTCAGAATCCTAGGTAGGTTGGAAAAGATTGCTCTTCTTTTTCGCAACTATGCTAGATCTTGGGTCAGTGGAGACCATCTGTGCGGCTATAAGCCCCTCGTTTTGCACGTGTATTTCGACCTCCCGGGGTGGACAGCCCCGGGCGAGGGTCCTATAGGGCAAGCGGTTTCCACCAACCTAAAAGAAAAATCGAACCTAAGGACCGAGCCTGTCATGTTCGTTTTAATGCGTGAGCCATGTGAATAGTGAGCCGAGCCGCACTGAAGTCAAGATCTGGTCGAGAGTTCGGCATGACCTCTCTTTACCTTGCTTGCGCAAGGGATCTGTGACGTTAGGCGTTGGCTGGGTCATATTGTCATGGCTGGCGTATTAAAGGCTTGTTGACATGGTGTCATGTGGGCATGGATGTATATCCGGGACGGAACATCGTATGGGTGTAGCTTCGGAAAATCAAGATCGGGTCAAGATTTTAGCATGACCTTTCATCGCTTTGCTTGCGCAAGGGATCTTGAGCTTCGAGCTTCGACTCAGAAAATGGCCAGCATGGGATATTTATCCAGGCTGTATGACACGGACTGGGTAAAAACCAACTGAGCCTGGACAGAGTGTTACGCAAGCGTGCAGGGTTGACACTAGCTAGGATGGGATGTTTGGAATGATCCCGTGCACATCCAAGAGGCCTAGGAAGACCAAACGGACTGCAACTGAGACCACCCCGGATTGAGGGTTGTAGTGTGCAGTGTATCCGAGACAGCAGTGCGCGTAGCGTGCGGTGTACCGAGGCAGCAGTGCGAGTAGCGTGCGGTGTACCGAGGCAGTAGTGCGAGGAGTGTGCGCTCTTTAAAATTCTTTTTCTGAGTAAAACAGAAGTTTTTGAAGAATTTTAAATGTATGTACACAGATGTATATTGATGCATTTTTTGTATTTTTTTTTTGTAAATAAAAAGTAAAGCACATGCACACACACACAACAGTTAAATAAATAGGTAAAATGAAAGTTTGACCCTCATTATCGTTTTAAAAATCTTTTGTTTTTGTTTAAAAGTTTTTAAAACAAAATGATCCCCAGCGAAATCGCCAACTGAAATTACCCGGATCCGGTTCGCGCGAGGAGCCCAGGCATCTCGCATCCCTCGAAAGTTGCCCGGATCCGAGAGGCACAGCGATTGCGCCCCGGCATCTGGCATTCCGTTTTTTGCGTTGGTCGGTGGAGGTGTCGCTGTGTTTTTGCTTGTAGAGTCGCCACGCCGTTTTGATTAAGCCCAAAACATTGAGAAAATGCACCAGTTTAAAAATAAACTGTTTTTGTGTGATGAGATTTTTGAGTTCGGAGGTCAGATTACTCCTCGGGAAGAGAATATTAGAATATTAGAGCTCACCCGAGCTGCCTCGTAAAAATGAGTCTTTCGATACCCCTTCTTTCTTTAAATATTGTGTGTGTGTATCTGCTTTTTTAAAAATGCATGTTGTATCGGATGTCTACATTGTACACTGCGTATTGAAATGTATTGAAATAGTAATGGAAGGAAGCCTTACCAATATTAGTTCGTGTCTGTCTTCCGCTGGGGAATAGTGTTTGAGGATGGAATAGTGTTCCGGGATGGATCGGGATTGCTTCGGGATGTGCCGGTTGTCTGCGGACAGAGTTTCGGCGTGCTTCGGAATTGTCAAGTGTGCACTCGGGCAGAGTTTCGGCGTGCGTTGGGATCGTTAGCTGGATTCGGGCAGAGTTCCGGCGTGCGTTGGGATCGTTGGCTGGATTCGGGCAGAGGTTCGGCGTGCGTTTGAATCGTCGGTTTGGCTCGAAAAAGGCCAAGACGCCTCGGGAAAGACCAGGCAAGGCTTCGGAGTACCACGAGGGGCCTCAGAATACCTCGAGAGTGCCTCGGGCCAGCGCGGGAGCGTCTCGGGAGCGCTCGATAGGGCTTCGGAACACCGCAAGGGAGCTCGAAAGGCCCCGGAAGGAACCGAAAGGGACCGGGATTGCCTCAGAAGGACTTAGAGGGGCATCCAGAGGGCTTAGGGAGAGAGGAGAAGAGGGAGATGTGTGAAATGAGGGAGGGGAAGCCCTCTATTTATAGTGTGGGAAAAATTGAAAGAAGGTCCGTACGGACCTTTATGCAAAACTAAAATTTTAGTTTTCTCAGATTTGAGGAAAAAATGTGGACTTTAAGAGGATTTCGTAATTATGATGTCTGGTAGCAAAGAGGTCCGTACGGACCTTTTGGCATGCAAAGAGGTCCGTACGGACCTTCTATGCTTTTCCAATTTTTGCATAATTCCTAAAATGTCATTTTGTGTTTTTTTTTGTCCCAGAAAGGCCCTCCTTGATTTGGTTGGTGTTTTTTTTTAGCCTTTGAGAGTTTTTTGAGGGTTCCGGGTGTTCGAGACTGCGTTTGAGTGAGTCTGCGGTGTTTCCCGGGTGCTCAGAAGAGGGTGATCCAGATTGGGATACTTACAACGGCGCACTCTTGGTCTTGGAGGAACTCCATCTAGTCCTACCCATGTTAACAAGCAAGCAAGAACATAAACAATGGAGTCAAGGAGAGAGAGAGAGAAAGAGCGGAGAATTTACCTTACAGAGTGCCGTAGTGAGAAGAAACAAATTGGAAGGTTTGAGAAGCTTTTAAAACCACCAAGCGGTTGTTTAAATCAAAGAGGGTTCTTTTTCCAAAAAACCGCTTTTCCCTAATTAAACTCCCCAACCGTCCAATTGCTCCACGTTTCATTATGGCTGTCTAATCATGCAGAAGACAGTTGACTACTTTTTAAAAAAACATTTGCCTCTTCAATTTCCATGGTAGACAAATATTTTTGGAGACAAATTGTTATGGATATTTTTCAGCATGGTGACATCCTTAGTTGCTCCTGCATGTCAAAATGATATTCCACAGTAAGTATTGCTTAATACTTATTCATTTTCTATAATATTTTTTCATTATTATTTTACAGTAAAGCAGAAGAGATAAACACGGGATACAACCAGACACGATCAACTTCTCTTCAACGGCAAGGTGGACTTGGTCTTTGGACGTTGAGGAGATAACCATGCATGTCGAGATTATAGGAATTAGTAGTTATCCGTTTATAATCTTTGTTATTTAAAGGGGATATGGAGATGAAAAAACACACACCCATTTTACACACTACACACGCACAGCTTGTAATCCTTTCCATTGTCTTCCAAAGTTGTAACCATGGTTCTTATAGTGAAACACTTAAGGTTGGAGACTTAACTCTCGGGGTTTTTTTCGAAGAGGTTGTCATCTCTAAGATTTTTCTCGTTAACAAAATCCTCGTGTCATTCTTTACTTTCATGTTCTTGTTCCATTTAATTGAATTCCAAAGTTCCCTCCTTGTTGTTTAAATCCATACACTTGTCAAGTAAAGATTCTACGTTATTATTTTTTCTACCAAAACAATTTGCATAAATTTGATCAAAACAAATGTCATTCTTCAACAATCAAATTATATATTCTAAAACTCCATAAAATTTTGGGCCAAGTCTTAGAAGAAGTGGTGGAAAATATAAGACCATATCAAATTTTGGACCTTATACAAATGGGCTTCTTGCAATTGCCCAAAATCGGGACTGAGTATAACAACTACTCCCTCCGTCCCATAACAAGTGACACAGTTACTGTTCCGCACGGAAATTAAGGAAAAAGTGAAAAGGTTGATGGGTTGTGAGTGTAGATAGTTGAGTAGGAGAGAGAATGAGTGGAGAGAATAGTAAATTATAATGGTGTTGTGAGTATTATAATAATGTAGAAGAGAGAATGAGTGGAGGAAATAGTAAAGATACTTTTCCATTTTAGAAAGTGTGACTTATTAGTGGGACGCCCAAAATGGCAAAGTGTGTCGCTTGTTATGGAACGGAGGGAGTACGTCACATGAATAAAAAATATTAAAAAAATTTATTTTGTCAGTGAGCCTTTTTAAATGAAACACGTATATAAAAATTTATGAATTTTTAAACGAGACGAAGGAAGTACTCCCTCCGTCCCATTTTAGTGTAGACTTCTTTCCTTTTTCGTCCGTCCCACCTTAGTGTAGACTGTCAAAATTAGAAAGTTTTTTATTATTTTTTATTTTCCCTACCCCACCCACTCATTCTCTCTCTTCATTTTCCACCATACAATTTATTCAACCAACCTACTATTCACTCCACTCATTCTCTCTCTTCATTTTCTACCACACATTTTCATTATCTTAATAATATTCCTTAGTTATTGTGCCCACCACCTTAGTCTACACTAAGGTGGGACGGAGGGAGTATTTATTACTAATAAACAAGAATGACCATTGGCTCAAAAACTCCCCCTTAAAAGCACAAGGCCACGATCCTTGTCAAAAGCACTCAAACTAAGCATTCACCATCAATTAAAATAGAATCAACGACCACCAAACAACCTGATTTATTATTTACTCCCTCCGCCCCGCTAATATTCGCACATTTTTCTTTTTGGGCGTCTCGCTAATATTCGCACACTCCCAAAAAGGAAACTTTATATTAATAAAATATTCACCCAACCTCACTCATTCTCTCTCCTACATTATTTTAATACTCACAACACCATTATAATTTATTACACCCTCCACTCATTCTCTCTCCTATTTTACTTTTATACTCACAATATTTTATTAAAATATCATATTCCTTAATTCCCGCACAAACAATATTGGTGCGGATATTAACGAGACGGAGGGAATATTTATTTATTTTTTTACCAAACAACCTAATTAAAAACAAATACACGTACTATTTGACAAACGAACATGTGTGTTGACGTACCACAGCCCACAGGCACACACACACGATAAAAAAGAGACCACACAAAATCTCTCTCTTCCGTATTCAGCCATTACAAAAACTTGGAAACCCTATTCTTTCTCTTTCTCTCTCTCGAGCGCCGCCTTCGTCGGAATCATCATCGGCTCCGGCGAGTTTTAAATCACTACCCTCCACCAACTTCTTCCACATCCCCTTTCCCCTTTCCTCTAGCTTCATCTTCACTCCTTGTTGCTTCCCATCCGTTATCGTCACGGCCAACTTCTTCTCCGTCACCAATCTCTCCTTTTCTGCTCCACCCACCGCCGGCGTCTACTCGATTAGTCCTCAACTAGGCTGCCCAGGACCGCCGGAAAATCTCAACTTGACCGCCGTGACACCGTCATGGCTTCAGACTTTAAGAGGAAGGACGGATCCATAAAGGTAATCGCAGCTTCTTTTAAATATACCTCATTTCGAAATTGGCCTGCTGCTAGTTGAATTGTATTGGAAAATTTTGGAATTCACTGATTCTATGGTTTCCAATTCATACGTTGTTAGTTTAATGGAAGGAAGGAGATATCATTGGCTTGGGTGGATTTGGGAAATTCAAGGTACTATGTTTTTTTTTTTTTTTTTTTTAATTTGTACCCCCTCCGTTTCGATTTAACTTTATTAATTTGACTAAACATAAAAATTAAGAAAAAATAAATGTTGTTAGTATGAAAATTAAAGTTGAAAAGAGAAAATGGGTAGGAAATTTTTGTTTTGAAAATGATAAATGAGTTCTATTGTCCATTTTAGATAATAAAGCAGCTAACAACCTTATTACATTGATATCGACTAGAAGGAAAAGTAAGAATTTTAAACCGATGCGAATGAGTAATGTTTTCCTTATCGAATTGTATTTTTTTTTTCTCTTCGACATGGGTATACTCCCCCACATTCTACGAAAGAATGACAACATGTTCATTGTTAATTGCCTCATTATATTTGCCAAATATTTTGTTTTATGTGCAAATATATTTACCATGAAAAACGCTCTAAGACTACTTTATTGTTATCACTTATAAATTACATAAGATAGAAGATTGACATATGTTATTGAACAAATTGAGTTTGTATCATATTACTCGAGTAATACTCCATTTATCCCAAAATGATAGTTGTTTTGGTAGAAAAAACAATAATGCAGAATCTTAACATTGACAAGTGTATGGATTTAAATAGCTAGGAGGGGACTGTGGAATTCGATTAAATGGAACAAAGACATGAAAAGAAAGAATGACGCAATGATTTATTAACGAGGAAAACCTTAGAAATAATAACTTCTTTGAAAAAAACCCCAGGAGTTAGGTCTCCAACTTTAAAAGTTTCACTATGATTACTGAGATTACAACTGCGAAAGATGATGGAGAGAATTACAAGTAATGTGTACGTAGGGTGTGTGAAAAGAATGTGTCTTTTTCCAACTCCATCTCCCCTTAAATAAGATTAACAACTAACGGGTAGGAAGTAGTTCCTAAAATCTCGGCATTCAAGTTTATTCCTTCAACGTCCATAAGACCGAGTCACTTTACCGTTTGAAGAGAGGTTGAACGTGTTTGAAAGAGTCCCGTGTTTATCTCCCTTTATTACTGTAAAATAATAATAGAAATAATAGAAAATAAATTAGTAAATATGAAGTAGTACTTACAGTGGCATAACATCTTGACATGTAGGAGCAACTGAAGATGTCACCATGCTGAAAAATACCCACAACAATTTGTCCCCAAAAATATTTTGTCTTTCTTGGCAACTGAAAAGGCAAATATTTTTCTCCATAAATACTTCAACTGTCAGCTTGCATGATTGGACGGGTAAGGATACGTGGAGGCAATGGACGGTTGGGGAGTTAATTTAGGAAAAGTATTTTTTTGGAAATAGAGCTCTTTTTAATTTAAATAAGCGCTTGGAAGGCTCCTTAATAAGCTTCTCAAACCTTCCATTTCGCTCCTGCTTGCTACGGCGCTGTTCTCTGCAAGGTAAAAATTTATCCGTTTCTTACTTTCATCCATTGTTTGCATCTCTCTTTTGCTTGTCAACCATGGATAGGACTAGGTGGAGTTCGTCCAAAACTAAGAATGCCCCGATCCCACAAGGTCCCATAGAGATTAGCCTTAATGATTTTGTTTGTGAAAATCTCCTTGCAAAACCGGATGAGGAGACTTGTTTGTTTAGCAATGCCCAAATCGAGTTACTAAAACAACAATGCTACTTCCCTAAAGGTGCAATATTTCACCCTTTTTCTGTAAATCTTAGGTCCGACTTTGTTTTCAACAAATGGATTTGCTTTCTTGAGTATCCCTTTCTTCTAGGGTTTAGCTACCCCTTTTCTTTGTTGGTTTCTGAATTCTTTCAGAATTCTTTCAAAAGACTCAACTTGCTTATTCTCAACTGATGCCCATGGCTTGGAAAATTTTTGCTTTCATTATCAAAGTGAACAGGGAGAATGGTTTAAATCTAGGGCTTCATGAGATAGCTTATTCGTACGATTTTCAACCTTTTGGTTCAAAAAGATATCTTTTTAAGAAAAGGTCAGGTAGGAATTCCTTAATGAGCACCACATCTTCGACTTCGAGTGATAGGGATAGCGACGAATTAGCGACGAATATATTCTGTCGCTAAGTAAATAGGAATAGCGACGAATTAGCGACGAAAAAGCAAAAAATGTTTTAATTGTAGCGACGGAATAGCGACGAATTAGCGACGAAATTTTTATTTATTTAACTATATATATATATATGTATATATATATATGTATATATATATATATGTATATATATATGTATATATATATATATATACACATATATGTGTATATATATACTCCCTCCGTCCCACCGATCTTAAGAAAACTTTTCATTTTGGGCGTCCCGCCGATCTTAAGAATTCCAAAAATGGAAAGTTTTTATTATTTTTATACTCTTTCTACCCCACTCATTCTCTCTCCTACTTTACTTTTACACTCACAACATTCTCTCTCCTAACTATTCATCCCACTCATTCTCTCTCCTATTTAATTTTTCACACTCACAACACTTCTTCCACTCATTCTCTCTCCTAATACTATAATAATATTCCTTAATTCCCGTGCCATTTTACTTTTTCTTAAGATGGCTTGGACGGAGGGAGTATATACATATACATACATATATGTTTATACATACATATATGTATACATACATATATGTATACATACATATATGTATACATACATATACATATATATATGTATGTTTACATATACATATATGTATACATATATATATACATACATGTATGTATATATATATAATACATATATATATATATATGTATATATATTTATATACATATATATATATATATATATATATATATATTTATATACATATATATATATATATATATATATATATATATATTTATATACATATATATATATATATATATTGAACCGTCTGTCAACAGTGAACAATACAATGAACAGTTCCATAAGCCAAATTTTTCATTTTGCCCTCACTAAGTTGTCCATTTTTCATTTTGCTCTTAATTTTTTTTAAAAAACACGCGTGTCCTTGGACACGGGCTTTACTAGTATATATATATATATATATATATACGTGTGTGTTGTATAGGGTATAACGATGGTATATAGTATATTGGGTATATACTATGTTGTATAGGGTATAACGATGCTAAAATAAAAATCTAAAAAAATGTCAAACAAACGTTTGACGAATGTTGGGGGCGGCTGCTCTAAGCATTTTGGAGGTTCCAAATCTTCAGTTGTCCACATGGAAACTTTGGTAAGTTATATTGAGTTATGTTTTTCCTTTTATTTCTGTTGGGGGTGGCTGCTCTTAGAAAATATTCTATAAAATCTATGGTCTTTTACGTTACATGGATAAAGTTGTAGTCGCACAATCTTTAACAAATGAACTTCGAGGTGTAATATAAGGAATAGAAAGAAAAGGAAAGAAGAAAAGAAAGACAATCACAATGAAATTAAATGGAGATTGATTCATGACAAGGAAAATGGTACTTTTTGGAGCTATAATTAAAGCTTCTGGTTAGTGAGCATGCATAACAACACACATACTAGAAATATTTTATAATTTCGTTAGATTGAAATATTGGACATTTATTTTTCTTTTAATCTTCTTCTCAAAAATAGACATTTATTTAGACATTTATTTTGGGACGGACGAATATTAATTTCGCAAAAAAGTTGAAATCAAATTGCTCTTCAAATTCTGAATCCTCAGTTGGCTGTTATAAACAAGTGTCTGTGCTCAGTTAGCTTATCGAATACCTTTTGAAATATTATAAGCATCAGTGGTGTGGTTAAAATGCCATAGGTGTACATGGTTAATTTCACATGTATAGCTTTATATTTGTAAGCATCCACGTAATTTTGCCCCCTGATCACCTTGGTAACCTTCCTTTAATGCTGCCATCTGGAAGTCAAGAATAGACATTTACGTTTCTTCAAAAATTGTTTCTTTTCTTTATGCACATTAGGTGTTTGTGTTTTTGTCTAAATGGAGAAATTAAAATTCTTAAAAGAAGTTGGGTTATAATCCCCACTGCATTATCTGGAAGTCAAGAATAAGAATAGACATTGATTTGCAATTTACTTTGTTTAAGGCTGCCTTTGTCTACCTCAATTCTCTTTGAACAACTTTGTCCACTTCATTTCTTTTCATGCAGAAAAGAAAGAGCTCTGACAAGGAACCTACTTTATTTGATCTTCACAAGGAGACACACATGCGTAAGAATGAGACGTTTGTGGATGATCGTGCTAAAAGGATTTGTGTAAGTATATCATTAGTAAATCACTTGTTTTTGTTTATATTCACCCTGTCCCATAGTAGAGTTACTCCCTCCGTCCCATAAAGAATAGTTACTTCCTCGGTCCCATAAAGAAATAGTTACTCCCTCTGTCCCATAAAGAAATAGTTACTCCCTCTGTCCCATAGAGAAATAGTTACTCCCTCCGTCCCATAAAGAATAGTTACTCCATCCGTCCCATAAAGAAATAGTTACTCCCTTCGCCCCATAAAGAATAGTTACTCCCTTCGTCCCATAAAGAAATAGTTACTCCCTCTGTCCCATAGAGAAATAGTTACTCCCTCCGTCCCATAAAGAATAGTTACTCCATCCGTCCCATAAAGAAATAGTTACTCCCTCTGTCCCATAAAGAAATAGTTACTCCCTCTGTCCCATAGAGAAATAGTTACTCCCTCCGTCCCATAAAGAATAGTTACTCCATCCGTCCCATAAAAAAATAGTTACTCCCTTCGCCCCATAAAAAATAGTTACTCCCTTCGTCCCATAAAGAATAGTTACTCTCTCTTTCCCATATAAAGAATAGTTACTCCCTCCGTCCCATAAAGAATAGTTACTCTCTCCATCCCATAAAAATATAGTTATTCCCTCTGTCCCATTATAAAAATCTAAATAATTTTTATGGGACGGAACACAACTATTTTTTAAGAAACGGAGTGAATAACTATTTTTTTTGTGGAATGGAGTGAATAACTATTTTTTTTTTAGGGGACGGAGGGAGTAATTAATTTTTCTTTCTCTTTCTTCTTTCTTCTCTCTTCTATCTTTCCTTCTTCTTTCTTTCCTGCCAGTAACATTTATTCAATTCTGGTAGTGGCAGTACCGTATTTAGGAATGGAGTGAATAACTAGTTTGGTACATAACTTTTTTAGGATGTTATTATGGTACCTAAATTTAAAAAGCTTTATTTTGAAAAAAAAAAATTCCGTCCCATTCAAAATACTTTTGATCAATTTAAGTTTGATCCAAAAATTAATACAAATTTAATGATTCTTATGATATTCTAAAAGTTATTATTGATAAATTATTAGATAATTCATCAATAACAATTTTTAGATTTTCAATAAGATAATTGAATTTACATTAATGTTTGAATCAAACTAAAAAATTGACCTAGAAGGCCTTTTCGGATGGGATGGAGAGAGTATTTGTTAATAACAAGAGATATTATTTTTTGAAGGAGGATTATGAGAATAGACTAATTGAAGAATCCACTACAAGAATGTTGACTACCGCCGAACAAAATGAAATCTACAAGGAAATTGCCGGAGTGAAAAAGCAACATGTGTACGGTATTGGTTCAATGAGTGAATCTTATGGGAGTGATGGCCGGACTAGTGCCTCTTGTTTGCTTGAGAATGGTCCTAAAGATGCTGAGCTCAATCAACTAAAGAATGAGTTAGCGGATGAGAAAGCTAAGGTTGCTAAGTTGGAAGAAACAGTGGATCGTGAGAAAAAGAACTGGGAGAAAATAGAAGAAAAACTAGAACGGTTGATAGAGCGGGTTAATGATTCACTTGGGGAGCCCTCTAACTAATTTCTTTTAGTTGATAAACTCTTTGTTAACACGACGAGATATATGATTCACAATTTAATTGACCCCAAATTATTTTATCAGGCCATTGTTGTTGATGTAACTTATAAATGTTTTAAGTATTAGTATGGTACCTTGTTTAAGGGATGGAATCCTTTTTGAACAATGTTGTGTGTTTTTATTTTTTATTTTTTATTTTTTACAGGTGTGTGTTTATTTACAGGTGGATTAAACCTGCATAAACAGGGGTATACAAAAAATATACAATTATATTGAAAAAATTACTAAATAAAGCGACGGATCATTCCGTCGGTAAATAAGGAATAAATTTCTGGACGATTTAGCGACGGATATATCTATCGCTAAAGGTGTCGCTAATTATGCATATAAATATCAATTTTTGATAAATTTAATAACTAGCGACGGAAATATCTGTCGATATTGATAAATTATTAGATAATTCATCAATAACAATTTTTAGATTTTCAATAAGATAATTGAATTTACATTAATGTTTGAATCAAACTAAAAAATTGACCAAGAAGGCCTTTTCGGATGGGATGGAGAGAGTATTTGTTAATAACAAGAGATATTATTTTTTGAAGGAGGATTATGAGAATAGACTAATTGAAGAATCCACTACAAGAATGTTGACTACCGCCGAACAAAATGAAATCTACAAGGAAATTGCCGGAGTGAAAAAGTAACATGTGTACGGTATTGGTTCAATGAGTGAATCTTATGGGAGTGATGGCCGGACTAGTGCCTCTTGTTTGCTTGAGAATGGTCCTAAAGATGCTGAGCTCAATCAACTAAAGAATGAGTTAGCGGATGAGAAAGCTAAGGTTGCTAAGTTGGAAGAAACAGTGGATCGCGAGAAAAAGAACTGGGAGAAAATAGAAGAAAAACTAGAACGGTTGATAGAGCGGGTTAATGATTCACTTGGGGAGCCCTCTAACTAATTTCTTTTAGTTGATAAACTCTTGTTAACACGATGAGATATGAGGATTCATGTTAGCTGACCCCAAATTATTTTGGGACTAAGGCTTTGTTGTTGTTGATGTAACTTATAAATGTTTTAAGTATTAGTATGGTACCTTGTTTAAGGGATGGAATCCTTTTTGAACAATGTTGTGTGTTTTTATTTTTTATTTTTTATTTTTTACAGGTGTGTGTTTATTTACAGGTGGATTAAACCTGCATAAACAGGGGTATACAAAAAATATACAATTATATTGAAAAAATTACTAAATAAAGCGACGGATCATTCCGTCGGTAAATAAGGAATAAATTTCTGGACGATTTAGCGACGGATATATCTATCGCTAAAGGTGTCGCTAATTATGCATATAAATATCAATTTTTGATAAATTTAATAACTAGCGACGGAAATATCTGTCGATAAATCCCTTGCTACTTTGGTCGTCTAGTTGAAATGCACTTTATCGACGGAAAATCCGTCGTTATTATTGTCGCCAATACAATAATTTTGTCGGCCCTCTTCAACATTTAGTGACGGAATTTGGAGGTTACCGACATAAAATTCTGTCATTAAATTAACGACAGCCAAATAATTCGTCGTTGCCATTTACCGACAAGGTTTTTAACGACGCCAATCCGTCAGTAATTGCGACGAATTTTTCCTCTTTAGCGACTGAATTTTCATCGCTAAAACCAGATTTTCTTGCAGTGTATGATCTATTGGGGTGAGGATTCACATTTAACAACTTGCAAATTTTGTGATCATCCTCGGTTTAAAAAAGCTCGTGGGGAGGGGGGGGACATGAAGTGCTAAAAGACCAATATTGCGAACAAGCAAATGTATTACTTCCCATTGACTCCTCGACTGCAAAGGTTGTACGCATCGAAAGCTACTGCAAAAATGATGAGGTGGCATGCCGAACACATATCCGAAGAAGGATTAATGTATCACCCTTCAGATTCACCGGCTTGGAAACATTTTAGCCAAATACATTCGGAGTTTGCCGCTAAAAGCAGAAATATCATGTTGGGATTGTGCACTGATGGATTTCAGTCATTTGTTCGGTTAGGGAAACAATTTTCGTCATGGCCGGTGATAATAACACCATATAATTTGCCTCCCGATGTGTGTATGAAAGACGAATATATGTTCTTGACCGTGTTGGTTCTAGGGCCAAATAACCCAAAGCATGGATTGGATGTCTACTTGCAGCCTCTTATTGCAGAGTTGAAGCAATTGTGGGAGGTAGGCGTTTGTTCATATGATATTTCTAAGAAGCAAAATTTCCAAATGCGAGCTGCTATGATGTGGACAATAAGTGACTTTCCTGCTTATTCAATGTTGTCGGGGTGGAGCACAGCCGGAAGGTTAGCTTGTCCGCATTGCATGGAAGAAACTGATGCATTCACGCTAAAGTGCAGCAAGAAGCAATCTTGGTTTGACAACCATCGAAAGTTCATTCCACAAAATCATGTATATAGGAAAAATAAGGTGAACTTTAGAAAAGGACAAACAGTTACAAGAGATCCCCCACTGTACGTGAAGGGTCGGAACTTCTTAGCGAGTTGAAAAATTTGAGTTTAAAAAAGGTGACATAGCCAGATGCAGATGTTGTTAACACATCAATTTCGAAAACATGTGGTTGGAAAAAAAGAAGCATATTTTGGGACTTGCCATACTGGAGCTCTAATTAGATTCTATTTTGGGACTTGCCATACTGGAGCTCTAATTTGATTCGACACAATTTAGATGTTATGCATATAGAAAAAAAATGTGTTCGAAAATGTGTTTAACACGGTTATGAATGTGCCACAAAAGACAAATGACACTCCTAAATCTAGAGAGGAGCTAAATGATTATTGTCGCAGACCCGAGTTGAAGCATGATGATGCAACTGGAAAGTATCCGAAAGCATGTTACATGTTGGATAAGCAGTCTAAAGCGTGTTTGTGTGATTGGGTGAATAAACTTAAACTCCCAGATGGTTATACATCAAACTTGGGTCGGTGTATTGATATGAAGAAGTTGAAGTTGTTTGGTATGAAGAGTCATGATTGTCATGTGTTTATGCAGAGGTTGATACCAATTGCATTTCGTGAACTCCTACCTGAAATTACCCGAGATCCGGCTCGCGCGCGGGCCCCGTGCATCTCGCATTTGTCGCTTTCGGAAGTTGCCCGGATCCGAGAGGCAGCGCGTTCGCGCCCCGGCATCTGGCTTATTCCGTTTTGCGTGTTGGAGGTGTCTCGCCATTGTTTTCGCAATTGTAGAGTCGCCACGCCGTTTTTATTAAGCCCAAAACATTGAAAAAGGGCATCAGTTTAGAAATAAACTGTTTTTGTGTGATGAGATTTTGAGTTCGGAGGTCAGATGACTCCTCGGGAAGAGAATATTAGAATCTTAGAGCTCACCCGAGTCGCTTCGTAAAAACGAGTCTTTCGGATACCCCTAATATTCTTTAACTGTTGTGTGTGTGTGTACTTTTAAAATGCATGCTGTATCGGATATCTACATTGTACACTACGTATTGAAATGTATTGAAATAGTAATGGAAGGAAGCCTTACCAATGTTGGTTCGTGTGTGTCTTCCGCTGGGGAATAGTATTTGAGGATGGAATAGTGTTCCGGCACGGACCGGGATTGCTTCGGGAGGGGCCGATTGTCTGCGGACAGAGTTTCGGCGTGAGTTGAGATTGTAGGCTGCGTTCGGGCGAGAGGTTCGGCGTGCGCTGGGATTGCGTGGATTACTCTGGGCGAGTTTCGGCGTGCGTTGGGATGGCGAGTCACTGGGCAGAGTTTCGGCGTGCGTTCAAGCTACGGTTTGACTCGGAAAGAGCCGGGACGCCTTGGGAAAGACCAGGCAAGGCCTCGGAGTACCACGAGGGGCCTCAAAGTACCTCGAGAGTGCCTCGGGGCAGCGCGGGAGCGTCGCGGGAGCGCTCGAAGAGGCTTCGGAGCATCACAAGGGAGCTCGGAAGGCCTCAGAAGGATCCGAAAGGGGTCGGAATTGCCCCGAAGGGTCTTAGAGGGGTGCCTGAAGGCTGGGGGGAGAGGAGAGAAGAGGAAATTGTGTGTAAATGAGAGAGGGGGAGCTCTCTATTTATAGTGCCAGAAAATTGCAAAGAGGTCCGTACGGACCTCCTAGGTTATCCAGAATTTTAGTTTTCCTCGATTTGAGGGAATCTGTAATAATTAAGAATATTCTGGAATGATGCTGTCCCCTTTGCAAAGAGGTCCGTACGGACCATCTCAGCATCCAAAAAGGTCCGTACGGACCAACCATGCAGGGGGGTAATGATTTCTCCGGGATTTGAGGGAATATTGTGGACTTTAAGGGGATTTAGTAATCATTGAAACAAAGAGGTCCGTACGGACCTTAATTGCTTTTCTGGATTGGTCGACACTAGAGGCGGATGACCGATATTTTATCCAGGTCGGGGTAATGCCAGGGCCTAGAGACGGTCTAGAGCCCGACCAATGTTGAGGAGTCTGTCAATGAGGAAGCTCAAATTAACGCTCAAACTCATCAAGTCACCATTCCTCCCCTAGATGTCGAGGATGAAGCTACTCGAGTTTTCTTTGAGGAGCCTTTCACTAGCAATCGTACTTAGGATCTTCTGTTGTTTTGATGTAATAGAATAGGTCTCCTTGTACCTTTCCCTTTGAATATTAATGACGATTACTTTTCTTCCAATTCATTTCGTCTTTGACTTTATGCTTTGATATATGAACTATTTGTTTGAATGCTTGTTTGTGGTTTTTGCACAAGTACATGCCTATTTTTGGGGAAGCCGAGGAAGGGTTCCTCGTACTTTGCTTTTTATCTAAAATGAGGAGGCTAGCTCGGTATTAGATGCTTGGTAATTTTGCCTGTGTAATTTATTAGGCCGAAGTAAAGGTTCTCGGTCTTGACTGTTAGATGTTTTCTTCTTTTTCATCTCCTTATGCCGTGGAAGATGACTCTTACATAGGTCTAGGATGGTTCTACCTGTAGTCGTTGGGTCGAGGTGATTTCTCGGCCAGACGTGAGGCTAGCCCTTCTTTTTCATCTCCTTATGCAGAGGAAGGTGACTCGTGCATAGGTTTTAGATGTGGATTGCCAGTAGTCGTTTTAGGCCGAGGTGGTTCCTCGGCTAGACGTGAGGCTTGCCCTTCTTTTTCATCTCTTTATGCCGAGGAAGGTGACTCATACATAGGTTTTAGATGTAGATGGTCTCACCTATCCATGACGAGGAGAAACTCGCTCGGTTATAGGTCTTGGGTGATTTATGGTGGGAGCTTGTCCCTTTGGAGGCTGAGGAGGAGATCCTCGTCTTCCAGTGTTGTCTTGGTAGTTGGTAGTTGCCTTACATGTTGAAGAAGTAAATTTCATAAATTGAACTTGATTACATCAAACTGCAATCCTACCTTGCTAGAAAAGTAAAAGATTAACAACGACTAATCTATTACATAAGAAAAAACTAAACTAATGATAGTATTTACGTACGTTGTCGGAGTGCCACGGATGCTTGAGCTCTTTCCCCTCTTTGGTCTTTAATCTGTAAGTCCCTTCTCGAATGACTTGAGTTATGATGTAGGGACCTTCCCAGTTTGGGGAGAGATTGTTTTGTTCAGCCTTCTGGCCGGTAGCTTCAATCTTTCTAAGTACCCAATCGCCCACTTGGAATACTCTTCGGTTGACCCTCTTGTCATGATACACCTTGGTCCTTTGCTTGTAATTCACCATTCTCATCTGCGCAGCTAGTCGTTTTTCATCTATTAGGTCTAGGACTAGGAGCCTATTGACCTTATTGACTTGGTCATCGTAGTTGGAATTTCTCATAGTCGGGATAGCCATTTCAGCGGGCGCCATAGCCTCAGAACCGAAGTTTAATGCGAATGGGGTTTCCCCGGTTGGCCCCCGGGTGGTTGTGCGAACAACCCATAAGGCTAGGGGAAGTTCGTCACACCATCCACCATCACTTCCTTCCAGGTTCTTAGTAAAGGCTGTAAGTACCAACTTGTTGGCTACCTCTGCTTGTCCGTTGCATTGGGGTCTGCTTACAGATCTTGATATGACGAACTCCTACTCTTCGCAACTCAGCTGTGAATGCCGTCGAGAACTGAAGACCATGATTTGAAATGATAGTGCGTGGAACCCCAAAGCGACACCAGATGTTGTCATAGACGAAGTTGATTGCGTTTTCCTCAGTTATCTTGGCCAATGCCTTTGCCTCAATCCATTTTGAAAAGTAGTCGACTGCTACTATCACATATTTGCAATTATCTCGGGCGGGAGGGAAGGGTCCGATGATGTCAATTCCCCACATATCAAATGGCCATGTAGGTATTATAAGGATTTGCTCAACTATCGGGAGTCTAGGAATGTCAGAGTAGCTCTGGCACTTGTCACATTTTTTCGCATAGGCTTGCGCGTCCTCCCTCAGGTTTGGCCAATAGTAACCTAGCAGGATAATTTTATCAGCTAGGGTTCTAGCCCCCGGGTGTTCGCCGCAAATGCCTTCTTGGACTTCGGCTAGGAGTTCCTTAGGATAGACACACCTCAGAAGGGGCTTAGTGAAGGATCGTCTATAGAGGACTCCGTTCATCACGATGAACCTTGGTGATCTTTTCTTGATAAGCTTAGTTTGTGCCTCATCTTTCGGGAGTTGGCTTTTTTCGATGTAGTCCATGTAGTCATCTATCCAACACTTCTCCTCTCCATCTAGGAGTATTACTTGTAGCCTCTCATATACGGGTTCTTCAGCAAAAACTACGTATGGATTGGATTTGGATTCAGACACATCCATAGTCGCTAGTTTAGATAGAACATCCGCAATTTGGTTATCTTCCCTGCCTATCTGACTGATCTTGAAAAATTCCAGCTTCTTCGTCATATCTAGGACCAGGTTCCTATACTTAGTAAGTATAGGATTTTGTGTGTTATATTCACCCTTCACTTGCTTGACAACGAGTTGGGAGTCACAGAAAGCCGCAACTTTAGTTGCTCCATAGAAGGAAGCCAACTCAATGCCAAATATCAGAGCTTCGTATTCAACCTGATTGTTGGAGGTAGGGAACTTGAATCTGATGATGTCTTGGATGGTGTGCTCTCCCTCGGGACTTGCTAGCATGATTCTAGCTCAGCTTCTCTCCTTTGTGGCTGAGCCATCATTGTATAGGACCCAATAGTTGGATGGGAGCTCGATGGTTGACCCTTCTTCCTCCGGTGTGTTACGCTTACGGGAGGTGGGGATGTGTTCACCCATGAAGGTAGTCTCGACCATGAAATCAACCAGAGGCTGTGCCAGCCAGGAGGGTCTTCCTTAGTTGGTAAGTGATATCAATCTCTGTAAGAGCGATAAACCAATTGAGGAGACGTCCGGAACTATCCAACTTATGTAAGATTTTTTTTTTCAGGGGCTCATTCGTATACACAGTGATGGGATGTGCAGAAAAGTAGGCACGTAGCTTCCTCGATGCAATTACTAGAGCGTATGCTACCTTTTCCGCATAGAAGTATCTGCTCTCTACATCTGACAATGCCTTGGAGACATAGTAGATCGGTTTTTGAGTACCTTCATCATTTCGGACTAGGACAGATGCAACTACGTGGTCTGTGACGGCAAGGAAGACATATAGCATCTCGCCGGTAATCGGACTGCTTAACAAGGGAGGGGATCCCAAGCACTCCTTCAACTGGAGGAATGCTTCTATACATTCAGGAGTCTAGGAGAAGCTCTTGCCTCCCTTCAAGACCTTGAAGAAAGGCAATGATTTTTCGGCGGACTTGGCAATGAATCTTCCAAGAGCCGCTATTCTTCCATTCAATCTTTGAACCTCCTTGATGTTGGTAGGTTCCTTCATGTCAATCAAGGCTTTGATTTTTTCAGGGTTCACCTCAATTCCCCTTTGTGATACCATGAAACCCAGGAATTTTCCGACAGTCACCCTGAACACACATTTACTTGGATTCAGCTTCATGTTGTTGGCTCAAAGGTTATTAATAGTTTCTTTCAAGTCAGGGGCGTGACTGCCATCCTTGATCTTTATGACCATGTCATCAATGTAGGCCTCCATGTTACAGCCTATTTGCTCCCTAAAAACTTCATTGACCATGCGTTGGTAGGTCGAACCAGCATGTTTAAGCCCAAAGGGTATCATGATATAACAATAATTGCCTCCAGATGTTTGGAAGGCTGTCTTCTCAATGTCTTCCTCCGCCATTTTTATCTGATGATAAAGGCATCTAGGAAGCTGAGAGTTCGGTGTCCGGCTGTGGAATCTACCAACTTGTCAATTCTGGAGAGAGGGTAACTGTCCTTCGGGCAGGCCTTGTTGAGATCGGTGAAATCAACGCACATTCGCCACTTCCCATTTTGCTTTTTAACCATTACCATGTTGGCCAACCAAACGGGGTATTTCACTTTCCTTATGATTTCGGCGCTTAGTAATTTTTGCACCCCTGTAAGTACCCAAATCTGGCTCATGCCCTCCTAAGCAAATTTCCCTAGCAATTTCGGTAAGTTTCCTGAATTCCCTGACCTTCCTAGTGTTCCTGAATGTTACTGAACAAACCCCAAATTAAATTAAGGGCTGAAGGGAGCCTTCCTAATTAAGAAACACGTTTTTCTTAATTAGGAAGAAGGTTCTAGAATAATGCCACCTTGCATGGTTCTAGAATGCTGAGTCATTGTGGATAAGCCCGCACGGCTGCATTAGCCCAAGGTCTCTGGCCGCACGGCTTCATTAGCCTTATCCAGACTGCCTATAAATAGAGGCCTCCTCTACCCATTTTACACACACAAAAATCATCCACCATCACACATAATACGTAAAATACACTCCCAAGAGCTGCTGGAAGTCCAAGAAGGTGAAGAAGAAGGCCAAGAAGCCACCTCCCTCCTCCTTGAAGATCCCAAGATCAACTCCTCCTCCTAGCTCCATCCAAAGAAGAAGAGGAAGCCATTGGTAACCTCGCACACCCTAACCTTGCATCCTAATTGCTCTATGTGATTCTAATTACTCATTTCATTTCATATATTGCATATTATCTTGCTTGGGACTTGGTAGATTAAAGATCATATCTTTATACCCCCCTTCCCCTTTGCATGCATTAGACATCCTTTGTCATTAAAAATGTAGTCTTTATCCATAAAGGTGCATCCTTTGCACCTAAAACCCCCATTTTCCAATAAAAATGTCATCTTTATGCATCCTTTGCATATAAAAATACAATCTTTTTCAATAAAAATGCATCCTTTGCATAAAAATCATGTCTTTACATTCAAAATGCATCCTTTGCAATAAAGATCACTTCTTTAAATCAAAAAGCATCCTTTGCAACCCAAAAATGTCATCTTTTCACTAAAGTGTCATTTTTATCATACATTCCCCCATGTCCCCATTAATAACCTTGGAACGGACCGGTGTAAAAGATCCTATCTTTACATCGTTCCTTCCATTAAAGGTTCCATATTTCTTTAGAAAGGGACACCTTGAACCCTATATCTCCGATTATCGCTTAAGAAAGAGTATGAAGCCTCTATACGAGCTCGACCGTCTTAAAGCGTAGGATTGATGGGCTAAGGACCCTCCTTTTCTAAAGAACCTCATCTTTGACCAAAAGAGAGTCATTCTCTCGATCACGCAAGTCCCGAGGGTCCCGAGGTTAAAATGCGATGATCACAAGTCATAAGATGAGGACGGGATCATAATCCCAAATACATAAAATTCCAAGGAATCCCGAGCGACAACCAACAAATGGTTTGTACGTCCGGAAGACGACTTGGGACATTCCCCCCTTATTTTCAAACACATGCACACAAGAAAGCACGCAAGCAAGCACGATTAATGAAATCTTGGGAGACTTGCTCCGGCAAGGCACTTTGGGTGAACGCCAAACGTTCTTCCCAAGGGGTAACTTAACCTCCGAACCCAAGTAAAACCTTTTTTTCAAAGTTTTGAGGTAATCAAAATGGCGTGGCGACTCCGTTTTTTCAAATAACTCGGATGTCTTCAAACTCGCGTGAATCCAACAAAACAAAATTTGGGCACCACATTCACAGTTTGGCGACTCCGCTGGGGAAATCCCAAAGGAGAAAAGCTTTTATTTTCAAAACAAAAATCGATACTCGGTATATAGGTGGAAACCGCTTACCCTTCCTGTACACTCCACGACGTGGGAGTTGGGATAACCGGTGGTTTAACAATCCACGTACTCGCACTTTTCGAAAAAAATAATTTTGAAAAAAAATAGAAGAAAGCTTTTTCCTTTGAGCGGGTTAGACTCCCATCGCCGATTTCATTAATCGTGCTTGCTTTCTTTACCATGCATTGCATCATTTGCATCTTGGAATCTGTGCATACTTTGAAACGGGAAATAACCCGAAAATAGCAAAAGGAGTGGAACTGGAAAATTGATCCATGCAGTCGTGCGGCTCAATCCTCATTGGATTCCCGACCGGCGACCTCGGTGGCAATTCCACCAGAAAATCATGGTTAATCCGGCAGTCCTAGCGGCTTGGGGCTATTCGGCTCCATGACGCGGCTCCCGAGAAAATTTACGTGCTTATGTGTTGCATTTTCCCCGTCCCGAAAATCATTCCTTTAAAACACATTTCGAAAATCTCTGTTTTAACTCAAAAGGAACATTTTTAGGAAGACCGCACACTACGCGCACTGATATATCCTGTACACTTTTGCACGCACGTCCTTCAAACCCGAGGGTGGTTCCAGTGCCGATCACGGACACCTTACGATGCTCCCGGGCGCGCACGGAATCATCCCAACCTCCCCATGGCGGCCGGTGTCGACCAATGCACGGTCAGGTGTCACACGTTTCAAAAACCGTGACTTTTGGTTGGTTTTTGGTCTAGTCCGTGTCATATAGCCCAGTTGCATACCCACGTAAAGATCAAGCCTTAGCTCATAACGGAAGCCAAGATTTTCGCTCAAGCGAAATTCTGCCGAAATTCTGACAAGGAAGAATCGGTGGGATCTTGACTCCGACATTGACTATTGACCTTGACCCGCACGGAATGCGTAAGAGTCAAGACCGAGTCTTTGCCAAAAATCAAAAGATCTTTCGCTCAAGCGAAGCTCTGCCAAAATTCCGACAAGGAAAAATTGGCAAGATCTTGACCGGCATTGACTTCGATTCCGACTCACGCACTGCGTATGCAACGAAGTTCAATGTGACACTGTGTTATCCGGTTTTTTACCGCCCGACCCATGCCTATTATTCTCTCGGACATTACCGAAAGTCAGAAACCGTCATTCGCTCAAGCGAAACTCTGCCAAAGATCCGTCAAGGCAGAGACGAGACTTTCCTGGTATTGCCTTGACTATAATCCGCATCGCTCGTGCGTTGAAAGGTCCTATGACCCGCTAGACCCGTTAGGAGCGTTCTTTACTCTCGGTTGGTGGGATCCGCGTGCCCTATAGGACCCTCGCCCGGGGCTGTCCACCCTGGGAGGTCGAAATACAGGTGGAATACGAGGGGCTTATAGACGTAGTGACGGAACCCACTGATCCAGGATCTAGAGTA
Source organism: Adenophora triphylla var. japonica (assembly GCA_022495995.1). Taxonomy (NCBI): domain Eukaryota; kingdom Viridiplantae; phylum Streptophyta; class Magnoliopsida; order Asterales; family Campanulaceae; genus Adenophora; species Adenophora triphylla. The sequence goes on from JAFEMH010002849.1 coordinate 31,932, forward strand.
GTTGCGAAAAAGAAGGGCAAACCCCCTTTTCCAACCAAATAGAAATAAATAAAAGACATTGTTTTAAGTAAATTTGAACAATTAATGTAATCATAATTGCATTTTCCTATCTCTGATATCCCTAATCGAGACCTCCTCGGTCCGATCTCCGATTTTCTATTCCGACATTTCATGGTCAAATCCCTAATCGAGATCTCCTCGGTCCGATTTCTGATTTTCTATTCCGACCTTTCATGGTCAAACCCTAATCGAGACCTCCTCGGTCTGATTTCCGATTTTCTATTCCGGCCTTTCATGGTCATATTCCTAATTGAGACCTCCTCGGTCCGATTTTCGATTTCCCATCTCGACCTTTCATGGTCAAATCCTTAATCGAGACCTCCTCGGTCCGATCTCCAAATTTCAATCTTGACCTTTCAAGGTCTCATCTTTTCCGATCAATTAGGATTAGGAGAAAATGTGTTTTGAGTAAAAAACTTAAGCAATAAGTGCATGTTACTTGAGCCTTTAGCCTAAACACTTACCTCCAAGTCTAAATCTTACCTACCTTACCTATCCCCGAGCCTAAACCTTGCTGTCCCTTTCCCGCGAGAAAGAAGTGGGCTAGAATACTTTGGGTCGGCGGCTTTCGTAAAACCTTAGGTTCGGACAATTCATCGGCTCGAGAGAGTCGAATGGCGGATTTGACAAACGGTGAGGGTGCAGGAATCGGATGGTTAGGAAGGAAGAGTTAGTCCTGGCTTTGGAAAGCGCCCATAAGGTTCATCGAGAACAGCAAGCCATGCTCGTTGACGCACTCTTCCGTCGTCATGGAGTTCGGAGTCACAGTTGAGTCGAACGGTTCTCTGGTGGTAGTCGAAGATGAGACTTTGGAAACAGTGATTTCAGTCCCTTCATCCTATGACCAAGACCCCCCTGCCTATAACCAATACCTTCCTCCATCCACATACGATCCCTTGCCAAGGACCACTCCTCTTCAGTCCTTTCCAACATCCCAGCTCATCCGGGCCCCATTACCCTCAGCTCCTCAGAACGGATTGGGCTTTACCCCACCTGTCTCTCATTTTCAGCAATACCTGCCAGTTTACGCTCCGGCTTCGCATAATCAATTTGAGTTATGTGGCTATGTTCTGAAGCCCTTACACCCACCTGAGTGCGATCATGAGTTGCCAAAGGATGATTCAAGTCTCCAGCTGTCACCTACCGGGCTTAATGAATTCAGCCGTCAGTTTGCTACTGTGTTTCCCTCCGCCGATAAAAGTCTTGTTGCGATTTCCAATAACTCGAGAGTCCCCGTTGACCCCCATGTGGCAATATTGATGGAACAAGTAAAACAAATGCAAGAGAAGTTTGACTTCATGATGAGTATCAATACTCCCTTGACCCCAGACGTCGAACCAGGCAAGGAAATGACTCCACCAAACATGGCCCAATGCCACCGGCCAAACGACAACCGTACCGCATCCGGCTCACGAAAGAGTATCGTAGCTTCCTTCACCAAATCCAACAATGGAACCAATTGTACACTGGGAATCTGAGTTTTGAGAACAACAATGTCGCCCGAAAACCACGCTCCCTTCATTTTGACAACATGGAGATGTCTTTAAGCAAGATGCTAGAAAAGCTGATGAAAGAAAAGCTGATAAAGCCACTGGAGAATTGGAAACCCAGGAATCCCCATGTTCGGTTGGATGAGTCCAAGCCATTGTCTTTTCCATCAATACCACAGGCACAACACCGATGATTGCACCTATTTGAGGCATGAGATCCAGAAGTTGATAGAAAAGGGGAAGCTCGAGAACCTCCATGGGCCAAACAGAAAGCTATGGTAAGAGGTCGATTCGGGATGTACAAGGTCGAAACGTCGATCGATGATTTCGGGATGCCCATGAGCAAAGTTTTCGATGATTTGGTGAAGCGAGACCTTCTCACACCTCTCGAGAATTATAAGCCAAGAAACCCCGAGTAGAGTTGACGGGACCAAGTTACGCGAGTACCACAAGCATTTTGGGCATGTGACAGACAAGTGTGTGGATCTGAAGAAAGAAATTCAGTGGCTAATCTACGAAGGAAAGCTCAAGTTACCTGGCAGTCCAACCAGTGAAGAGTAGCTAGACTAGGGTCTACTTATCCTTAAGCAAGATTAAAAAAAAAAAGAGAAAAATAGTCTCTCAGTCAACCTTCGTAGGTTCTAGTACTTTTCTCTTTCAAATCAAGTCCTCCATGGACATTGTAATTAATCTTCAATTTTCTATAAAAGAGTCTTCTTCTTTTCTTGCTAGACTTAAGACATTATTTGCACACCTACATTACATTTAATGAAATGGTTTTATTTTATATGATCATTTGCATTGCTCAACAAATAATCTCTTGAAATAATTCACGTTCCGATTAATCAGTGTGAGAAAGTCAACTAATGCCATCAAGCCATACACTTTCCTTACCCCACAAAAGACTTCCATCAAGCCATACACTTTCCCAATCATGCCCCCACCTTCATCTTGACCAAGTCAACGACGGCGGCAACATCAAGGGACAACAAAAGGCCACTCAGCTTCGAAAGATTGACCCCCGTGTCGACAACGACATAGGAGCTTGACTCGGACCTCAAGGGTATCAAGAATGTTCTGCGGGGCTCGCCTTGGCCCTCGTGTGCTTCAAAAAAAAAAAATGTAGTGCAAAAAGAGTAATACCCGGCTAAATTTGAAAATCCCAAAAAAGGGCGTCCCAGGCAAAAACGAGGGTTACATAAAAAAAAAAAAAAAAAAAAAGAAGGAAAAAATCTTAGTGCAAAAAGATTAATGCCCGGCTAATTTGAAAATCCCAAAAAAGGGCGGTCTAGGCAAAAAACGGGGTTGCACATAAAAATAAAAGAAAAAAATGAGGCCAAGGACCCGACCGCCCATCAAAAGCTTGACGGACGGGCAAAATCAAAGCTCAGAGAATGAAAGTTGTCGATAACAATGGGGCGGTCGAAGCAAAGCCAGAAGCATTTCATAAGCCTGTAGGCACGTGCAAATCCTTTCTCCCCTAATGAAAGAGGAAGCAATCAGAAACAGCCGTAAAAAAAAATGATGACTTGGTCAAGGAATCATCCCGAGGCCCAAGCCTCACCATCCAATCTTTTCATCCGAGCCTTTTCACTAAAGGAACCACAAATCCCAAAGCCCAAACACAGTCCGGCCAAGGCCGAACTACGGCGACCTGAGCTCCTCACAATGAGGGGAACGTAGGCAACCAGCAATGGTCCGGTCATAAACATATCCAAATTCCTGAAAATCCGGTCTCATTAACGACCTCCCTATACACAAACCTTTCTTTCACACCAGCCAACTTTGATCCGCGACACTGGTTGACTTTCTTCTCATGATTAATAAGAATGTTTTTCTTCATATCGAGATTAATGGTTGAATAACCCGAACATTAATAAAGGGTTTTAAGCAATTTTGTGATCATGGTAAATAAAACAAGTTTTCAGATGTCTTGACAAGTCTTCTCTTTCTACATCTTAGGAAAAATAGTGCTAAACACTGATTTTCTGTCAGCGGGGCTTCCATACACTTTTACAAACCCTTCTACGCTTATACTCTCTCAAAAGAGTCAAACCCAAAGCGAGTTTTTGTGCCTACGTCGAATAAGGCCATCAAAATAACACAAGATCGGAATCTATTCCCACCTTTCGAAAAATATGCCCCTGCATGTATTTACGAGAATCTTTCCTTTCACATCTTCTTAAGGTTGGCGACGACTAAAGGAAATAAGAAAGTAAGTACGAAAGGATAGGTCTTTCCTCTTCGCTACAATTCGCATTAGGGTTGCCTTGAAACTCTTCAAGTTTGGGGCTTTGCCAAGCCATTTCTTTAGACTGGGGCTTCTTTAGTCATTTTTGGGATTCACATCGGGTTCTTCACTAGGTCCCTAGATGGATTCAGTTTTGGTCAGATCAACCTCAGGATCACTTCCGCAGTACCAATCATATTGGGATTTTCGCTAGGTCATCAGATTGGGGCTTCACCAAGTCACTTCTTCGAAAACCTAAGACTTCGCCTGCTCAGTTCATCCAACCGGGGCTTTGCCAATGAAAGGATCTTTCCTTGCTTTAATAAGGCATGGGGCTTCGCAGAAAGTTTTCTTCTTAGGCCGGGGCTTCGATAAGTCGCATCCATTCCTCAAAGAGAGGTTTGGTCACTATGACATCTGCTTTAGTCTTTGGTTATAAAAGCCTGTCAGCATCAGCTTCAAGCGCCAGAGTCTGAGAAAGGAACATTCATCGAGACCCGAGTTCTAGAAAACCCAGTCTCAGCCCAAGAGGGAATCTTAGTCCACGTTGACAACAGCAGTTCAGTCCGCACCCAAGTGATACGACCCCACCTGCTTGAAACCCGTCTTAAACACATTCCATATGTACATCCAGACCCAGTCCCTACCATGTTTCCAAGAAAAAAAAAATCACCCCTAGGCTCAAGTAACGTGCCAATTGTTAATAATACATTTTCTCCCAAAAGCGCCTTCGTTACTTCCGTTATAACGAGATAACACCAGGCGACAGTTTCCTAATTGTCAAAAAAAATCCAACTTAAGATACCTCTATCACAGTTGAGAAGTATGCTCAAGTTTTCCGATTATAGTCGCCTCTATCTACTCGATAGTGACGTAAGCTTTAGCTTCCTCAGGTGACAACCTCCATTAATTGTCAAAACCTCAAGGGTCCTAGACATCGTTCCTAACTGTCTAGATGAAGTTTGAACTACGATCAAGAATTGATTCCTCCGGGATACGTAGGTAGCCTTGCATAAAGGTTCAGCCATCCGACCACATTGGTCACCTTTTTCTTTCCCCATTCCTCGATATGGTGCGTAAGCTTTTCGCAAAGGTATAGCTATCTGACCACATTGGTCACCCCTTTTGATTTGGCACATTCCTTGTAGGATCGGTTGTTTGACCTCCTAGGTCACCCCGTTTCCATCCTTATAGGAAGGGACCAAATATCTCTTTGCCATTGTCCCAAGAAGGCCAGGTAAGTGATCTCTTTTGGTCACCCAATTCCAACCTGTATCTGCAATTCCATTCCAGTTCCAAAGGCATTAAAAAGCACAGTTCAGGCTTACTAAGTCGCGCGACATACTAAGCCTCTGTGGCCTGTTTTTACAATTTTGCCCCTGAAGGCTCAATTTTACGATTTTATCCCTCATAGGTCTGTTTTACCCCTTGTGCCCCTGGCATTTTCAATCACTTTCAATCCAGTTTTCCCTCCAGTGCCCCCGAGGCCTATTTTACAAATTTACCTCTGTGACTCAGTTTATTTGCCCTTGGCATTTTCAATTTTATTTTTCAAATAATCAGGGTACATCCCAGTTTTCTTTACAAAAAATTATTCGGGTGCGTCCCACTTTTCTTTACAAAAACTATTGATTCCTTCCAACTTCTCTACAAAATCCAACCTTTTTCGCGATCTCCGTTATTGCCAGATGGGATAACGTTTCCTCCGGGAAATCCTCCGTTATTGTCAAATGGGATAACGTTTCCTCCGGGAAATCCTTCGTTATTGCCAAATGGGATAACGTTTCCTCCGGGAAATCCTCCGTTATTGCCAAATGGGATAACGTTTCCTCCGGAAAATTCTCCGTTATCGCCAAATGGGATAACGTTTCCTCCGGGAAATTCTACGTTATCGCCAAATGGGATAACTATTCCTCCGGGAAATCCTCCGTTATCGCCAAATGGGATAACGTTTCCTCCGGGAAATCCTCCGTTATCGCCAAATGGGATAACGTTTCCTCCGGGAAATCCTTCGTTATCGCCAAATGGGATAACGTTTCCTCAGGAAATCCTCAGTTATTGCCAAATGGGATAACGTTTTCCTCCGGAAATCCTTCGTTATCGCCAAATGGGATAACGTTTCCTCAGGAAATCCTCCGTTATCGCGAATGGGATAACGTTTCCTCAGGAAATCCCGTTATTGCCAAATGGGATAACGTTTCCTCAGGAAATCCTCAGATTATCGCCAAATGGGATAACGTTTCCTCCGGAAATCCTCCGTTATCGCCAAATGGGATAACGTTTCCTCCGGGAAATTTCTCTATTGCCAAATGGATAACGCTTTCTGAAATCCCGTTATTGCCAATGGGATAACGTTTCCTCGGATTCCTCCGTTGCGAATGGGATAATGTTTCGTTAAAAATTTCGCATTGCCAAGGCAATAACATTTCGCTTTATTTCGATCTCCGTTATTTCCGAATGACGGAATAACATTTCAACCTTTTTTCGCTTTATTTTGATCTCCGTTATTTCCGAATGACGGAATAATATTTCAACCTTTTTTCGCTTTATTTCGATCTCCGTTATTTCCGACTTTTTTCGCTTTATTTTGATATCCGTTATTTCCGAATGACGGAATAACATTTCAACTTTTTTTTCGCTTTATTTCGATCTCCGTTATTCCAAGGTGAAGGAATAACATTTCGACTTTTTTCGCTTTATTTCGATCTCCGTTATTCCAAGGTGAAGGAATAACATTTCGACTTTTTTTCGCTTTACTTCGATCTCCGTTATTCTAAGGTGAAGGAATAACATTTCGACTCATTTCGCTCTTTTTCGATCTCCGTTATTCCAGGTGAAGGAATAACATTTCGACTTTTTTTCGCTTTATTTCGATCTCCGTTATTCCAAGGTGAAGGAATAACATTTCGACTTTTTTTCGCTTTACTTCGATCTCCGTTATTCCAAGGTGAAGGAATAACATTTCGACTCATTTCGCTCTTTTTCGATCTCCGTTATTCCAAGGTGAAGGAATAACATTTCGACTTTTTTCGCTTTATTTCGATCTCCGTTATTCCAAGGTGAAGGAATAACATTTCGCTCTCTTTTGATCTCCGTTATTCCAAGATAAAGGAATAACATTTCGACTCAGTAAAAGCTCGAACTACGACCTGGCTTGATTCCTCCGGGATACGTAGGTAGCCTACTTTAGGTTCAGCCAATTCGTCACATTTGACGCCCCCTTTCCCCAGTGGATTCCGAACTACGATTTTGGCTTGATTCCCACCCGGGATACGTAGGTAGCCTTCCAAAGGTCCAGCCGCTCGACCACCGCGTGGTCACCCAATCCATCTCGGCGGTTCGCCGGATTGGATCCTTGTTTATCGACAACCCCACTCGCCTGCAAGTGACGTTGCCGAGGGGTTTCTGTAAGTACCCAAATCGGCTCATGCCCTCAGGTTAAATTTCCGGCAATTTCGGTAAGTTTCCGGTAATTCCTGACCTTCCTAGTGTTCCGGAAATGTTCTCGAATGTCCCAAATTAAATTAAGGGTGAAGGAGCCTTCCTAATTAAGAAACACGTTTTTCTTAATTAGGAAGAAGGTTCTAGAATAATGCCACCTTGCATGGTTCTAGAATGCTGAGTCATTGTGGATAAGCCCGCACGGCTGCATTAGCCCAAGGTCTCTGGCCGCACGGCTTCATTAGCCTTATCCAGACTGCCTATAAATAGAGGCCTCCTCTACCCATTTCAACACACAAAAATCATCCACCATCACACATAATACGTAAAATATACTCCCAAGAGCTGCTGGAAGTCCAAGAAGGTGAAGAAGAAGGCCAAGAAGCCACCTCCCTCCTCCTTGAAGATCCCAAGATCAACTCCTCCTCCTAGCTCCATCCAAAGAAGAAGAGGAAGCCATTGGTAACCTCGCACACCCTAACCTTGCATCCTAATTGCTCTATGTGATTCTAATTACTCATTTCATTTCATATATTGCATATTATCTTGCTTGGGACTTGGTAGATTAAAGATCATATCTTTATACCCCCCTTCCCCTTTGCATGCATTAGACATCCTTTGTCATTAAAAATGTAGTCTTTATCCATAAAGGTGCATCCTTTGCACCTAAAACCCCCATTTTCCAATAAAAATGTCATCTTTATGCATCCTTTGCATATAAAAATACAATCTTTTTCAATAAAAATGCATCCTTTGCATAAAAATCATGTCTTTACATTCAAAATGCATCCTTTGCAATAAAGATCACTTCTTTAAATCAAAAAGCATCCTTTGCAACCCAAAAATGTCATCTTTTCACTAAAGTGTCATTTTTATCATACATTCCCCCATGTCCCCATTAATAACCTTGGAACGGACCGGTGTAAAAGATCCTATCTTTACATCGTTCCTTCCATTAAAGGTTCCATATTTCTTTAGAAAGGGACACCTTGAACCCTATATCTCCGATTAACGCTTAAGAAAGAGTATGAAGCCTCTATACGAGCTCGACCGTCTTAAAGCGTAGGATTGATGGGCTAAGGACCCTCCTTTTCTAAAGAACCTCATCTTTGACCAAAAGAGAGTCATTCTCTCGATCACGCAAGTCCCGAGGGTCCCGAGGTTAAAATGCGATGATCACAAGTCATAAGATGAGGACGGGATCATAATCCCAAATACATAAAATTCCAAGGAATCCCGAGCGACAACCAACAAATGGTTTGTACGTCCGGAAGACGACTTGGGACATTCCCCCCCCTTATTTTCAAACACATGCACACAAGAAAGCACGCAAGCAAGCACGATTAATGAAATCTTGGGAGACTTGCTCCGGCAAGGCACTTTGGGTGAACGCCAAACGTTCTTCCCAAGGGGTAACTTAACCTCCGAACCCAAGTAAAACCTTTTTTTCAAAGTTTTGAGGTAATCAAAATGGCGTGGCGACTCCGTTTTTTCAAATAACTCGGATGTCTTCAAACTCGCGTGAATCCAACAAAACAAAATTTGGGCACCACATTCACAACCCCCTCCTTTATAGCTTCCTCCTTGTCATTTGCAAAGATCCTCCTGGTCTGCTTGAGGGTTTTAGCAGATGGATCAACTTACAAGCGGTGGAGGGCTACTTCTTCTTTGATTCCTCTCATGTCCTCGACTTTCCAGGCAAAAACATCTAAGTTATTTTTAAGAAGGGTGATAATTTCTTCCTTTTCTTCCTGGGAGAGTTGGCCCCCCGAGTTTGATTTTTTGTTCTGGATAGTCAGGATTGATGATTATTTCTTCCAGTTCATCTACGGGCTCCATTTCTGGACCATCTCGAAACTCTAGAAATTTGATGATTATCTCTCTAAGTCTTCTACCCTCGTTACCATTTATGTCAAGGCCTTCCTCTTCCACCAGTTCGTCAACATCGGGCAAATCGACTATCCTCAAGTCAGGGTTGGCCCCCGAGTTCTAGCCACTGACGAGAACAGGACCTGTCTCAGGGACGGACGGAACTATGTCATGGTCTTCCTCAATTTCTAGGACCATGGGTTCCTCTTCTGGTACTTCGATGATCAAGCTCATCCTAGAGCTGGTGTGAGTGGTTTTTATGGACTTAGAGATTTTCATGTTATCCTCCGGTATATCTATCTCCATCCATTGATATGTTTTTCTGGTTTTGACGACATGCTCCAAGAAGTCCTTGGCGGTCGCCTTCACGCATCCAATTCCAGTACGAGTAGGAAATTTGACTCGTTGGTGAGGAAGGGATGCGACTAACCCAAGTTTTGCTTGACTTGGAATGCCTAAGATTGCGTGGTCACTAGTCAGATCCATGACCACGAAAGTGATGGTGGCCTTGGTTCGAAAGGGATATTCGCCAACTTCCAGTAGCAGATCAATGGTTCCCTTGGCACCAACTTTGTGGTTGGTGAATCCTTCTAGCCTACCATGGTACAGTTCCAAGATGCTATCTTTTAAGCCCATCATCTGGAAAGCGGAGTAATAAAGAATGTCTCGAGAGGCCCCCGTATCAATGAGGAGTCTCTCAGACTCACAGTTGTCAATTCTCCCCTTTATCACCAAGGGTTGCTCACGGGCTGCACAACTTCCAGCCAATTCATTGGGAGAAAAACTGATGACCTCTTCTGCCTTTTGAACCCAGGTGGGGACATGGTATACTTTGCTTAGCTCATGAATTTGGTCTCTCAGTTTTCTGGTGGAGACTGTCTCTTCTCTAATCACATGCAATTTGGCCCTAGGAGGCCTCTGCTCCGTGTCATTGTCCTTATCATCATCTTCACTCTCATCCTCCTTCCGTTTTCTCTTGACATCTTTCTTCATGGCATAGCGATCAAGTTTGCCTTCGTCAACCCACCTTTGGATCATTCGTTTGAGGGCAATGCATTTCTCGGTGTTGTGACCATGGTTCTTGTGGAAATCACAGTATTCGAGGGAACTTTGGTTTATCATTAAGTGGACGAGGAGGTGGAGGATTCACCAACTGCATGATTTCTGTGACAGGTTTGGTGAGGGGGGTGAAGATTTCAGCCTTTTCAGTTCCCCTTGTTCTATTCTTTCCTTTGTATTCATTTCCATTGGAAGCATGGTGAGTTCCAGCTGCTTCCGTTTCTGTTTTATCGGACCTCTTCTTGCTCTTCTCCTCCGCCATGGCAATTGCGTAAGCAACATTATATAAGTCAGGCTTGGACTTTGGTTCCCTGACAGAGAGTTCATAAATAAGTTGTCCGGATCTCAATCCCGAGTTAAAACAGACAATTACTTCCCTGTCAGTGAGGCTTTCCTCCACTTGGTCTGCCATAGCTCGGAATCTGTTATAGTAGCTCAATGTGGTCTCGTTCTTCCCTTGCTCGATGTTGGCAAGGTCAGTCAACCTCTTCTTCCTCTTCCCTGCCGTGGCAAAGTGATCTAGGAACTTCCTCCTCATATCCCTCCATCTATCAATGCTTCCCTTTTTGAGCTCACGGAACCAAGTCAAGGTTGTTCCGGAGAAGGTACTTGCAAAAGCTTTACAGAGAATGTCATCTTCTTTTGTGAGGAGGGCCATGGTAGATTCGAAGCTTTGCACATGTGTAAGTACCCCAATCCGGACTGCTCTCCATCCAAGCATACGAAAAAAACCTAGGGCGAACTTCCGGAGGTCATAACTTCTTCATACGAAATCCGATTGAGACGTGTCATATATGGTTGGAAAGCTCTTGACAAGAACTAGATTGAAATGATGTCCGCGCGGACCACATTGCATGACAAACATGTCCGCGCAGACCATTTTACACCCATACATCATAATTACAAAATTCTCTTAAAGTCCACAATATTCCCGTAAATCCGGGAAAACCAAAAATTTGATTTTTCTAGAACAGTCTGCGCGGACCATTTTGCACATTTTCCATGGCTATATATTGAGGGCTCCCCCTCTCATTTTCTTCACACCTCCCTTCTTTCCTCTATCCCCCTTGCCTTCTGACAGCCCCTCTCAGCCCTTAGAGGCAATCCCGGTCCCTTTCGGCTCCTTTCGGGGCCTTCCGAGCCCTTTTGAAGCCCCGCCGAGCGCTCCCGAGGCATCCCGAAGCCTTGCCGGTCCATCCCGAGGCATTTTGGCCCATCCCGAGGCGTCCCGGTCCATCCTAAAGCCCTGCCGGACAATCCTGAGGCATCCCGAAGCAAGCCGGAGCTCTGCCCGTGTACAACTAACAATCCCGAGGCACGCCAGAGTTCTGCCCGAGTACAACCAACAATCCCGATGCATGCCAGAGCTCTGCCCGAGTACAACCAACGATCCCGACGCACGCCGAAACTCTGCCCGAGTACAACTAACAATCCCGAGGCACGTCGAAACTCTACCCGAGTACAACCGACAATCCCGAGGCACACCGAACCTCTGCCCGTGGACACACCTAGCACTCTCGAGGCACGCCGAAGCTCTGTCCACAGACACTGGTACATCCCGAAGCACTATTCACACTCAAACACTATTCCCAAGCGGAAGATAGACACGAACCAACATTGGTAAGGCCTCATTTCCAAACTATTTCAATTCATTTCAATACATAGCATACAATGTAGACATCATATTCATCATGTATTTTTACAAGCACATACACACACACAAAAAAACTTTTAAAGAAAGAGGAATATCGAAAGACTCGTGTATACGAGGCGACTCGGGTGAGCTCTGCTATTCTCTTCCCGAGGCGTAACCTGACCTCCGAACTCAAAATTTCATCACACAATAACCTTTTTAAACAAAGCCTTTTTTCAATGTTTTGGGCTATATCAAAACGGCGTGGCGACTCTACAAACAAACGCAGAGACACCTCCCGACTCAAATTGCGAGATACCGGGGCCTGCGCAGCCGGATTCGGGTAATTTCAGTTGGCGACTCCGCTAGGTACGTGTTGTTTTAAAAACTTTTTAAATAAAAAAAAGATTTTTAAAACAATGACGAGGGTCAAACTTTCATTTTACCCCTTCTTTAACTGTTATGTGTGTGTGTGTGCATGTGCTTACTTTTTATTTACAAAAAAAAAAAAATACAAAAAAATGCATCATAATACATCTGTGTACATACTCTTAAAAATTCTACAAAAATTTCTGTTTTACTCATAAAAAGAATTTTAGTGACCGCACACTACGCACACTCTTATCCTGTACACTGCACACTACAACCCCAAACCCGGAGTGGTCTCAGTTGCAGTTCGATTGGTCTTCCTGACGCCTTTCGGACGCGCACGGGATCATTCCAAACATCCCATCCTAGCCAGTGTCAACCCCTGCACGCTTGCATCACACTCTGTCCAGACTCGGTTGATTTTTACCCAGTCCGTGTCATAAACCCTGGATACATATCCCATGCCGGCCATTTTCTGAGTCAAAGCTCGAAACTCAATATCCCTTGCGCAAGCAAAGCGATGAAAGGTCATGCTAAAATCTTGACCCGATCTTGATTTCCAAAGCTACACCCAGACAGTGCTCCATCCCGGATATACATCCATGCCCACATGACACCATGTCATCAAGTCTTTGATACGTCAGCCATGACAATATGACCTAGCCAAAACCTAACGTCACAGATCCCTTGCGCAAGCAAGGTAAAGAGAGGTCATGCCGAACTCTCAACTCGATCTTGACTCAGGTGCCGGCTTGGCTCACTATTCACATGGCTGACGCATTAAAAGGAACATGACAAGCTTGGTCCTTAGGTTTGATTTTCTTTTTGGCCGGTGAAAATCGCCTGCCCTATAGGACCCTCGCCCGGGAATGTCCACCCCGAAATGTCGAAATACAGGTGCAAAATCAGGGGCTTATAGCCGCACTGACGGTCTCCACTGACCCAGGATCTAGAGTAGTTGCTAAAAAGAAGAACAATCGTTTCCAACCCACCTAGGACTCTGAGAAAACATGTTTTAAGTAAATTAAAACAACAAAAAATATATATATAAAAAAAAGAGGAAACTGCATGTCGCATGAGCTTTCCCCCCTTTATCCAAAAAAGGCCTTCCCGTGTCTAAACCTTACCCGTCATCCCCTCCAGCAAACCGAGAGTGGTTGAGAGTACCTGGGAGCCGTCTTTTCAGTATTGAAGTTACAAGGTTCGACAGCCCCTCCGGTTCAGCGGTCCGAACAGTCCGCTATTCCCCCATGGCAGGATCAACAGCTAACAGTGAGGGAAACGGAACCCCGCCACTGAGAAACCTCCAGACAATGGAGGAGGTTCTGAAAGCCTTCGAAACTCTCAAGAAGCGCCAAGAAAAACAACAAGCCTGGATCGTATACACCATGCACCGCCGTGGAACCGTCGCAGTACCCCAAACTGATGGGACCTTCGTTCTCATAGAAGACGAGGAAATACCTGATCCCCCGGTTTCTCAAAGCTATCAACAGGTCCCACCTCCACCAAGCTACGAGAACCAAGCAACGCAAAGCAGTTCCCGCTCAAACCTTCACTCGGGCATCAGTTAAACAGCTCCGATCTGCCCGCCTCAGCACAGACAATTTCTCGGCCCTGCGCCACAAGCTCAATACCACCAACACACATATGGGCCCGCTCCCCCGGATCCCAATGTACCTTGGTATCCCCCGGGATTCAATCCTCTGCCTCTATACGAGCCTCGTAGCCATAACCTGAAATCCTAATGTTTACCAGGGACAGACATCCCAAGCGGATATCCCGACATTTCAAACCTACCACCCGCTGGTCTGCCACTTGGGGCTAATGAAACATTTCCCCAACTCCCAAACACAACCCTTGGTGGTCCGGGCAATCATGCCCTTGGCTCCAATTTCAATAATCTAGGGTACGGGATGGTATACACTCAACTACCTCCCCAAGACTCCCGAATGGCAATCTCATCAGCCAACCCACGTCCATCTTCAGTCTCCATCCCAGAAAACGGCATCCTGCCTCAGCCTACTGACCCTCACATGGCTTGGTTGGTCGAACAAATGAAAGACATGCAAAGCAAACTGGCCTACTCTCGGAAGGACTCCCTCATGCCCACAAATTCGAGCAAGGTGGTCCCACTCCCTCTAAAATTCAGAATGCCTAAAAACCCACATCGACACCTACGTCTTGGGTATGAGAGCCAAAGGGGCAACCCCACAACAAATGGCAGATCACTTCTAGCATTCCCTCAAGTCCACGACATTAAGGTGGTTCCTTAACGTAAAGGCATAAAACCGTTCCACATGGGATCAAATCAGCGAAATCTTTCTGGAGAAGTACCAGGCCAACCTTGAGTGGGAAATAAATCGATATGACCTGCAAGCCACCGAACAAAAGGATGACGAACCAGTAGGCGAATTCTACAAAATATGGAACTGGAAACTAAGCAAGATAATGGATCCGCTTTCCAAAGAAGAGCAAATGGACATCTTCCATTCCTGCCTCAAACCATCCCTGAGGGCCCTGATCAGTCACCACTTCTATCCTGATCTTCGCGCCATGGTCAACGCTGGGACCAAGTTTGAGAAAACACTGAGCATGCAAAAAATGGTGGTCAGTCCAGCCCCGCCCAATCTAATATATGTCCATCTTTTAGTAAGATTAGCTATCTTTTAATAAGATTACCAATCTTTTCATAAGATTAGCCATCCTTCACATAGGGTAGATATATTTTAGTAAAATTACCCATTCTTTTTGTAAGATTAGCATATCTTTTAGCAAGATTACCTATCTTTTTGTAAGATTACCTAACCTTTTTGTAAGATTAGCCATCTTTTAGTAAGATTACCCATCTTTTAGTAAGATTACCTACCTTTTCGTAAGATCAGCCATCTTTTAGTAAGATTACCCATCTTTTAGTAAGATTACATATCTTTTAGTAAGATTACCCATCTTTTAGTAAGATTACCTACCTTTTTGTAAGAATAGCCATCTTTTAGTAAGATTACATGTCTTTTCGTAGGATTACCAAATCTTTTCGTAACATTAGCCATCTAGGGTAGACACCCCAAACAGTCTCACTTAGGGTAGACACCCCCCAAACAGTCTTCATAGGGTAGACACCCCCAAACAGTCTCACATAGGTAGACACCCCCAAACAGTCTCACTTAGGGTGGACACCCCCAAACAGTCTCACTTAGGGTAGACACCCCCCAAGCAGTCTCACATAGGGTAGACACCCCCAAACAATCACACATAGGGTAGACACCCCCAAACAGTCTCACATAGGATAGACACCCCCAAACAGTCTCACATAGGGACACCCCCAAACAGTCACACATAGGGTAGACACCCCCAAACAGTCTCACATAGGGTAGACACCCCCAAACAGTCTCACTTAGGGTAGACACCCCCAAAATAGTCTCACATAGGACACCACCACGTCCACACAATTTCACCTTCGGACATCGACACGACCACACACACAATTTCACCTCAGGACACCGACACGTCCACACACACAATTTCACCTTAGGACACTGACACGTCCACACTCACAATTTCATCTCAGGACACCACCACGTCCTCACAATTTCACCTTCGGACACCGACACGTCCACACACACAATTTCACCTTCGGACACCGACACATCCACACAACATTTCACCTCTTGGACACCGACACGTCCACTCACAATTTCACTATAACCGGCACAAATCATTATCATGAAATCACGCATTTAGAGGTACGCACATCTCTACGTCCCTGATTGAAGGATCTGTCTTGTGATAAGGCACAAACGTCTTCATCACCAGCATAAGTACATAATCCGTAGCTCGGAAGGCTTTAAATTACCCGGTTCGGAAGACCGATATAAATTTCCCAAATCATTATCCGTAGCCCGAAAGGCTTCAAATTACCCGATTCAAAAGACCGTATAAATTTCCCAAATCATTATCCGTAGCCCGAAAAGCTTTAAATTAATCGGTCCGGAAGACCGTATAAATTTTCCAAATCATTATCCGTAGCCCAAAAGGATTTAAATTACCCGGTCCGAAAAACTGTAAAATTTCCAAAACATTATCCTTAGACCATATAAATCATGTCCCGTGAGACATCGTCTCCATATAACGTGACTTCATTCCTTGATGGAACACGTCCCGTGAGACACCGTCTCCGCATAACGTGACTTCATTCCTTGATGGAACATGTCCCGTGAGACACTGTCTCCGCATAACGTGACTTCATTCCTTGATGGAACACGTCACGTGAGATACCATCTCCGCATAACGTGACTTCATTCATCATGGACACCGATACGTCCACTTCACCTTAGGACACCGACACGTCCACCTCATTTTAGGACACCGACACGTCCACTCACCATTTCATCTTAGGACATCGACACATCCACGCACCATTTCATCTTAGGACACCGACACGTCCACTCACTCACCACTTCACCTCATAGACACCGATACGTCCACTTCACCTTAGGACACCGACACGTCCACTCACCACTTCATCTCAGGACACCACCACGTCCACATCACCTCAGGACACCACCACGTCCTCACATCCGAACTTAGCGGCCACCTCACACACGAACTACGATTGGCTTGATTTCCACTCAGGGATACGTAGGAATCCTATCAAAAGGTCCACCCGTCCGACCAACCTGGTCATCTTCTCTCTCCCGGCGAGCAGTCCAGATCAGGATTCTTATTTTTATCGACGACCCCACTTACTTCGTAAGTGACGTCGCTGAGGGGCTTCTGTAAGTACCCCAATACGGACTGCTCTCCATCCAAGCATACGGAAAAAACCAAGGGCAAACTTCCGGAGGTCATAACTTCTTCATACGGACTTCGATTGAGACGTGTCATATATGGTTGGAAAGCTCTCAACGAGAACTAGATTGCAATGATGTCCGTGCGGACCATTTTGCAAGACAAAAATGTTCGCGCGGACCATTTTGCACCCATATATAATATTTATAAAATCCTCTTACAGTCCACAATATTCCCGTAAATCCGGGAAAACCAAAAATTTAGTTATTGCGGACCATTTTGCACATTTTCCATGGCTATAAATAGAGGGCTCTCCCTCTCATTTTCTTCACACCTCCCTTCTCTCCTCTCTCTCCCCCTTGCCTTCTGGCAGCCCCTCTCAGCCCTTTGAGGCAATCCCGGTGTCACGACCCTAAACCTAGGTACTATTTTGGCCACGTGTTAAGCACGTGGGGGGTGGGGTGTATTGCCCTTATATTAAGCATTATATGAAAATGTGAATGGTTAGGTGTTTAATTGGATAATTAAGGTGATTTTAGACTGTTAATAAATTAATTTTAATGATATATTGTCTAAATGGAATAAATAGGAATTTTGTAGTTGATATTTTAATTGGTGAAATTTAAGTAAAAATATATAAATTTTAGTGAGGTGCTTAAGTGTAATAGTTAAAGTTAAGGAGGTTAATTGTAATGACTAGAATCTTGGAGGAGCTTAAGTGAAAAAATTCAATATATATCTCCTCCAACTTCGTATACATTCCAGAGAGTTAGAGAAAGAAATAAATACTTCCCTCCGTCTCTGTTCCTTCGTTCTGAAAATATAATGATTTTGTTTCATTCAAAAATTCCCCATAAATTTAATATCAATCCGTTTTTTAATTCGACTGCGTCAAAATGATCGTGGAGCTGCGTAAATCGTTCCTAGCCGATTAGAATTTTTCTTATTTTCGAAATATTTTGGTAAGTTATTATGATTTTTTTCAATAATTGTTCATTCAATATTTAATATTGATATTATGTGATATAAATGGTTCTTGGTATTTTTGGAGCAATTTAATTTGGTTAAAAATGGTTTTGGAATGAGTTGAATTGGTTTGGGATGTATTGTTGCTTGAGGAGGTCACGTCACTAAGGTTCATGTAAAATGGATGCAAAAATTGGAAGGAAAAGAGGAATGCTAACAAAAGGATTCGACCTCCCAACCTCAATATTAAAATCCTTATGCATTATTAACGGTGCTAGATAATTTATTTGATGAATGGGAGGTCCATCAGTAGATTGGTAATTCTTTCAATTTTACTACCTAGAGGCCACAGGTTCATGTGTTGTCCCAAGCTTGTGCGTGAACATAGCATGCATGAATGGGTTTGTGTTTAATTACCGCGAAAGAGGTATTACATTATGTATATAATCCAAACTTCCCTAGTTTTATTCGCACAGTACTGTGGATACCAATGTCAATGCCTTGATTCAAAAGGCTATAAGGCTGATTATTTTGATATCTGTGAAGAGGCAATTCATTACTGGTATTTGTAGCTGAGTGCCAAGCCTTGGCACTCGTGATACGAATCGTGCCAGAGGACACGAGTCATTCCCAAGCCCTTCACTCGTGACCACGAGTCGTGAAAAATAGTTCACCCGTGCTGATTATTATTGAGGCTAAGGGCACGAGTCATGCCATGGGGTACGAGTCGTGCCCAGTGCAGATTTAGGGTGTTAGTTCCTAGACCATTTAAACCTAATCAAACTGAGATGGAATTAGTTCCTCTTTAACTATGATTATAGTACAACATTAGTACTTCCTTATGGAACCTTTATAGAATGTGTTTCAAGTTATATTGTGAATTCGTAGGCCTACTTGTACGACAATGTACCTCTACGTGGTTACCTATATATGGTTATTGGTTCATATAGTGCGTGAAATATATGTTGCACTGCTATATTGGTTTTACGACATGGATATGTAGGGCTTACTTGATATACATTGTACCCATATGTGTTTACATATTCATGGTTGGTGTGTTCACATAGTGTTTAAATACATGTTGCACTGTTTCATTGGTTTGAACAGGAGTATTAACACCCTGTTGTTGGTTTGTTGTTGTTCAGTAGTGTTTAAAATATATGTTACACTATTGTGATTGGTTTAACATGAGTAATAGTACCATGTTCTGTATTGATATCCCAAAGTGTGGATTTAATTTCAAGTATCTATTATGTGCTTGACTGTATTGATATCGGCTGATATGTGGGGGTATAATGGGATACAATCAATTATGGATTTGTTCTATAAGTGATGGAATTACATTATACCTGATTCCTTGATAGCTCTGTATCGTGCCATAAGCCTTACAGTTTTTCTAGTTTCTTATGGTTGATAGCTTCTGTATCGAGCTATAGGCCTTACAGTCGTGCAGTTAGCTAGTTTCTTCTGGTTACCTGTGAATATGCTTAAAGTAGTTCACAAATGAGGGGAGTAGCTACCCCCAATATTGTATGACTTATTGGTCAGACGGGAAAGGTAAAATAAGATAACGGAATGTGTTTACCACTTTACCAATGTGATTACGTGCAACCTGTTTATGTGTTGCATATTATATGACATATTGTTGCATCCATAATAGCTTATTGAGATTTATTCTCACCCCTTCTCCCTTTACTGTTTTAGATTTCGCTGAGACAGGTAGACAAGACCGGTGAGGCCGGGAAGGAGTTGGATCGTCTTTAGGGTTGTCAGGGTATGCATATGATTTGTGTGGGAGTTGGAAGTAGTTGTGGTTATTGTGTACTGGGGAAACTGTTATAAAACATTTTCAGTTGTGTTCTGTTGTATCTAAGTATGGGTCTGGTTGTCTTTTAAAGTTGGCTTGTGCAAGCCTTTATATTGTAGTGTTTGTAACTTAAACATGTTATGTTTTTAAAGCAGGTTTTTATATCACCCTCCAGGTAAAGAGGTTATGTCGAAATTGTTAAAGTCTATATTTTACTTTTCAAGTTAAATAAAAGAAAAGAAAGTGTTTTTTTAGAAAGTGATTTGGGACGCTCCAGCTCGGGGCACGAGTTTATAGGTCCCGGGTTTGGGAGGGCCCCACAGTTGATATCCTAGCATTGGTTAGAAGTCAAGGGTAGATGTCTAGTCTACATGGGAGTGTGTGATATCCGACGATGAGTGTTTAATGCTGGGATTTGTTCAATGACGGGAAATGGTGATGACTAACAAAGGGAGCAAGGTAGAGTATTTTCCTTGGGTCGAGGCACGGTAGATCCCACCGCGGTCATTAAAGGTATAGTACCTGTCTCAGGTGTCAGGGCTCGTATTCTTATAGACCCTGGGTCGTCTCATTCTTATGTGGCATCTCATTTTTCATTCACTTTGCATAAGTTGCCTAAGTTGTTGCCATATATGCTAGAGGTGTCTACTCCTGTAGGAGGGTGCCTCGAATCCTCTTTGATTTATCATGATTGTGAGGTGGTCATATGTGGGCATGTATTGCCAGTGGATTTGATAGAGTTACCAATCCGAGATTTTGATGTCATTTTAGGTATGGATTGGTTGAGTAATTGGCATGCCTTGGTGGACTGTCGCAAGAAGCGAGTCACCTTTTCTATGTCTGATTTGCCTCTGTTTGTGGTTGAGGCGGATAAGCCATGATTTGATATTTATGTTATATACGCATTAAAGGCCTAAAATTATGGTCTAAAGAATGTGAAGGTTATTTGGTTTATGTGTTAGACTTGAGTAAAAAGTCACCTGAAATATCTCATCTACAGGGGGTAATTGAATGGGTGAGGTGTTTTCATCGGAGTAATTCATGCTGCCAGTTAGGGCAGTAGAATTCCGTATTGATGTAATGTCAGGTTGTTGCCCATATCTAAAACACCTTATAGAAGGGCACCAGATGTGTTTGTGAATATGACGAGTAGAGTGTTTAAACCTGATCCTGATAACTTTGTGATAATCTTTATGGATGATATCTGGATTTACTTAGAGTTATGAAGAGATTATGGGAATCATTTTCAAGTTATGTATCTGGTTTTCGTGATAATCAAATTGTTTGTGAAATTCAGCAAGTTTGAGTTATGGCTCGAGAAGATTTTACTGTTGGGTGTTATAGTCTCAAGCTTGGGCATTGTTATTAATTTTTAGAGTATTGAGACCCTGGTCAAATGGAACAACCTTCGATAGTGTCAGACGTTCGTAGTTTTCTGGATTTGGCAGGTTGTTATCAAAGGATTATTGCTGGACTTTCGAGGATGGTTTACTCGGAAGGAGGTATCATTTATGTGGGATGCCAAAGGGTGAAATCAGTTTTGCAGAGTTGAAGAATAGATTGACTATAGTTTCGATCTTTACCCTACTTGATGGATGTGAGAACTTTGTGATTTTTAGTTACACGTCAAAAGAAAGGTTTGGGTTGTATTCTTATGCAGAATGGGAAAGGCATATCTGATGCTTCGAGGAAGTGAGCACCAGCAGAGCAGAATTTTCCTATTCTTGACATGGAGTTGATTGCTATTATTTTGTGTTACCTAAGTGGAACATCATCTTTATGAAGCTAAAATTGAGATTTTTACCAATCAGAAGAGTTGCGGTATTTGGTTACTTAGAAGGAATTGAACATTACTTAGAAGGAATTGAACAACAGATAGAGAAATGGTCAGAATTATTAATAGATTTTGATCGCGTTATTTCATACCATCCGGGAAAGCTAGTGTGGTTGCAGATGCGAGTAGCCGAAAGGCTTCATTGTCAACATTGTGATCCTGTGAGTTGCAAGATGAGATACTAATTGCGAAGGTTCGAGCTACATTTACCTTGTATGAAGACTTTATGGAAGCTCCACAAATTGAAGAAGATATTGTATTGAATAATGATGGAATTTTAACCTTCAACGATAGAATAGGTGTACCATATCCATAAGAGAGTAAAAGACAAAAATTTTAGAGGAAGGCCATAAATCAAGAATTGCGATTTATCCGGGAAGTTTGAAGATGTGTCAAGAATTGAAGAAGAGATAGAGGAATGGAAATGGGAAGTCATTGTGATGGATTTTATGACGGGACTACATCCGACATCAAAGAAGATGGATGCGTTTGAGTAATAGTGGATAGATTGATCAAGTTGGTTCATTTATACCTAGATTACTGAAGTATTGAATGGGAAAGTTAGCCTAATCATATAAGCGAAAGATTTGATTGATTTCACGGAGTACCAATCAACATATTATATCAGACCGAGATCCGAGATTCATATTGCGATTCGGGAAGACTTAGTATGAGGCTTTGGGCTCCGAGTTGAGTTTCAGTTCTGCGTTTCATTCTTAGATAGATGGGCAGACAGAGAGAACTATCCGGATTCTTGAGGATATGTTGCGTGTGTATCTGATGGATTTTCCTTCATTTTGAGAAGTTTGTTTAACCTTAGTTGAATTTGCGTATATCAACAGTTATCAGTTCAGTATTGAATTGGCACCGTATGAAGTATGGTATGGGAGGAAGTATCTTTATGATCCTATCCTAGTATTGAATTCTTCAACCAAATATATTCAGGTTGAGTTGAATTATGTGGAAGAATCATATTATTGAGGAAGCCACTTGGGTTTTGAGAATTTGGAATGCGTGAGTGGTATATGTGATTATTTGAGCACTCGGGTAAGTATGTTTAAAATTCGGGACAAATTTTCTTTAAGGGGGAGTGAGTGTCACGACCCTAAACCTAGGTACTATTTTGGCCACGTGTTGAGCACGTGGGGGTGGGGTGTATTGCCCTTATATTAAGCATTATATGAAAATGTGAATGGTTAGGTGTTTAATTGGATAATTTGATAATTTAGGTGATTTTAGACTGTTTATAAATTAATTTTAATGATATAATGTCTAAATGGAATAAATAGGAATTTTGTAGTTGATATTTTAATTGGTGAAATTTAAGTAAAATATATAAATTTTAGTGAGGTGCTTAAGTGTAATAGTTAAAGTTAAGGAGGTTAATTGTAATAACTAGAATCTTGTAAGAGCTTAAGTGAAAAAATTAAATATATATCTCCTCCAACTTCGTATACATTCCAGAGAGTTAGAGAAAGAAATAAATACTTCCCTCCGTCTCTGTTCCTTCGTTCTGAAAATATAATGATTTTGTTTCATTCAAAAATTCCACATAAATTTAATACCAATCCTTTTTTTAATCCGTCTGTGTCAAAATGATCGGGGAGCTGCGTAGATCGTTTCTAGCCGATTAGAATTTTTCTTTTTTTCGAAATATTTTGGCAAGTTATTATGATTTTTTTTCAATAACTGTTCATTCAATATTTAATATTGATATTATGTGATATAAATGGTTCTTGGTATTTTTGGAGCAGTTTAATTTGGTTAGAAATGGTTTTGGAATGGGTTGAATTGGTTTGGGATGTATTGTTGCTTGAGGAGGTCACGTCACTAAGGTTTATGTAAAATGGATGCAAAAATTGGAAGGAAAAGAGGAATGCTAGCAAAAGGATTCGACCTCCCAACCTCAATATTAAAATCCTTATGCATTATTAACGGTGCTAGATAATTTATTTGATCAATGAGTACACTTTGTAAAATATATTGTTACAAACCAAATCTCTCCTTGTTAATCATGGGAAATCATTGGATGCATTTGCACCCACTCCCTATAAGGTAGATCCGCCCCTGTTAGTCACTATTTGTGATATGATTCTAGGCTTTTTGAATCAATGGGAAGTCCATCAGTAGATTGGTTATTCTTTCAATTTTACTACCTAGAGGCCACAGGTTCATGTGTTGTCCCAAGCTTGTGCGTGAACATAGCATGCTTGAATGGGTTTGTGTTTAATTACCGCGAAAGAGGTATTACATTATGTATATAATCCAAACTTCCCTAGTTTTATTCGCACAGTACTGTGGATACCAATGTCAATGCCTTGATTCAAAAGGCTATAAGGCTGATTATTTTGATATCTGTGAAGAGGCAATTCATTACTGGTATTTGTAGCTGAGTGCCAAGCCGGCATAAGTCATTCCCAAGCCCTTAACTCGTGACCACGAGTCGTGAAAAATAGTTCACCCGTGCTGATTATTATTGAGGCCAAGGGCACGAGTTGTGCCATGGGGCACGTGTCGTGCCCAATGCAGTTTTAGGGTGTTAGTTTCTAGACCATTTAAACCTAATCAAACTGAGATGGAATTAGTTCCTCTTTAACTATGATTATAGTACAACATTAGTACTTCCTTATGGAACCTTTATAGAAGGTGTTTCAAGTTATATTGTGAATGCGTAGGGCTACTTGTACGACATTGTACCTCTACGTGGTTACCTATATATGGTTATTGGTTCATATAGTGCGTGAAATATATGTTGCACTACTATATTGGTTTTACGACATGGATATGTAGGGCTTACTTGATATACATTGTACCCATATGTGTTTACATATTCATGGTTGGTGTGTGCATATAGTGTTTAAATACATGTTGCACTGTTTCATTGGTTTGAACAGGAGTATTAACACCCTGTTGTTGGATTGTTGTTGTTCAGTAGTGTTTAAAATATATGTTACACTATTGTGATTGGTTTAACATGAGTAATAGTACCATGTTCTGTATTGATATCCCAAAGTGTGGATTTAATTTCAAGTATCTATTATGTGCTTGACTATATTGATATCAGCTGATATGTGGGGGTATAATGGGATACAATCAATTATGGATTTGTTCTATAAGTGATGGAATTACATTATACCTGATTCCTTGATAGCTCTGTATCGTGCCATAAGCCTTACAGTTTTTCCAGTTTCTTATGGTTGATAGCTTCTGTATCGAGCTATAGGCCTTACAGCCGTGCAGTTAGCTAGTTTCTTCTGGTTACCTGTGAATATGCTTAAAGCAGTTCAAAAATGAGGGGAGTAGCTACCCCAGTATTGTACGACTTATTGGTCAGACGGGAAAGATAAAATAAGGTAACGAAATGTGTTTACCACTTTACCAATGTGATTACGTGCAGCCTGTTTATGTGTTGCATATTATATGGCATATTGTTGCATCCATAATAGATTATTGAGATTTATTCTCACCCCTTCTCCCTTTACTGTTTTAGATTTCGCTGAGGCAGGTAGACCAGATCGGTGAGGCCGGGAAGGAGTTGGATCGTCTTTTGGGTTGTCAGGGTATGTATATGATTTGTGTGGGAGTTGGAAGTAGTTATGGTCATTGTTTACTGGGGAAACTGTTATAAAACATTTTCAGTTGTGTTCTGTTGTATCTAAGTATGGGTCTGGTTGTCTTTTAAAGTTGGCTTGTGTAAGCCTTTATATTGTAGTGTTTGTAACTTAAACAGGTTATGTTTTTAAAGCAAATTTTTATATCACCTCTAGGTAAAGAGGTTATGTCGAAATTGTTAAAGTCTATATTTTGCTTTTCAAGTTAAATAAAAGAAAAGAAAGTGTTTTTTTAGGAGGTGATTTGGGATGCTCCAGCTCGGGGCACGAGTTTATAGGTCCCGGGTCTGGGAGGGCCCCACACCCGATCCCTTTCGGGGCCTTCCGAGGCGCTCCGAAGCCCCGCCGAGCGCTCTCGAGATGCTCCCGAGCTGCCCCAAGGCACTCCTGAGGCATCCCAAAGCCTTTCCGGTCCATCCTGAGGCATTCTGGTCCATACCGAGGCGTCCCGGTCCATCCCGAAGCCTTGCCGGACAATCCCGAGGCATCCCAAAGCAAGCCGGAGCTCTGCCCGAGTACAACCAACAATCCCGAGGCACACCGAAGTTCTGCCCGAGTACAACCAACAATCCCGACGCACGCTGGAGCTCTGCCCGAGTACAACCAACGATCCACGCCGAAACTCTGCCAGA
This sequence comes from Adenophora triphylla var. japonica, assembly GCA_022495995.1. Taxonomy (NCBI): domain Eukaryota; kingdom Viridiplantae; phylum Streptophyta; class Magnoliopsida; order Asterales; family Campanulaceae; genus Adenophora; species Adenophora triphylla. The sequence continues at coordinate 57,718 of JAFEMH010002849.1, forward strand.
GTACAACCAACAATCCCGAGGCATGCCAAAACTCTGCCCGAGTACAACCAAAAATCCCAAGGCAAGCCGAACCTCTACCCGAGGACACACCTAGCACTCCTGAGGCACGCCGAAGCTCCATCCGCAGACACCGGTACATCCCGAAGCAGTATTCACACTCAAACACTATTCCCAAGCGAAAGATAGACACGAACCAACATTGGTAAGGCCTCCTTCCCAAACTATTTCAATTCATTTAATTACATAGCATACAATGTAGACATCATATTCAACATGCATTTTTAAAAACACATACACACACACACAACTTTTAAAGAAAGAGGGGTATCGAAAGACTCGTGTATACGAGGCAACTAAGGTGAGCTCTGCTATTCTCTTTCCCAGGCGTAACCTGACCTCCGAACTCAAAATATCATCACACAACAACCTTTTTAAACAAAGCCTTTTTTCAATGTTTTGGGCTATATCAAAACGGCATGGCGACTCTACAAACAAACGCAGCGACACCTCCCGACTCAAATTACGAGATGTCGGGGCCCATACAGCCGGATCTGGGTAATTTCAACATGGTCCCTAACGTCAGTGGTTCCCGCATATTTGTCAAAACTCGGGACCTTGAAGGCAGGGTTAGGTGGTACGTCGTTTATTCTCTGAGAGAAGGGATGAGTTGCACTAGTATCATCATCTTCCTCGTCCTTCATCCCCATCTCCATATCATCAATTCTCTTTTTCAAGATTAACATCTCTCTAGCATCAATCCCATTTTCAGAGTTGAAATGGGAACTGCGATGGGAACTTTGGTGGGACCTCTCTCTTGGGTGACCATTCACCCTGCTATGCTCCTCATCATCCCGGTGGTTCTCTCCTCGTCTAGATGGTGTTTTTTCTTTTCTCAGACCCCCTTCATGGTGCAGGATCATTCTGTAAGGACGAGGGCTCCTCGACCTTATATGGTTTCTGAGCCGAGGTGAATTATGCCGAGGATGATTGTTACGCCGAGGAGAATTGTTACGACGAGGAGGGGAGAGACGCCTAGCCTGACTGAGCCTTGCTCGCAAGTCGGCCGAGTTAACCTCTTGCTCCCTCGAATTTAAGTGGCTTCTCAGTTCTACCACATTCCTCTCGTTTTCATGATTATTGGACCGAGGACGAGGAGGAGCATCTCGAAGGTTTTGCCTAGGTGGTGCAGCAGGCTCATGGTAAGGGGGATCTTGGCCACGAGGAGGGCTCCTCTAACTACCTCGTCTCTCACCCTGAGTTTCCCTTCCACGAGAGTTTCCTGTCCTCGAAGGCCTGATGAACTCGGCCATTTAATTTTTAGGATCCAATTGCAACAAAGCATTCTGAGTCTCATAAATACGTTTCAAAGTCTCCATCTGCTGGTGCAAAGGTGTACGTCGGTCAACGGGCTGGGTGTTCTCAGCTCGCCCTGCATCAGCATTCCTTGTCGTCTGCTTGCTCGTTGCTCGCCTTCCTCGTGAAAGACGACGAGGAGGATTATTAACAGCCACCTCGGCAGCTGGCTGAGTCTGAGATCGGAGAGTCATGCCGAGGGGACGTGGACCTTCGATCTGAGGTGGAGGAGGAAGTACGCCATTGGTGGGAGGGATGTCATCCACGTGAGTTCGTTCCTCCTCGTTAGTAACACTTGCAATATTTCCGTCTTCCATTGTTATCAGAATTGATGGAACATAATTTCAAAATAACCAGAATTCTCAAGAAAGCAAAATTTTCAGGGCCCAACTTTCAAAGCGGATGAATCTTCAGGCCAACGGAATTTAAGCAGAACAAAAACTTTCCGACCAAAATAGAACCAGTTTCGAACGTCAAAACAAAATTTTTCTAGCAAATACGAAATTCTTCCGGCCAAAATAGGATTTTTCCGGTCAAATCAAACTCTCTTAATCGATGAAATTTTCAGGCGAAAGCAGTTTTAAGGCAAAACTGATTTTTTTGGCCGAAAACTACAATTTTTCCGACTTAAAAAGGCTCAAGCAAATGTATTTCCAGGATATTCAATGGGTATTCGATTCGATTCCCGGCAATGGAACCAAACTGATGCTGCCAAAAAGATCGAATGAGCCCAAATCCAGCGGTCGGTTGTACTCCGGCGATTGAATAGCCTGAAATAGATGAACAAATACATAAACTGAGCCGGGGCTTCTCCAACGAAGTCCCTCCGGCGTGAGAGTAAGTATTTGCTTTATGAGAGAGAGTGATCAATTTGACAGAGTTTAGAGTCAAAAGATAACGTACCCAATAATGTGAATTATGGCTTGTATTTATAGATATAGCAATGTAGAATTCATGTTGAGATAAGATAGAAACCCTAAGAGGATTATATTTGATGAGTCCTTGTTGGACCTGAATGGGTATGTGAGATGGTTACAATCCTAAAAAGATTATAATCGTCCAATGTCCTTATTTGAATCGGACTGATACAAACTGCAACTCTGCCAGTAAGCCGAGATGAGCCTTCCTCGTCATACATAACCTGGCCGGCATACGATGAGCCGGGGAAGATATAAGATATAAATGAGAAACCCGTCATGTTGATTGATAGCCGAGGAGGCCTCCTCGTCGTCAAGGGAGATCCATCTCGGCCTTGGAGGGAGGTCTTCCTCGGTCCAACGTTGGGCCTTGGTCACCTCGCCAGTTAAGCCTTGATCGGCCTAGGGAATGATGAGTTGTCTTGCTACGAGGAAGCCCATTTCCTTCCTCATATATGAGACTTGATGGATTATGTTTAGGGCCCAATCCACTTAAGCCTTGCTCGGACTAAGCCCAAACTCGTATCTCGGTTTATACTGTTCATTATCCTAGAAACCCAAGAGTGATATTATACATTATTTCTCAATCAAATAATAATGACCGTAAAATATTTAGGTAAGTTAATCGATTCACCCTTTGTTATTTTGTCCTTTTCTCCAACCTCTTCTAATTTTGATAGAGATGTTTGAGTTACCATCAAATTGTTTTGTTTATATTCTAGAAATAGGTTGTGATCATTTGACATTTGTTGATTAATTATTATTATTATTTTTTTTACGATGTCCTTGAAAAAGATCATAAAAGAGGGACTTATTAAATAAGCAGCTTCTGCTTCATTCCATCTATGCGAGGAAGGAGCCCAATCAACCATGGGGAACAGAAGGCTAAGGAGGACGTGGCCTATAATTATTTTTAGTTTGAATAATCTATCGAGAACTCTCCTTGAAAGGGTATATGATTTTCTTTCGTTCTCTCTCCACTTCGTGAAGTTTGGATTTACCACTAGGTCGATTATTTGAAAACTTTGTTGATTAAAATAGATGTCAATTTTATTTATATATGGTTCACGCTATTGCATATTAATGACTAAAAAGTTAAGCTTTTTCATTTTTCTTGAAATGTGAAAGATCGATTCTACCTCCTTCATTAAAGGATGATATTTTTTCTCCCAAAATATGTCCCTATGATTTTTTTTTTTTATCATTTTTTATATTTTATTTTATACTTGCAAACTAAAAGTTTGAAAGTAAATAGCTGATAAATGGCTAAATTATAGTAATTTATAGTCTAATATTTACATCATTTAGTTTAAGTTTTAATTACATTTAGTTTAATTTAGCTTGTTTTATTAAATTATGCAGATGTTATGCTTGGTTGGTAGTTTTATGATTAAAACAGGATTTTAATGCATTTTTGGTGTTAGGACAAACTTGGGACATAACATACGAAGTGAAACAAATGAATAGGAGCAAGGGGGACACTTTTGTAGAAGAAAATGAAAGAACCAGAGCAGTACAAAAGCTTGCACGGCCGTGTATGTACATAGGCACGCCCGTGCCAACCCGGGGGCACATTGGTCGTGCCATTTTTCATCTAGGAATGCAGAACCAAAAATGGCTTGCACGGCCATGCCAAAATACATGGCACGGCCGTGCCACGGCTTTTACAGCATTCTGTATACATATATTCATCAGATTTATGCATCAAGAAATATTATAACACTACTCTAGATTATTTATTATATCTTTAACATTAATAATTCTCAAAATCATTCTAGATTTTTTGAGAAATCATTGAGCGTTCTTGAGATATTTTGAGATTGAAGAAATAAAGCATTTGCAGGTTTATTTTCAGCCATTGTTTTCTGAATAAGTATCTCTTTTCCATCCTCATTATTTATGTCTTATTCATCTTTATTTGTTATGATATTCATCATGGCTAGGAGTAATCCCCCAATTTCTTGGGGTTAGAAACTTGACTTCATGTGATCATCTTATTAAATCATGCTTCTCTTCCTCTTCTCATCTCTTAAACAATTTTCTTCATATCATTCTTAAACGCCTACAAATATGAGGACGTCTATATTTGTATTGAACATACCAAAAGTGTCGAGTTGGGCCATGCAAATAAAGCCCAATCACGGACCACCTTAATACCCACGTTCGCAATGAAGCTAGCCCAACCAGAGCAAGGCCAAAATCCCATCTCAAGTATCCGTCGACTAAGTCCATGTCCGACCTACCAGGTCCCGACCTAACTTAGTCCGACCTCATGATCCATACTACAATTCGGGTACGAACCATGCTCTACCCATCAGTCAGGTCGACCATTCCTTAAATGGCGACCTCGACCTAATCCACAAGCGTCGACCTAACAGGCGAATGTACGTGAAGTCAAACCTTTCCATAACCGATTCCCTACGAAACAGGAGCCGTTATAGGACACGTTCACATTACTTGCAACTGTCCCTAAAATCTCGGAGCTCATGTAGCACCACCAAAAATACAACGGTCATCCCCTATAAATACATCATCACTACCAACGGTGCAAAGGTAACTGCCATTTTGTTATTGGAATTCAGTATTCAATACATTTTGTGCTATATACAACTGTGATCTTACTCTCACGCCCGAGCGTCTTCGCCGGAGACACATCCGGCTAGTCGTGGGTTCTGATTTCAGGTCAAGGAGCCAGGTGATTCGTCCTGCCACGTGGAGGAAGATTGATAAGCACAATTCCTGCAGCATCAGTTTGGTTCCATTGCCGGGAATCGTGCTTAAAGCTTGACCTCGAAACTCTTCTCAACCCATAACCATGGTAACCCCAGACGGGCATGTGGAAGATGCTTCTGAAGAATTCATTGAAGTGAACAACAACACCAATACAAACGCAGGAAATCCCAATGTCAATGCTGAAAACATGGACTTGCCTCCTCCCCCGCCCAATCGTCCCCACGGTAGAGCCACGCGCTCTACCAGTGTTGTTGATGGCAGAGGATTGCCTGACACAAGGAGAGGGAAAAGGCATATCGAAGGACAAGGAGTCCCACCTCCTCCTAAGCGTCCAACTGGACAGGTGAACGTGGGAAACAGGGCAGGTCCTTCAAGTAATCCCATGAGCAAGAAGGAAATGATGTTGGAACGAGCTCAAATCTTGGCTGACTTGATAGCCATGGAGGAGGCAGAGCAGGCTGACATACGATCAGAAAGAGTGGCTCCCACTCAGGTCTCTGATAGGCATCAGGCCAGGAGTGCTAGGCCAAATGAGGGTGTGGGACAGAATGGCGAGGACAGGATAGTTCAGCGAGCTCCCACTATCGTTCACGTGCCAAGTAACGACCTAAGGGCTAGCCTCAACAGAAACAGGGAGCAGGAGGCTCAGTCTGATTTGAGGACGCAATTAACCGCCAACAGAAACAGACGCATTTCTCCAGCACGGACACAGAGATCAGGGTCTCATAGAGACAGGAACGGGCGCAGGTCGCCTATAAGAGAGGAGAGGCGCAGGTCGCCACTCGGAGATAATAGGCGCAGGTCGCCATCCGTGCCGATAGGCGCAGTCGCCACAAGGAAATGACAGCACATATCTCCGCCCGATCGAGAGAGGGCTCATTCTCGCGAGACAGGAGGAGTAGGCAGTAACTCCCCGAAGTGAAGGTCAAAAGTCAAATGCTGTTCCCCCTCCAGGAGATGAAAGACCCGATGCTCGGGAATGGTTGTTGATGAAGAAGAAATTTGAACAATGGGAGGAGGAGAAGAAAAAGGAGTCTGGAAAGGTTGAACGAGTTGATTTTGCTCTTCGACCTCTATCCAAGGAGATGAGAGACAGTCGACCTCCTCCAAGTTTCAGACTTCCCCTACTGGAAAAGTACTCTGGAGCCACCAACGCAAGAAGTCACATAGCACACCTGGAAGCCACGATGTGTTTTGTCGCCAATGAAGACGACAATATGTGCAAAGCCCTGATAAGTACCCTCACAGGAGCAGCTTTGACATGGTTTAATGGGTTGGCAGCTGGCAGCATAAACACTTGGACGTGTTTAAGAACAACAGCTGGAGCTCGGAAAGTAACAGTGACTGATCTAAACAACTTGGTGCAAGCCAAAAGTGAAAGCTCCATGAGCTACTTCACCAAGTTTAAAGAAATGGTTGACAAGATTGAAGAGGATCTCACCGACAGAGAGGTGATAAATTGCTTCCGGAGTGGTATTTCCTCGGACGCCATGGATTATGAGCTCACAGTTCGTACAGTCACAACTCGACAGGAGTTGTTCGAAATGGTTTATAACGTTGCTCTGGCCGAGGAAAGGAAGGAGAAGAAGAATGGTAAGAGCCCAAAGGTTGAGGTCGCCGATGATAAGAAAGACCCCAACAAGAATGGAGGAAACAATAAAAACGGCAAAAACAGGACAAGGGCTACAGAGAAGGTACCCGAGGCTTTCACTCCCCTTACGGTGAGTCGAACAGAAATTATGAATGCTGTCGAGCTGGCTCCTCCTGTCCCAATGAACCCAGGCAACAAGTTTAGGAGAGACAACAAGAAGTATTGTGATTACCACAAGGACACGGGTCATCTAACGAGGATTGTTTGGGTTTGAAACGTATTATCCAAAGAATGGTCGACTGGGAGGCTCGACGCTTACGTGAAAAGGCCTCAAGCCGGTGGGGGCGAGCAACCAGCAGGTGGACAGCAAGGGCCGAGGCAACCTAGATTGAACCTGGGGGTCATTACTGAACAAGCAAGCAACACAGCCATCAAACACAAGATCTTTCAGCTCAACAAAGCCCCACATGTACCTCCAAGGAGAGATGTAAGAGATGAAGTGATCGCCTTCTACCCTCATGAATTGGCAACTAACATGGCGGCTAGAGAGCAAGTTCTCGTCATCTCAGGTCTCATAGACGGATGTACGACGAGCAGACTCTTAGTCGACACGGGGGCCTACAAGGATATCTTGTTCTACAAGACTTTCAAAGAGATGGGTCTTAATGACGAACAGTTGGAAAGATATGATGGTAGGTTAGAGGGCTTCACCAACCATCGAGTTGATGCTAAAGGCCAGATAGAGCTCGACGTCGACCTAGGCCATCACCCCCAAAGGATTGTGTCAAAGGTACAATTTATCGTGATTGATGTAAACGGTGACTACGCCGCCATACTTGGTATTCCCGGACGTCGCTCTTGGAATGGTGGCATCGATCCCTCATCGCCGAGTGAAGTTCCCCACACTGCTGGAGTAGGCTGCGTACAAGGCACGCTCGAGCTTACTCGGACCATGTTCTTCGGGAAAGAAAGAAGAGAGAGTTTGAGATCGAGGACGGCGAGACGGTTATTTAAAGCTATCTCAATCAGTCACCAAAACTACTCTACTGCTCTACAATCACCAATGTGGAAGAGTCGACCTATCGCTCAAATGAAACAGGTCATGCTTGAGTCGACACGTCACTCGACACCACGCAGGTCGATCCGGATGTAGTTATGGTCGACCAAGTCCTCATAGGCAACATATGCCTCCGGTTCGACAATAACTCGGGGCCACCACCACCAGCCGAGGTAGCGCACAAGTTGGATGACATGATAGCGAGAGGAAGCTCCACATTTGGGAGCCGAGGAAAGGCAAAGGGTCGAAAGATAATAGTGAGACTCTACAATTCGGGGATGGACCGAGCTAGAAGCCGTGGACGAACTAGAGTCAATAATTACCAACCTTTCTTACCCCGACCAAAAAATTCAGATTGGAAAGCAAATTATCAGTTGAGGAGCGAGCAGAAATCATCGAGTTACTCAAGGAGAGTAATGATGTCTTCGCATGGAGGGTAGAGGACATGAGGGGAATCAAGGAAGAGGTCGCCGTTCACAGACTTGAAGTTAACCCGACCATAAAACCTAGACCCCAAAAGTTGAGAAGTTTTGCTCGTGACAAGGAAGAGTCTATTAAAACTGAGGTACAAAAACTTTTAAGTGCAGGGATAATCAAGGAGGCCACTCATACAACGTGGTTGGCCAACGTGGTCATGGTGAAGAAATCAAATGGCAAATGGAGGATGTGCGTCGACTTCACCACTCTCAATCTTGCTTGCCCAAAAGACAGCTATCCCCTTCCCAGGATCGACAAGCTAGTTGACTCCATTGCTGGTCACTCCACCCTCAGTTTCCTCGACGCTTACTCAGGATACCACCAGATAAAGATGCACAAAGATGACATTGTGAAAACGGCATTTCAAGCGGCTGGAGGCATCTACTGCTACAACATGATGCCGTTTGGATTGAAGAATGCGGGGGCGACTTATCAGAGGATGGTGAACAAAGTCTTTGCTTCTCAAATTGGTCGTAACATGGAGGCCTACGTCGACGATATGGTCATCAAAACAAAGACTGGACGTCACGTGGTCGACCTAAAGGAAACGTTCGCCAATTTAAGAGCAAACGACATGAAGCTCAACCCTAGCAAGTGTGTATTTGGTGTAGCTGCTGGAAAGTTCCTTGGGTTCATGGTATCACAACGGGGTATAGAGGCTAATCCAGAAAAAATCAAGGCTTTAGTCGACATGAAGGCTCCCACCAGTGTCAAAGAGATGCAGCGACTTAACGGAAGGGTAGCAGCTCTTGGTCGTTTCATATCAAAGTCAGCAGAGAGGTCTCTCCCCTTCTTCAAAGCATTGAAGGGGACGAAAAGTTTTGAATGGACGACCGAATGTCATTCGTCGTTCCAACAGCTGAGGGATTACCTCGCTACTCCACCTCTCCTGAGTAGCCCGACCACTGGTGAAACTTTGTTTGTGTATTTATCCGTGGGAGATAAATCAGTGGCAGCGGTTTTGATTAGAGAAGATGAAGGGCTTCAAAAGCCAGTATACTACATCAGCAAGGCCTTATCAGATGTGGAGAGCAGGTATTACAATGCTGAGAAGGTCGCTTATGCTCTAGTCGTGGCTTCAAGGAAACTGCGAGCTTATTTCTTGGCTCACCCAATTGTGGTTCTTACTAATGCGCCTTTGAGAAAGATATTGCACAAGCCGGAGAGTTCAGGCCGACTGCTCAATTGGTCAATTGCCCTTACTAAATTTGACATTGAGTATCGACCTAGAAAGGCACTGAAGGCTCAAGCTCTAGCTGACTTCTTGGTCGAGCTTACGTTCACCAAGGAAGACGACGAGCAGCGAGCTCCAAAGGAAAAGGTTAAGGGGAAAGAACACGAGTGTCAACCCGCCATGGCTCTACCCGACGATTGTTGGAGGGTTTATTCAGATGGATCAGCGACCAAAAATGTTAGTGGAGCTGGGATTGTCTTGATCGAGCTGTAGTCCGGAACCGTGTATGAGGAATCACTGAGGTTCAAGTTCGATGCTTCCAACAACCAAGCCGAATACGAAGCCTTGATAGCAGCTATAGAGTACGCCAAGTGTTTTGGAGCGACTAAGATCATGGCTTATTGTGATTCACAATTGATAGTCAATCAGGTCAAAGGCGAGTACGAAGTGCTTAGTTCCACTCTAATCAAATACTGCGACTTGGTAAAGGAGTTGATAAAAGACTTGGAATTCTGGGAGATTCAGAGGATTGGACGGGAAGACAACGAGCTAGCCGACCTCCTCTCGAAATTAGCTACTTCAGATGAGCCACATGATGAGCCCATCTCCTTCCTCGAGAATCCAGCTTATGAAAGGGTAAAAATCCAATGCATAGATGATCCCTCGAGAAATTGGACTCATGAGAAGTGTTGGATTGAGGAAATGAAGGCGTACCTAGAAAGCGGCGAGCTGCCTGATGACGAGAAGAAAGCTCGAGCTATCAAAAAGAAAGCTCCAAGATACGTCATTCAAGGAGGCGACCTATTCAGAAGATCCTACACTCGACCATTGCTAAAGTGTATCCACCCTCAAGAGGTCGCCCTATTGATACATGAAGTACACAATGGGATTTGTGGCGGACACCGGGGCCGGGACCCTTGGCGACAAGTTAATCACTTTGGGGTACTACGGCCACACATGAGCCGATACTCATAACTTTGTTCAACAATGTGATCAATGCCAAAGATTTGCCAACTTACCTCATGTGCCTACAACCGAGCGGACCCCGAATTGCGGCTTGGCCATTTGACATGTGGGGTGTCGATTTGATTGGACCCTTCCCTCCCGCCCGGGGAAACTGCAAGTATGTGATTGTTGCCATAGACTACTTCACTAAATGGGTTGAGGCCAAACCATTAGCTCGCATTACAGAGGAGAATGCTATCAACTTCATTCACGATTTCATTTGGTGTCGATTTGGTTTTCCTCGAGCTATAGTGTCTGACAACGGACTAGCTTCTCCGTGAGCCTTCGAAGCGAGAGATGAATCGGGTAGGAATCAAGCATTGGCAATCTTCTCGTTGCCTATCCTCAAGGAAATGGGCAAGCCGAGGCAGAAATAAACTTGTTCTATCTTCGCTCAAGACAGGACTCGTAGGTCGACGAAACAATTGATTGGACGAACTCCCCCTTGCTCTTTGGGCGGCTCGTACAACCACTCGGGGCCTACTGGGAAACCCCTTTGCTCTCACATATGGATCAGAGGCCATGGCACCTGCTGAGCTCAGATTTCCTACTGCTAGAGTGACTTTCTTCAATCAGGAGTAGAATGACATCAGCAGATTAATCGACCTGGATCTGATCGATGAGAAGCGAGATACAGCCTACCTTCGAATGGTCAACTACAAGCAGCGAACTAAAAGTTACCACAACAAGAAGGTCAAGGCAAGGTCATTCCAAATAGGGGACCACGTGTTGAGAAAGATCGAAGCAACGGGTAGAAGGACCCAGCAGAATAAGCTATCTCCTAACTGGGAAGGTCCCTATGTGGTTACTCGAGTCGTCAAGGAAGGAACCTACATGATAGCTCACCCTGGAGGAGAGGAGTTGAAACATCCTTGGTATGCTACTCACTTGATCAAGTACTACTTCTAGTTCGGTTTCCTAAATTGGAGCTCCAAAAGTTAGTTCAGTTCGCAACACTTGAAGTTTGTTCTAGTTCTAGTTTCAAATTGATGTAAGCTTGTTCCCTACTTCAATAAAAAGCGCAGTTTATTCGACCAAATGTAGAGTTACACTAACCCCAACAAGCTCGACTCTTAGTCAGCTTCGTTTTAACAAGCTCGATTCTTAATCAGCTTTGTTCATTTAACAAGTCCGACTCTTAGTCAACTTCGTTCTTACAAGCTCGACTCTCAGTCAGTTTGTTCTAATTAGCTCGATTCTTAATCAGCTTTGTTCATTTAACAAGTCCGACTCTTAGTCGACTTCGTTCTTACAAGATCGACTCTTAGTCAGTTTGTTCTAATTAGCTCGATTCTTAATCAGCTTTGTCTATTTAACAAGTCCGACTCTTAGTCGACTTCGTTCTTACTAGCTCGACTCTTAGTCAGCTTCGTTCTAACAAGCTCGATTCTTAATCAGCTTTGTCTATTTTAACAAGTCCGATTACTAATCGATTTCGATTTAATTAGCTCGACCCTGGGTCAGCTTCAATATTGTGAACAGGTTCGACTCATAGTCAATCTCGTTCGAAAAAAGTTAATCAAGTTTGAGGTCGACCAAATCAACAAATATCAAGTCGCCTCTAAGCTCGAATTGACTCATTTGTCCTATCTATATCTAGGTCAATACTTATTTCAAAAAGTATACGGCATGCAATAAAAAGATGATGGCTACGATTAAATATGAACAAGTCTCCCAAAGGCGGGCTAAGACTTGGGAAAAACGAGCTTACAAAAGTATCATGCCTCCCAAAAACTGGGCCAAGGCATTAAGATAATGTTAAAGCAAAAAACAAAAATGTTGTTGGGGACTTGTTCATTACAATTCAACTAAACAATTCAGGAGTCTTGACCGACATCAGTTTGGTCGTCGATTGCGGCTTCGACCCTCTCCACCTTCTTGTTCTTTGGGGGCCTATGGGTTTGCAGGCTACGAGTAAACTGCTCATTTTCTTCTTCCATGGTGGCGGCATCCTCAAGCTCTTGCGAGAACCACATCAAAATTCCTATCGACAACGGGGGAGCTTCCCACTTCTCACGGCCATCCTCTCGGTCTTCTGGGCTATGAAGGCCAATTCGTTCTCAAGATAAGGAACAAGGGAGTGTCCACCACGAGCTGGCATGTCGTATTGGGCTTCAGAGAACCAACGAGCTAATTGCTCAAGGGTGACCTCAGCAGTTTGATCCACCATAGCCCGACGCGCCATGTGACGTTTACCCACCTCCAGGAAGTCCTGGGCCTTGGTGACAATGGCATTATAGAACTCATCTCCCTCCTTGAACTTCTCCACAGCATCAGGGCCAGCCTTCTCCAGAGCCTCCTTCCATTTAGCTCGAGCTGAGTGGTGCTCCTCATTAAGCTCTTTCAAAAAAGAATCTTTATCTGCGAGAAGTTTGGAGACGGTGGTAAGCTCGACCTTCGTCTTCTCATGAAGCAAGGCGCTCGGCATCCCTTTACGAGGTCACTTCCTTGAGTTTGGATTACGTAGCTTCAAGGTCGGACGGGGCCTTTGTCTTCACCATCTCATTGGCTTCGTATGAGTTGTCCAGATCGTTATACTTCTCCTTCATATCCGCAAGCTCTTTAGCCTTTTTGGAATAATCTTGAAGGGCTTGCCTCTCCCTCTCAATGGAAGCTCTCCAAGAACTTTTCACCTGCTCGACCATGGTAAGATTCTACATCTCAAAGAAACCGAAGAAGTGTTAGCTCGCAATTTAAGCGGATCGAGTAAAGGAATAAGCGACTAGAATGAAAGAGAAAGTGAAAAATTACCTCACAATGAGCCATCCCAGAACGAGCTGAAAATTCCTCGGGGGTGATCCCCTTATCAGCGAAATGGGCTAAGAGGTCGACATCTATTGCCCTCCTAACAATAACTTGGCCCAGGCTCATGTCGGGATAACGGCGGCTCAAGCTGTTGAACCCTGCCAGCGGAGGAACGTCACTCAACCTCCTCATCTTTTCATCCAGAGACTCTTTATTGGGGGGAAAGGAAGCTGGTGGAGGCAATTGGCTCGAAGACACAGACTTTCCCTTCTCAGATCGGGATCTCTTCTTCGAGCTCAGAGGACGATCGTCCTCATCTTCCTCCATGTCATCATCATCAACATTGACAACCTGTAAAGGGCTAGCCCCCGCCATCCTAGCTCCAGAGGTCTCTACATTGGCATCTTGATTTGGGTCGGAGCTCAGACTTGCCCTAACTGACCTGTGGGATTCGTCACCTCCTTCATTAGCATCATTGGATTGGGTGCCACTCTGCAAAGGGTCTTCCAGCTCGACCTCTTCCATTGGGATCATTCCAGCAACATCCTTCGGGAACAGATTGTTCCTAGTAGCAGCTTCTCTCTCTCTGCTCGCCTTAGCATTGGCAGCCCCATGAGCCCTCTTAGCTTTCTTCTTATCAGAAACCCCAACAATACGCACCATATTCGCTTCTTGTTCGGGAGTTAAAACTACACGACATCAAAGTAATCAAGTGTTAGCTCGGCAATTCAAAGCAGTTCTATGTACGAGCTAAACAGTTCTATGAGTAAACAATTGACGAGGTAATTGATACGATTCAAAGCAGTTCTATGTACGAATTAACTAATTCTACATACGAGCAGGCGATTTGATAAGTACAGAGTTGCAATTCGAGATAGTTCTATGTACGAGCTAACTAGTTCTACATACGAGCATTCAACGTACGAGCTAAGAGTTGTGTATGCCGCTCAAAATATTTACGTATTGCCAATAAAGAGCTACTTATGCAAGTTAACAGTGGACGAGCTAATGAATGCATGTCAAGTAAACCCTTACCACCAATATGTTCTCCATGGTCTTTGCAATAATTTTCGTCCTTCTGACAAAATTGACAGTTCTCCTTCAACCTACCCAAGGAATGAGTAACCCAGTCTGGATATACCTGGCCTCTCGGCACGGGAACAAGGGGTTCTACCACTCCATCCCGGCGCATCATCCCGGCTGGATATAGTTGTACTTGGTCGTCCCTAGCACCTCCCAGCTAATGGGCCCTTTCTTGACCAATGCACACAGTTTCCTATACAAGGTTTGGTGCCATGGAGGCTCCCAGTAATTCTCCTCATCGACAACGTCAGACTCGTTATTTGGCAAGGGGAACTCCCATCCCAGCCTACTCTCTACAACTACCACATGGGAGTTCCAACTGCTATGCTTATTGGGAAGATTGGCAAACAACTTTGGAGAATTGGGTTTGGAAGGAGTACTAATCCCCCAATCTGCCTTGTCGAGCTTTGGAGCGAAAAATTTCTTGAAGACTCTCATGCAAGGCTCATGGCCTAGAAACCTGCATACCATGGCAAAGCACACTAGTACCCTGCAAGTGTTGGCCCCAAGCTGGAGGGGAAGAGCATCCATGCACTCCAGAAATTCGTTGATGAAGGGATCTAAGGGCAACCTCAATCCCGCCTCAAACTGTCCATAAAAGAAGGCCACCCTAGTGGCATCAGTAGTGAAGCTGGTACGAAACTTAGCCATAAAATCCGCCTTACTAAGGATGGTTACCCTATAATCCGCTCTACTTACTCCACAGAAATCATAAACCATGTCATATCGGGACTCCATATTTTTCTTCCCTCGAAGAGGCCTACTGGGTATATATCCTCTCTCATTCTTCCCCGGAACAACAGAGGAGCCAAACGCATCCACTATTCGAGGACTTGAAGAAGTTGAAGCTGCAACTCCCACTTGGAGTCGTCATATCTGTACAAACAAAAGAGGAAGCAGGGGAGTCAGTCCTAAGATCACATTCAGTCGACCTACCTAAGGGCGACCTAGACTCCCCTGGAAAACCTATTCTATTTCTAAGGAAAGAGGGTTTGTGGACATCCCTAACATAAAACAAGGTTATATGGTCGAGTAGCTCATGGAACAGATGGAAAGTGACGATATTCGAATCATCGACTGCTAGGTTTTCAACGTCCCCTACAATGGGCAAACCTATCTCACTGAAATTCAATTCCCACCTAGTCGAGATGAGGCGCATTCATCCAAGGACATCACTCTCCACTCACCGTTCACGTTCTTATACACCCTACGGTTAACGGTGCGAGTACCCATACCAAGCTCTGGTTCGCTCTTGAAGGTCCTAGCCATGGCGGAAATCAAAACAAAGCAGAAATCAAAGCCCTAATGCAAGAGTACAAGATAAATACCTCAATTGATTGCAGAAGGGAGAGTCGTAGACAAAGACGCAAGCTTGAAAGTAATCCTGCCGCAATTCCGCAATTATCGCCGGAGAAGGAGAGTTTAGAAACGGTGAGAATTCGTTTCAAAAGGGAGATTTTTGGTATTTATATTTTCCCAAATTTGGAATGGGAAAAGAAATTCGAAATTAATTTTCCAAAATTGAACGCTGAAGCGGTTTTCGAGTAAGACTACCAAGCGTCAGAATAGTAATCATTGCTGAAAAGCGGCTCTCCTTCATCTCTGACCGTTCATCGCCGACGTCCGGGATCATGCCACGTCATTTTGGTCGACTAAAGTATCAATATGAGTAGCGACCTGCGAGTAAAGCAATTCTCATCAAAGATTTTCTTAACTTCCAAGTCGACAAAGTCAACTCGAAAGTTGGGGGCCACTGAACATACCAAAAGTGTCGAGTTGGGCCATGCAAATAAAGCCCAATCACGGACAACCTTAATACCCACGTTCGCAATGAAGCTAGCCCAACCAGAGCAAGGCCAAAATCCCATCTCAAGTATCCGTCGACTAAGTCCATGTCCGACCTACCAGGTCCCGACCTAACTTAGTCCGACCTCATGATCCATACTACAATTCGGGTACGAACCATGCTCTACCCATCAGTCAGGTCGACCATTCCTTAAATGGCGACCTCGACCTAATCCACAAGCGTCGACCTAATAGGCGAATGTACGTGAAGTCAAACCTTTCCATAACCGATTCCCTACGAAACAGGAGCCGTTATAGGACACGTTCACATTACTTGCAACTGTCCCTAAAATCTCGGAGCTCATGTAGCACCACCAAAAATACAACGGTCATCCCCTATAAATACATCATCACTACCAACGGTGCAAAGGTAACTGCCATTTTGTTATTGGAATTCAGTATTCAATACATTTTGTGCTATATACAACTGTGATCTTACCCTCACGCCCGAGCGTCTTCGCCGGAGACACATCCGGCTAGTCGTGGGTTCTGATTTCAGGTCAAGGAGCCAGGTGATTCGTCCTGCCACGTGGAGGAAGATTGATAAGCACAATTCCTGCAGCATCATGTATGAATTCTAGTTAATAAAGATATGGGCTTAGCAGTGAACCTTAATTAACGGAACCATATGAATTAAACTAGGCATTATTAATCACGAGAGTAGATTAATTGCTTAGGAATGATCGTTTAGTGGAAAATACGTGAATTTAATATAAACATAATGGGTTTTGACTAATGTACGGAATCATCGAGAGAAAGTCCGTATTAGTCTTAAAATACGTGTGATATACCTTGATTGTAATAAGTTAACACAACTTAGCGTATCATCCTTGATTTTGACATGATCATTTTTATAAAAGCATGGTTGTTTGAGTCTCAATCCCGAGAATACGTTCATCATATATAATTCAATCTACGTGAGAGTAATATTGCACTGATGCTACAGGAAATGTGCTTATCAATCTTCCTCCACGTGGCAGGACTGATCACCTGGCTCCTTGACCTGAAAACAGAACCCACGACTAGCCGGATGTGTCTCCGGCGAAGACGCTCGGGCGTGAGAGTAAGATTACCGTTGTTTATAGCTCAAAATGTATAGAATAATGAATTCTGATAACAAAATGGCAGTTACCTTTCACCGTTTGGTAGTGATGAAGTATTTATAGACAAGAGTGATGTATTTTTGGAGAGGCGACATGTGCTCCGTGATTGTAGCGGCGGTTATTGGTAATGGGAACGTGTCTATAACGGTCCCCTGATTTGTAGGGACGTGGTTATGAGGATAGTTCAACCAAATACGCCTGCAAGTATCAAGTCGTCGCTTGTTAATTTAGGTCGAGGTCGCCACTCGTGGAATGGTCGACTGATTTGTCGGGTAGAGCATGGTTCGTACCCGAATTGTAGCATGGATCATGAGGTCGGACTAAGTTAGGTCGGGACACATGGTCGGACCATGGGCTTAGTCGGCGACGCTTGAGATGGGCTTTGGGCCTTGCTACGGCCCAGGCCGGCCCTATTGAGAATGTGATAATCAAAGCCGGATGTAATTGGGCTTTACTTGCTTGTGCCCAACTCGGCACTTTTGGTATGTTCGGTGGCCCAACTTTCGAGTTGACTTCGTCGACTTGGAAGTTAAGAAGATTTCCGTGATGAAAATTGCTTTACTCGCAGGTCGATGTTAGTCTTGGAAGTAGGTCGACCATGATGACGTGGCAACATCCTGATCGTAGGTGATGAACGGTGGAGATGTAGGAGCGCCGATTTTCGCAATGATTACACTTTAGACGTTTGAGAGTCCGCCTAGGAAACTGTTTCCACCATTAATTAGGAGAATTAATTTCGAATTTATCTTTGCCCTTTCCAATTCGGGGAACTATAAAATCAAGAATCCTTCCCCATTTACAACTTTCGCCATCCACGAACTACGTACGTGATTCCGGCGGTGATAAAGGAAATTGACTTACGCTATAACTCGGTGTTTCACTCTCCATTGTTCCGTTTTCCCTTGGCACTCGCTAAAGGTATTCTCCTCATTCTTTAAAATTAGGGCTTTAATTTCTGCTATTCCTTTGATTCCGCCATGGCTAGGACCTTTAGTACAGAACCCGGAGCTTGGTATGGGTACTGTAAAGTCAATCGTAGGGTTTATAAACATTTAAACGGAGAGTGGAGAGAGATGACCATGGAGGAATGTACTTCAATTTTAACCCGATGGGGTTTGCAATTTACTGAGTTGGCTTTGCACAGTGGGAGAGAACTTAGGTACTTTAGGAGCGAATGACCCAAGAATTGAGTCCTTCCATCTTTTCACGAGCTTCTCGATCATATTGCTACATTTTACATTCATGGTCCCGACAAACCTTCTTTCCTTAGGAATAGAATTGGATTTCCGGGGGAATCTAGGTCGCCCCTTAGCTTATCGATTAGGTCTCCTGAGACTTCATGTAGAACTGATTCCCCTGTTTCCCCTTCTTCTTGTACAGATATGGAGACACAAGGTGGAGCTCATGCCTCGACCTCATCAAGCCCGCGCATTGTTGATGCCTTTGATAACTGCTTGTAGTGCCGGGCGGGAATGAAAAAGGCTACGTTCCTCCAAGGCCGGCTAGAGGGAAGCGAGAATTATCCATCTCGCTTAAGCATGATATATGATTTTTGTGATGTTGATAGGAAGGAGTTTAGCGTTGCTCTGTATAGTAGGGGTTACTTCTTTAACAAATTTGGGGACACCTACGAGGAGGAAACTACCAAGGTAGCTTTCTACTACGGCCAATTCGAAGGCGGCTTGAGATTACCTCTTGACCCCTTCATAAACGAGTTCTTGGAGTGCACCGATGCCTTGCCACTTCGGCTAGGAGCCAACACACGTAGGGGTGCTTGGTTTGCTTTATTATGGTTTGTAGGTTCTTAGGATATGAGCCATGCATGAGGGTGTTTAAGGAGTTCTTTAGCATTAAGTTTGATAAGGATAGTGGCATAAGTACTCCTTCCAAGCCAAAGTCTCCCAAATTATTTGCCAATCTTCTGGCAAGGCTAGTGGATGGAACTCTTGCGTGGTGGTGGTGGAGAGTAGAAGAGGATGGGAATTTCCCTTGCCCGGTCTTGATCTGACTAGGGTAGATGAGAACAACTCTTGGGCCCCTCATTGGCATAATGATTTACGAAAGAAGTTGATGGAGTTTACCAAGAAGGGGGCTATCGGTTGGGATGCTCTAGGAACCAACAAAAATAACTTCATCCGAAATTTGGATTGATGGTTGGTGAAGGAGAGGTAGTGCCCGTGGTGCCGGTAGTTAGATGTCGAGAGATATCCAGATTGGGTCACCCGTGAGGGAGCTCGATTGATTTGAGAAAGAGTGCCACTTTTGTAAGAAGGCGCAACTATTGTAAGGAGCGGGTAGAACACTTTGGGGGTAAGAACTCGACCATTCCTTGTACCTTGATCCCTCTTGCCTTTGCTTAAGCTTGTTTATTTATGAATTTGATTCGTACATAGAACTTTTTGCTCGTATGTAGAATAATCGGTCCACATATTTAATTCGTACATAGAACTTTTTACTTGTATGCAGAAATTTTATGTGTCGACCTAACCCTTGATCATTTCAACTTTGGTGTAGTCTTAACTCTGAACAAGAAGCGAGTATGGGCCGAACCATTGACATCGGGAAGAGCGAAGTGGAGGCGTGGAGCGGCCAATGCTAGAGAACATAGGGAGAGAGAGGGTGCTCTCCGTCATGATACTTTGCGAGACGGTAGATGTGGACCCCGTTAACTCTATACCAATGGAGGAGAACCCAGGAGGCTGGAAGGGAACCAAGTTGTAGACGTCGCCCGGGAAATGGAAGAGGTCGGCTGAAGAAACCAATGTATCCGACCAAATTGTTGAGCCGGCTAAGGAGGCCGAGAGAAAGACCCGAGCTCGTGATCGACCCAAAACCAAATCCAAAACCAAAAAGAATTCCCAAGGCAAAGTCGCACGTGATCGAGTTAGATGATGAGGGGGATGATGAAGATGATACGGCCCCTCTAAGCAAGAAAATCAAGATTGGGAAAATCAAGGTGAGCTCGACAGTTGATCAGGTCGATGCTAACGAGCCGATGGAGAATGAAGTTAGGAGTCCCCAGCCTTCCCCTGTCCAGGTTTCTTATGCCGAGGCTGATCCGAGTCTCGTGTTGGCGAAGCTAAGTGCTTTGTGGCTCCTTTAACCGGGATCAAGCGCTTAGCCGGGGAGTATCGGAGGCTGGAGTATGGACGGGCCGTGGTCGGAAGGGGTGCGGACCGGGATTTGATTATGGAGTTCACTAAAAACCTCTAACTCCGAAGCACTGCGAGCTAGGGTCGGGCTAGCTTCCTCAGAGGTAACTCTTTGGCAATTTCTGGTGTTGCTAACTTTATTTTGCTCGCTTGTTCCATGTCTCCCTTTGTGTCTGTCAGATCTAACCTCTTCCTCCCACGCTTCATTTCAGTCTCTTGCCATGATTGACCTGGCTACTACTTACTGGAAGGCTGCTGAGGAAGCGA
This sequence comes from Adenophora triphylla var. japonica, assembly GCA_022495995.1. Lineage (NCBI taxonomy): Eukaryota > Viridiplantae > Streptophyta > Magnoliopsida > Asterales > Campanulaceae > Adenophora > Adenophora triphylla. The sequence goes on from JAFEMH010002849.1 coordinate 78,220, forward strand.
GGAGAAGCTAGCCAAGTCCATGTTGGCAAAGAAAAATGTAGAGTTGAAGAAGGCTGGAGGAGGAGAATGCCGAGGTGGGGAAAGCTGAAAGAAGCCGACGCTACGTTGAAGGAGGAGCTCAAAAACTTGAAGGAAGAGCACTCGAGACTTAGACAACTCGTATGAAGCTTTGAAACTTGTTAAAGACAACGAAATAAAGGCCAAAGAGGATGCACAGGGCAAGTTGGGAGAAGGCGCCAAGGAACTCGCCGCCCTCGGGAGGAAAAGAATAGGCTAGGCTGGCGATGCGGCATTGGCGACTCGGCGGTTGGAGGAGGTGCCCGTCACTTTGGCCAAGAAACAAGAAGAGTTGGATCTTTGCTCGAGCTCGATGGGGGTGGACCTAGGCTAGCTGCTTGTGAGGGTTGCAAGGAGGATGCTATCGAGGCATATAAAGATAGTGATGATCTGCACTCCCATATTACCGAAGAAGCTAGGGGTTCTTCCATGTAGGTCGGGCTCGTATGGCTCGACGTATAATAGTAGATCCCTCTCTGTCAATATATCGATCGAACGGCTAGCTCAATGGGCTTACGAAGATCCTTATAACACGGCTGACTCGCCAAGGCCACCCTTTGGTGCCATACAATGAGAATGACACGGAACTTATAAAGAAAGATGATGAAGGCTGCGGAGGCATCACCTTGGGACCCCAGTTTGTTGAAAAGGTTAATTTTAACACTATCTTGGGTGAGCTCGATGATTATGAGGATTCGGCTTTTGACGAGGAGACCCCAAAGTTCACAATCGGTGACTCACGGAAGGTGGTTTATCGGGCCCGAAAATGTTCTTGGTGAGCCATCTACGTGGGTGATCGGGCGAGGTCGATCCAACGTCCGTCGCCGGTCGATAGAAGGCGTTTCTTACGAATAGACTTTGAATTTAATGGTTATTGTAATCGAACAAGCTCCAAACATTTTTGCTTTTTGTTTTTAATACTTGTATGCCTTGGCCCTATTTTTGGGAGGCATGATACTTTGTAAGTTGCCTTTGCCTAAGTCTTAGCCCACTTTGGGAGACTTAATTGTGTTTAATCGTAAGCCTGACTTCTCTTTTACGCATGTTATATGCTTTAGAGGTAGGTGTCGAGTTAGATTTAGTAGGGCAATGACTTATTTGTTCAAACTTTTAAGGCGACCAAGAGTCGAGTTACTCGGAGCGAAGTCGACTAGGAATCGGACTTGTTAAAATAGTAGGGCGATTAAGAATCGAGCTAATTATAACAAAGCGACTAAGAGTCGAGTTTGTTGGAACGAAGTCGACTAAGAGTCGGACTTGTTAAATTAACTAAGGCGATTAAGAATCGAGCTTATTATAACAAAGCGACTAAGAGTCGAGTTTGTTGGAACGAATCGACTAAGAGTCGGACTTGTTAAATGAAATAAGGCGATTAAGAATCGAGCTTGTTATAACAAAGCGACTAAGAGTCGAGTTTGTTGGAACGAAGTCGACTAAGAGTCGGACTTGTTAAATGAACAAGGCTGATTAAGAATCGAGCTTGTTAAATTTAAGCTGACTAAGAGTCGAGCTCATTGGGATTGGGGTAACACTTATGATTGATGGAATGAAGCTGCACTTTTTATTGAGGTAGGAATCATGCTTACATCAATTCGAAACTAGCTTTAACACAAACTTGAACTTTGAAATTGAAAACTAGAAGTAGTATTTGATGAGGTGAGTAGCATGCCAAGGATGTTTCAACTCGTCACCTCCGGGATGAGCTATCATGTAGGTTCCTTCCTTGACGACTCGAGTGACTACATAGGGACCTTCCCGATTAGGGAGATAGCTTGTTCTGCTGGGTCCTTCTACCCGTTGCCTCAATCTTTCTCAATACATAATCTCCCACTTGGAAAGACCTTGCCTTGACCTTCTTGTCGTGATAACTTTTAGTCCATTTGCTTGTAATTGACCATTCGGAGGTAATTTGTTTCTCGCTTCTCGTCGATCGAGGTCCAAGTCGATCAACTGTTGGTGTCATTACGCTCTTGATCAAAGAAGGTCACTCTAGCCGTAGGGAATGCGAGCTCGGCGGGTGCCATGGCCTCGACCCGTATGTGAGAGCAAAGGGGTTTCCCAGTAGGCCCCAGTGGTTGTACGAGCGCCCCGAGAGCGAGGGAGTTCGTCCGGCCAATTGTTTCGTCGACCTACGAGCCCGGTCTTGGCGAAGATAGAACAAGTTTATTTCTTTGCTTCGACTTGCCCATTTCCTTGAGGATGGCGACGAGAGGATTTCCAATGTTTGATTCCCGCTCGCTTCATCTACATGTTTGAAAGTGCAGGAGAAGCTGTAACCCGTTGTCGAGACACTATAGCTCGGGAAAACCAAACCGACACCAAATGAAGTCGTGTATGAAGTTGATAGCATTCTCCTCGTGATGCGAGCTAATGGTTTGGCCTCGACCCATTTGGTGAAGTAATCTATGGCCACTATCACATACTTGCGGTTTCCTCGGGCGGGAGGGAAGGGTCCAATCAGTCGACGCCCCACATGTCAAATGGCCGGCTGCGATCACGAGTGCGCTGCATTGTGGCAGGCACGTAGGGGAAGGTTGGCAAACCTTTGGCATTGATCACATTCTTGAACAAAGTTGTGAGTGTCGGCTCTCATGTGTGGCGATAGTATTCCAACGTGATTAACTTGTCGGCAAGAGTCACAGCCCCGGTGTCCACCACAAATTCCACTATGTACCTCGTGTATCAATAGGGCGACCTCTTGAGGGTGGATGCACTTTCAGCAATGGTCGAGTGTAGGATCTTACGAGCAGGTCACCTCCTTGAATGACATATCTTGGAGCTTTCTTTTTGATAGCTCGAGCCTTCTTCTCGTCATCGGCGGCTCGCCACTTCCGATGTATGCCTTCATTTCCTCGATCCAACACTTCCCTGAGTCCAATTTCTTGTGGGATCATCTATGCATTGAATTTTCACTCTTTCATAGGAATTTGGATTCTCGAGGAAGGAGATGGGCTCCTCATGTGGCTCATACGAAGTAGCTAGTTTCGAGAGGAGGTCGGCCGGCTCGTTATCTTCTCTTCCAATCCTTTGAATCTCCCGAGAATTCTAAGTCCTTTATCAGTTCTTTCACCGGGTCGCAGTATTTGATCAATGTGGCCTTGAGGCACCTCATACTCGCCTCGACTGGTTGACTATCAGCTGCGAATCACGGTAAGCCATGATCTTAGTCGCTCCAAAACACTTGGCATACTCGATAGGCTGCAATCAAGGCTTCATATTCGGCTTGGTTGTTGGAAGCGTCAAATTTGAACCTTAGCGATTCCTCGTAAACGGTTCCCGGACTACGGCTCGACCAAGACAATTCCGGCTCAGCGACATTTTTGGTTGTGACCGTCGAATAGACCTTCCAACAATCGACGGGTAGAGTGATGGCGACTTGTGACTCGGCTCTTTCCCTTTGCCCTTTTCTTTTGGAGCTGTTGCTCGTCATCTTCCTTGGTGAACGTAAGCTCGACCAAGAAGTCGGCCAGAGCTTGAGCCTTCAACGCCTTTCGAGGTCGATACTCAATGTCAAATTCGGTGAGGGCAATTGACCAATTGAGTAGTCGACACGAACTCTCCGGCTTGTGCAAAGTATTTTTTCTTAAAGGAGCATTGGTAAGAACCACGATTGGATGAGCCGAGAAAATAAGCTCGTAACTTTCTTGAAGCTACGACTAGAGCATAAGCGACTTTCTCGGCGTTGTAATGCACACTTTCCACATCGATAAAGCTTTCTTTGATATAGTACACGAGCTTACGAAGCCCTTCATCCTCTCTAATCAATACTGCGGCAAGCGACTTGTCTCCTACAGATAGATACACAAATAAAGTCTCACCGGTCGTCGGGCTGCGAGCGAGAGGTGGAGTAGCAAGATAATCCTTCAATTGTTGGAATGACGAATGACATTCGGTCGTCCATTCAAAGCTTTTCGTCCCCTCAACGCTTTGAAGAAGGGGAGAGATCTCTCTGGCTGATTTAGATATGAAGCGACCAAGAGCTGCTACCACTTCAGTTAAGTCGTACATCTCTTTGACAGTGGTAGGAGCCTTCATGTCGACTAAAGCCTTTATCTTCTCTGGATTAGCTTCTATGCCTCTTTGAGATACCATGAATCCCAAGAACTTGCCGGCGGCCCCACTCCAAACACACATTTCTTGGGATTGAGCTTCATGTCGTTTGCTCGTAAATTGGCGAATGTCTCCTTTAGGTCGACTACGTGACTCCCGGCCTTGGTTTTAATGACCATGTCGTCAACGTAAGCCTCCATATTTCGACCAATTTGTGAGGCAAAGACTTTATTCACCATTCTCGATAAGTTGCACCCGCATTCTTCAAACCAAATGGCATCATATTGTAGCGTGTAGATGCCCCAGCTGAAATCTTTGTTTGACTATATCATCCTCGTGCATCTTAATCTGGTGGTAGCACGAGTAAGCGTCGAGGAAACCGAGGTGGAGTGACCAGCAATAGAATCAACTAGCTTGTCGATCCTTGGAAGGGGATAAGCGTCCTTTGGGCAAGCTAGATTAAGAGTAGTGAAGTCGACACACATCCGCCATTTGCCATTCGATTTCTTCACCATGACCACGTTGTGCCAACCACGTTGTATGAGTGGCCTCTTTGATTATACACACTCAAAAGTTTTTGTACCTCGGCTTTGATAGCCTCTTCCTTGTCGCGAGCAAAACTTCTCAACTTTTGGGGTCTCGGCTTTATGGTCGGGTTGACTTCCGATCTGTGAACAGCGACCTCCTCCTTGATTCCCCTCATGTCTTCTACTCTCCATGCAAAGACATCATTACTTTCTTTGAGTAGCTCGATGATTTACGCTCGCTCCTCAGCGATAGCGCTTTCCCAATCTGAATTTTTGATCGGGGTAAGAAGGGTTGGTGATTGCGACTCTAGCTCATCCACGGCTTCTAGCTCTGGTCCATCTACGAATTGTAGAGTCTCACTATGATCTCCACGACCTTTTGTCTTTCCTCGGCTCCCAAGTGTGGAGCCTCCTCGGCTATCATATCATCGAAGCTTGTCTGCAACCTTGTTGGTAGGGGCCCCGAGTTATTGTCTATCTGGAGGCATAGGTCTCCTATGACGACTTGATCGACCATAACTTCATGCGAATCGACCTCGGTGGTGTTAGAGTGACGTGTCGACTCAAGCATGACCTCGTCATTTGAGCGATAGGTCGACTCTACCACGTCGGTGATTGTTGACGATCGGGTAGTTTTGGTGGCGGCGAGACGGCTTCAAGTAACCATCGGCGGTCTCAATCTCTAGCTCCCTTTTCTTTCTTTCTCTTAGAACATGATCCGAGATAAGCACGAGCGTGCCTTTATGCAACCCAGCTCCAGCGGGTGTGGGGAACTTTACTATTTGGTGAGGAATTGATGCTACCATTCCAAGAGCGACTGTCCGGGAATTCCAAGTATGGCGGCATAATCACTATTTACATCAATTACGATAAATTGTACCTTCGAGACAATCCTGAGGGGTCTTGGCCTAGGTCGGCGTCGAGCACTATCGGCCTTTAGCCTCAACTCGGTGGTTGGTGAAGCCCTCCAACCTGCCATCATATCTCTCCAGCTGTTCATCATTAAGACCCATTTCCTTGAAAGTTTTGTAAAACAAAATATCCTTGCAGTGCTCCGTGTCGACTAGGAGTACGCTCGTCGTACATCCATCAATGAGACACTGGGATGACGAGAACTTGCTCCCTAGCCGCCATATTAGTTGCCAATTCGTGGGGGTAGAAGGCGATCGCCTCATCTCTTACTTCTGCTCCTTGGAGGCACGTGTGGGGCCTTATTGGTGGAATATCTTATGCTTGATGGCCGTGTTGCTCGCTTGTTCTGATGACCCCGAGGTTCGATCTAGGTTGCCTAGGTCCTTGTTGCCCACCCGTCGGCCGCTCACCTCCCGGCTTGAGGTCTCTTCCACATAAGCTTCGAGTCTCCCACAGTCGACCATTCTCTGGATGATACGCTTTAATCCCAAGCAATCCTCGTGAGATGACCGGTGTCTTTGTGGTAGTCGCGGTACTTGCTGTTGTCCCTCCTAAACTTGTTGCTGGATTCATTGGAATTTGGAGGAGCCGGTTCAACGGCATTCAAAATCTCCGTTCGACTCACCGTGAGGAGTGAAAGCTTCGGGCACCTTCTCTCGCCTAGTTACATTCTTTCCATTTTTATTGTTCCCCCCATTCTTGTTGGAGTCCTTTTTATCATCAGTGACTTCAACCTTGGGGCTCTTTCCCTTTTTCTTTTCTTTTCTTTCCTCAGCTAGAGCGACATTATACACCTTTTCAAACAACTCCTGTCGAGTTGTGACCGTTCGGACTGTGAGCTCGTAGTCCATGTCTTCTGAGGAAATGCCACTTCGGAAACAATTGATTACCTCCCTGTCTGTGAGGTCTTCCTCTATCTTATCAACCATCTCTTTGAACTTGGTGAAATAGCTCATCGAGCTTTCATTCTTACCCTGCACCAAGTTATTCAGATCAGTGACGGTTATCTTTCGAGCTCCTGCAGTCGAGAAGCGGTCTAAGAATTTTGTTCTGAAGCATGCCCAAGTGGTGATACTACCGGCGGCCAAACCGTTGAACCAAGTTAAAGGCTGCCCGGTAAGTGTGCTTAGGAGAGCTTTGCACATGTTGTCATCCTCATTGGCGACAAAACACATAGTGGCTTCCGGATGTGCTATGTGGCTCCTGGCATTTGTCGACCCAGTACTTCTCCCGAGAAGAGGCAACTGAAAGTAGGAGGAGGTCGACTATCTCGATTTCTTTGGATAAAGGTCGAAGAGCAAAATCAATTCGTTCGACCTTTCCAAAGATCCTTCTTCTTCTCCTCCTCCCATTGCTCAAATTTCTTTTTCATCAACAACCATTCTCTCGGCATCGGGTCTCTCATCTCCTGGAGGGGGAGCAAGTGGACCTCTGGCCTTCACTTACGGGGAGTCACACTGCCTACTCCTTGTCCCTGTGAGAATTGGTCCTTTCGATCTTATTGGAGATCTATGTACATTACTTCTTTGAGGCGACTGCGCCTCTCGGCGAGACGGCGACTGCGCCTGTGATCTCCATGTGGCGACTGCGCCTTTCCCCTCTGCGGGTGACCTATGCCCATTCCTGTCTCTATGGGATCCCGATCTCTGCGTTATTTGGAGAGACATGCATTTCTGTTGGCCGTCAACCGAGTCCTTAAATCAGATTGAGCCTCCTGCTCTCTGTTTACGTTGAGGCTAGCCCTTAAATCATTACTCGGCACATGAACAATGGTAGGAGCTCGCCGAACTATCCCCGTCCTCACCATTACGCCCCCACACCTTCATTTGACCTAGCACTCTGGCACAGTTGCCCATTAGAAACACGGCGGGTGCCGCTCTCTCGAGCGTATGTCGGCACATTACGCCTCCTCCATGGCTATCAAGTCGGCGTAATGCAGGCTCGCTCCAACATCATTTCTTTCTTGCTCATGGGATTAATGGAGGGACACCTGCTCCCCACGTGCTCGCCCGGTATGCGTTTTGGGTGAGGTGGAGCTCCTTGTCCTTCCATGGGACGCTTTTCTCTCCTTGCATCGGCAATCCCACGCCATCAGCTACGCTGTTAGAGCGTGTCGCCCTAGCATGATGTCGTTGAGGAGGGGGAGGAGGAGGCAAATCTGCATTTCCGACGTTTGTATTGTTGTTGTTATTCACTTCGTCATGCCCAAGTGAAGCCTCGGATACGTGTCCTTCTGAAGTCACCATCGTTGTAGGTTAAGAAAAGTTTCGAGGTCAAGTTAAAAGCACGTTCCCGGCAATGGAACCAAACTGATGCTGCAGGAAATGTGCTTATCAATCTTCCTCCACGTGGCAGGACTGATCACCTGGCTCCTTGACCTGAAAACAGAACCCACGACTAGCCGGATGTGTCTCCGGCGAAGACGCTCGGGCGTGAGAGTAAGATTACCGTTGTTTATAGCTCAAAATGTATAGAATAATGAATTCTGATAACAAAATGGCAGTTACCTTTCACCGTTTGGTAGTGATGAAGTATTTATAGACAAGAGTGATGTATTTTTGGAGAGGCGACATGTGCTCCGTGATTGTAGCGGCGGTTATTGGTAATGGGAACGTGTCTATAACGGTCCCCTGATTTGTAGGGACGTGGTTATGAGGATAGTTCAACCAAATACGCCTGCAAGTATCAAGTCGTCGCTTGTTAATTTAGGTCGAGGTCGCCACTCGTGGAATGGTCGACCTGACTGTCGGGTAGAGCATGGTTCGTACCCGAATTGTAGCATGGATCATGAGGTCGGACTAAGTTAGGTCGGGACCTGTAGGTCGGACCATGGGCTTAGTCGACTGACGCTTGAGATGGGCTTTGGGCCTTGCTCTGACTGGGCCAGCCCTATTGAGAATGTGATAATCAAAGCTGGATGTAATTGGGCTTTACTTGCTTGGCCCAACTCGGCACTTTTGGTATGTTCATGCACATTTTCTAGATAATCATAAACAAAACAAATTCTTCCCGCAATCCATTTTTCATTTATAATTATTAATTAAAAGCAACTATTAGTGTATAGTAAACATTTTCCTCGTGATATCAACCCGCATTTGCCGTTTCTATACTACATCTAAACCGTACACTTGCGATATTAAAATAAGCCGTTAGGTTTTAACTTAACAATAGCAAAATATTTATTAATTTTTACTCTTAAAAGCCAAGCTTTCAAGAATTTTTCTTAAATATGAAAACGTCATTCATTTAGAAACGGAGAGAGTAGTGATAAAGTATGAGATTCCATCTCAAAACCAATTGAAAATGAGAGAAGTAGCCCATCATCTTTATATATTAAGTACAAGGCTCCCCCTCACGCGTAGCCTATCTTTGGCTTGCAGCGTGGACTCTTTTGATCATGGGTGGCATGGAGCTAAAATATCATGGGTCGTTAGGCTTACACGTGTAAAGAACATGCTCTGATACCATGATAAAGTCTAAGATCCATCTCAAAATCAATTGGCAATAAGAGTAGTATCCCATAATCTTTATACTCCCTCCGTCCCAATAGTAGCTTCCCATTTTGCCATTTTGGGTGTCCCGTTAATAGCTTCCACTTTCCTTTTTTGGCAATGGAATCTTTACTATTCCCTCCACTCATTCTCTCTCCTACATTATTTTAATACTCACAACACAATTATAATTTACTATTCCCTCCACTCATTCTCTCTCCTATTTTCAAATTACACTCACAACATTTTTTCTTCCCACCCATTTTATTAATTTGCGTACAAGGTATTTTTTGGGCAACTCTTATTGGGACGGAGGGAGTATATTAAGTATAAAGCTTGTTTATTTTCGTTGTGGGATAACTGATTCAACAAGTAGTAGTATAAAGTTCATGAGCATATCGAACCAAAAATGACTATTGAACGGTATAAAATCGACCACGACTCAATGGTCGCGGACCGTAAGATACAACATGAGCCATACCTAATATGGAACATAACTCATTAAACGACAAGGGAAATGTGCCTTTTTACCCTTGGTCGTCTCCACTCTCGTCGACTTAACACAAGTCGACAGTATCATATTAGCTTCCAGCAAGGCCAATCGAAGGTAATACGCCTAGCGTGCTATGCCTGACTTCTGCATAATCGACCTGGCTAGGCAATTATGGATAAATATGGGAGCCGATAAATCAGGAGCTAGGTTTGGTCAAATCCCTTAAATCTCTCCTAATATTTAGTCCCATGATTCTTAACCGCCTCATATTCACTATAAATACAAGGGTTTCACCACAATTATATAACGCATTCTTTGACTCTAAAATATAGTTAATTGATTTGTTATTCACACACCATATACTTACTCTCTCGCCGGAGTGTATTCACTGATGAAGCTTAATCTAAGTTTACGTGTTTGTTCATCATTTTCAGACCATTCGAAGCAGTTGAAATTATCTAACCCACTAGACAAGGGTTGATCCGTTGTTTTTGGCATCATCAACTATATTACTTTTTCGATCGATAATAAGTACTGCAGTTAACTTATAAATATTTAAGAACTGTATTTTCTTTTATTTGTAAATTACTACTCCCTCCGTCCTTGCTCAATTGGTCCCTTGGTTTATTTCACGATTTTTAAGAAAAATGAATAAAGTGGGTAGAAATTAGAGGAGAGAGAATGTAAAAGTTAAATGTGTGGTAGGGAATATGAGAGAAAATGTAACAGTTAAAAATACTTAATAGGAGAGAGAATGAGTGGGAGGAATAATAAGTTAATGATTGATTTTTTTGTAAATATGTTAACTTTATAAGGGTATAATGAATGATTTTTTTGTAAATATATGGAGATGATAAGAGTATAAATATATGAAAAACTTTCTATTTAAGGAATGGATCAATTGAGGTGGGACGTCTCAAAAAGAAAAGCTTGATCAATCGAGTATTTATGGCTAAAGATTATTTATGATGACATTACACCAAAGCTACTTCTTTATTTTTGAAACATAACATTTATTATGAAAAATATAAACTCATTATAACTATAGGACTTAATGAATAGTGTTATGTTTATGTCAAAGGTAACCTTTTTTTTAAAAAAAAAATCAACTTTTTATGAACTTTAATAGCAAACATGTGTAAATATTTAAGAACTGTATTTACCTTTTTTTTTTAACTTTAATTTTACAATGGTAAATTTGTTTTGGTAAAAAATTATATAGAGATAATTTTCTTTTTGTAAAAATGTCATTTATATGAAATTTTCCTAAAAATGGTTATTAATATTGGGACAGAGAGAATAGTTTTTTTTTTTAAGTTTTAGGAAAAAATTATAAGACCAACTCATAATTGAAACATTAAGATTCAAATTGGAAAAATTAGAAAATTAGAAAAATAAAAAAATCTCAAACAAATATTTGAGGGTTAAAAGTAGACATGACTAAAAACATTGTAAAAAAGTCAATCCAAGTCAAAGATTAAGTTAATCCAATTCTTCTAATAATAAAGAAATTGACTTCGAGCTATTGACCTTAATCAAAAGTAACAAAATGGGACCCACAAAAAGCCAGACAAATTTTGGAGGCATTGCTTTTTTCCCCAACTGAAGTGTGTGTGTGTGTGTGTGTGTGTGTGTGTGTGTGTGTGTGTGTGAGAACTTGGGCGTCAATGGCCGTTTCTTTCTTTTTCTCTTTCTCACTCTTCACCAACAACAACTGAAACCACCAATTCATCACATATGGACGAAATCTTAATTCAATTCCCCTCAACCACTATAACTTCTTCTTCTTAATTCCCCCACGATTTTTATCAAATGCACAATCCGATTTCTGATCCTGACCCGGACCTTCAACAACAATGGCATCTTCCGACGGTGGAGGCGGCAAGGGGAACCAGAACTGGGGTAAAAATCGACGTACCCACCTAGAATTCGAGCTGGGTTTTTCTTTTTCTGGCTCCAATTCGTATCAATCTTTTACTCAGAAAATGAAAAATGTCAGCTTGAATTTGAAACGGAATGAGACTGAGCTAGGTAGGTCAGATTCTGCCGACGCCGACGCCGACGCCGGAGTTCTACCTCTCCGTCCTCATGCTGAGGATTGTTCTTATTATATGCGAACTGGGTCGTGTAGGTTCGGGTCGAAATGCAAGTATAATCACCCACTCAACAGGCCCATTCCGGTAACATTTCTTTCTTTATAGTCCTGTTTCTCTCACACACACATGTTTGTGAGAAAGATGGGGTTTTTAGAGCTGAATTTTTGATGATCTGTGTATCAGAAAGCTGATGATGAGAAGGCAGGGACAGAGACAGAGACAGGGAGTGATGAGAACTCTGACAAATCAAGTGTTGTATGCAAGGTTGATACAGTTTTTGTTAGTCTGCTCTTGATTTTTTGTTTTTTAAATTATAATTTTTGGATTATTTGGTATCCATTTATGAGTATTTGACTTGTTTCGGTTATCGGGTTAATCTATAGTACATACTCGTATTTTTTTTGCAATGGAGATAAATCTTGAAAATGATATGGAGATCAATTATACGATTTTATTTGTTAAAAAAAGTAAAAAAAATATGAAGAAGGGAAAGGATTCAAGTATTTACATAAAGATCCAGAAAAATGTACTATGGAAAGCTCATGCAAAGAAAGTGTTCAGCTTCTTTTGCCATATAATTAATCATGAATCAGTAGAAAAAAAATGATCTTCACAAATTATTTGCAAAGAATTATACTAATCTATTCATCTAACTGAAGTATGAAGCAGAGGGAAAAGACAATACTACATTGTGATCTTTGCATGCAGAATGGATTTGAAAAGATTCGAATCTCCATTGATTGCATGATGTTGTCGGTATCCCCTTAAAACGGTAGCGGACAAATTTAAAACAAATTGGTAAATATACTTTGTACTGGAGATTCTCTCCTAAATCTAGACCTTCGTGATGGCATACTATTTTTTCCTTTTTTTTAAAGCGTGGCAGTTATCTTGAAAATCTTGTTACTTGATGCGATACTCGTTAATGTTGTATCTGAATTTTGCTATCTCAACTAGCTAAATGACATTATTGTTATTGAGGAATTGATTTTCGTGTTATTCATATGATTATTTGTCCCAGCTGATGGGATGAGGGAGGCAGGGAGAAAGAAGGGGAGTAATGGGTGCTCGGAGTAGTTGATATTGCATGCAATGTTGATAGATTATTATTACATGCTCATGAATTTTGTTGTTTTCATTGTAATTTCGGATCATTGATTTTATACTTTTAAGAGTAATACTTTTAGGTGGTTATCAAGTTAGTTGATCCATATTGGCTATAGTAAAAAAATTCAAAAGGAAATAGAGGTTGTTTAAAAATTTATCGAAAGATGGAGAAAATTCTATGTAGGAATGCTCATTAGTACAATGGAAATTTCAACCGTGTCTTGATGGATTATCAATCATAAATCAATGGGGAACATGTTCCTTAAAGGTATTTTGTAAAAGATTTGTGTCTGAAAGTTCTAGTCCAACTGAAGTATGAAGCAGAGGAAAAATGCAACAACATAGAGAATAAATTTGAAATAACTAGCGGATTCCTCATTAATTAGACAGAAATGTTGTCAGCATCCCCGTTAGCCGACAAAATTGAGAACGATTGTTAGAAAAATATTGTTGTTGGATTCCCTCCTAATTTTGACCTCAGGACACGTGGAGTGCGATTATGTAGTGGTCTCCCTCTTTTCTCCTTATTTGTAAATAGTTTCAAATCTTATTACTGATGCTTAGTTGTTAATCTTGTACCTGAGATATGCTTCCAAAGTTTGCAGCTATAATTACATTTCATTGGTGGAACCTAAACTTTCCTAACTGAGCGAGTGTTGACACAAGTGATTGCTAGCACACGCTTGGGCTGGGTCATCGCTGATAGATAGACATTACATCTTCTGGAAGCAGAAAACCTCATTCTCTTAATTTTTTTTTCTGAAAATCTGTTCTTCAACAACCCGTGGAAATGAGTTTGCATATTATTACTTCATCCGTCCCGTATTAAGTGATGCAGTCGTTGTCAAACTTTCCAAGGAATGTGCTTCACTTGTTTGTACGTTACTTGTACCTTGATAAAATTGCACTAAGACTATTTCCTTATTTAGAAACACAACACTTATCTTGGGATGGATCAAAAAGGTTATGTATGACATAAATTAATAGCTCAATGGCACTTTCCAGTTCCTTGCTGAAATGCCAGACATTACATTAGAATCTTAATTGAATAGCAGGGCTTAACAAAGTAGTCAATTATATGATAGATTGAGCAGAATCCCCTTTATGCCAATTTCATATAGCCCCAAAATATGTAAATTGTAGCTCATCAAGAACAGTAGTCTGCATAAGTCGGTCCTTAAATTTGATGGTAATAAAGAAAACCCGAAATGCACTAGTTCACATTTATGAAGGAAATCTTGTTCGCGTGCAACTAGATAAATGAAATAAGCTCAAGTGTCATACTCCCTCTATCCCAAAATGAATGTCCAAAAAATTCCCAAATTCACTCTTTGATAAAGAGCAAATTTGAAATTTTTTGGACATTCATTTTGGGACGGAGGGAGTATAATCACTGTCTCAGTATTTCATAATTTCTCATGTTATCATCTGCTATGGATCTATATAAGCACAATTTACCAGGCAATGACATGATTTCGAGTTTTTTATTTCTTCTTTTTCACAATTTTGCAGTTTTACTTCATGCCTGGAGGTTGCAAGAATGGAGAATCTTGCAAATACCTTCACTCCAAACCAGAAACCACAATGGCAACCCCAGAGCTGCCAACCCCAGAGCTTAACTTTATGGGTTTGCCAATGCGAGAGGTAGTACTTGTGTTTACTTATATCTATCTTTGTTATCATATCCGTAGATATCTTATTTTTGGATCAATGTTATTTATATTTCTTTTAATTTCTTATTTTCTTTTGTAAGGGTGAGAAAGAATGTCCTTTCTTCATGCGAAACGGTTCATGTGCTTATGGAACAAACTGTAGGTATCACCACCCCGATCCTACTCCTGATGAAGTATCAAACTCTTTCAGTTCAACCCTCAATGCTGAAGCAGAGGGATACTATGGCAGCACTGCAGGAAACGTTGGACAAGAACCTTTCTCTCAGCTTCTCTCCGGGCACACTTGTATAATACCAAATTATGGTGGTTTCTACATGGATAATCCCATATCTTATATGCCTGCAGCAAGTTTGTATTCTGAGGAGTTTCATCAGACTACTGAATGGAGCGGATATCAGGTACTATTCGTATTTTTATTTGTTTTTATTTATTTTATTTTGATTTAAAAGATGAAATTGGCTGACACTTGTGGCTTTTGCGTGACATCCTAGTAAAGTGACAAGTAGGTTTGGCACTAAAGTCTGTTTATTTTGTCTTCACGTCATTTCTTTGCAAGGGTCACGTGAAGATAAATGTGAAACTGAGAACACTGTATTTCTATGGTCAGCAGTAAGATAGAACGGTTCTACCAAAAAAAAAAAAAAAAAACATCTACCCAAAAAAAGTAAGATAGAACGGTTACATGCATTGAAAGTGAAGAAAAAAATACCCTAATATATAGGTGCTAATCTCGTGTTGGCGCCAATAGTAATGCAATAAGTTACACTGGAAATGTATTACGGTTTTATTCAAAGAGTCCTGAAATTAGTGTTTACTTTTGATCATGATCAAAAAAAGTGCACACTCATTTTGGGACGGAGGTAGAATCAATGACAATAAGACAAAATTCCTCTTTTCTGTACACAATATTTTTACTCCCTCTGTCTCATAAAGATGTTCCCATTTTCTACTTTTGTTTATCCCAAAAAGAAAGTCTCATTTCCAAATTTGAGTGTTTAAAATAAGTGAACTTCCTAAACTGTACCCCTAAAATGTTTGAATAGTCATTTGGTACATGCATATTTCTTACATTCATTAAGGTAATTCTTATTTTCATTAAGGATAATGATGGTAAGGAAAATATACACCAAAATGTTTGAATTCTCAAATAGGAACATCTTTATGGAACGGAGGGAGTATTTAAATAATAATGGGTAATTTCACAGAATCATGTACATTAGGAGACTAATGTTCAAATTTGATTCTCTTTGAATTGGAACATCCAGAAAAGGGAAGTGACACTTTGAATGAAACAGAGCAATTATTTCTTTTTTAGAATGGCATTTTAGTCTTGTAATCCGTTCACCATACCCATCGGAACTTGTTACCACTGAATCACTGATAATAAAAGCAGTAAACTTTGGTAGAACGGAAGTAAATCAGGACTAGTCTAGGTACAAGTCTTCTTTGCCTTCCTCACTCACCAAACCAAAATTTTATTTCCACGAATACCCCTGACTCTACATATGTGTATGTATATGAGCCTCATTAGTTGAGGAAGACCACCAAGACGGTAGCTCCCAGCCTTCTTATTGCTTAGAAATCTTTCATCATCGCCTATTGTGTCTGAGGTAAATTAAGCTTCCTCCTCTCCAAAAATTCATTTGTGTATATCTATAGCTCCCCCCCTCCCCGCGCAAATCTACTTGACTTTATCTGCAATTTGGTTCTGGTTGTTTGATCATTGATCTAGTTGTGCATGATCAAGAGCAAATTTGAATTACACTTGTACCCTTAATGAAATGAAGAGAGAGGGTTATACTTGAGGGGTAAAATAGGTTTAACAAAAAAATTTGTCTTATAAGATTTTCTTTCCTTCCAATTCCTTCCACTTTTGGGAGGATTGTGTAGGAGAGAAAATTTTAAAAAATTTCCTTCCTTTTCCTTCCACTTCCTTCTTAAAAAATCTCGAGAGCAACTTTAGGGGGGAAAATATATTAAATTTCCTCCCATTTCCTTCCTCTCTCTCATTTTTAAAACTCGGGAGCGCACCTAGAGTGTCTTGGCATCTTTAGAGGCCACTCTTAAATGCAGTAAAATAAGTTTTAGTAGACATATTTTTTTATTTTCCATTTTCATTTTCTTATTAAACATCTGTGCTTACTTACCAGAGTAAATTTACAGAAGATGGATTGAAAGATAGGGGCGTTTCCTTTTTTGATCTAAGGAAAGTAACAATTATTCCAAAGAATGGGTCAGGGTTGTTTAGTCCTAATAGATCTTTATAACAACTACATGTCCTTAAATTGCTGAAAACCAGAAAGAATGCATAAAAGGTTCTCTAATTTACATAAAATCTTTTGGACTGATGTCTTGCAGCATAAATTCAGTAGCTGAGGTTTACTTTATTTTGTAGGTCCCGGAATATCCTCAAGAAAAGCAGCCTCCTCGCTCAATTTCAAAAATCAAAACTAAAATGGACAAGCGAGATCTCTCTAAGAAAGTGGAAGAATCATCTGAGGATGCAGGGGAACCAAAGAGCCCTGTGGCCCTTCCTCCCCCTCGCCCCAAACGAGAGCCCGTTGAGCTCAATGAATTGGGTCTCCCTCTAAGACCTGTAAGTTCTAGAAGTTACTTTTCAAGCTGCTTCTTTTTTTTTTTTCAAGTTTCTTTTTCCAAGCTTCTTTACTTTTGCCCCTATCAAAATTAGTCTTGGCTTTACTTCTGAATAATACAGGGTAAAGAGATTTGCTGGCACCATGAAAACTATGGTCTTTGCAGAAAAGGGCGTATTTGTACGTTTGACCATCCAATGGACAAGCGATCAAAGAATCTTCCGGATATGTCCAAATCCGGGACCAAAGAGGTTACTCCTGACGAGGACGAAGTCTACAATTGGAACTAAACAAGGTAGGCTAGATCATTAAATAAACATCTGAGAATCCTTTTTCTCACTTGTTTCAACTTAAACCTTGTCAGACATCTTAGTTTAGGCTCTCTTATTTTAAGGTTGACTTAGTTTCATGGTCAACGTTCATGCTGTCTGTTGTTATTGTTATTTTCAGTCAATGAAAGTCATGATCTTTGTAGATCATAAGTTAGATCAAACAACCAAGATGGAAATTTAGGCGAAAAAGATCCTGGTAAAATGTTTGAAATGCTGTCGCTATGTACAAAAGCTTTTTTCTTTTCTTTTTCAAAATGAATTGTCCACTGTTCTATAATTCCCTACTCTGAAGAACAAACACCAGAATCATAAGCGCTTTCGTTTTCAAACATTTTTCAGCAAAAATACCTTCGTGTGTGCGTATTTCGGACCAGCGCTTTCTTGAGCAATCTTTAACACCCCATCCGTCTCCAACTGACATTTTCTTTGTCTCCATCTCTGATCTCCGCTTCAGAAACAGCAAAACCACTTCTTCTCCTTCATAAAGAGAGAACAAATAAGAATCAACAAAAATGGCGGTAAGTAAAATGGTGTAAAATGTAGGGGGTCGGGGTGATACGGGTTCAGGTGGTTTGTAAGGGGCATTTTGGTCCTTTCTTTGACCGGGTGCTCCTCCTGCAGCTGTAGCAGCAGTTCCATTGGTTTTCTTTTCGTCTCGAGCCTTTGCAAATATCACTGTAAATCCATCAGCAGAGGCAGGATTATTCACATCCCATTCGCCGAACTTTGGCAAAGGCCGGCCTTGCTGCATGTACATAAAAAAAAACAAATAAGAAAAAGAAAGGGTAAATTTTCTTATGATCATATTTTGTTCAAAACAAGGATGACAAATCATTTGATGAATACTCCCATACAAGAATCTTGAAATGAAAGTGGTTTTATGGTGATAACATTTTGAAATTCATCATTATTCTATGGTTTTTATTCATCTTTTACATTTCAAAAAGTATTTTCCCAAATGCAAACGAAATATTTACTGATCTTAGAGCATCACAATAAAATATGTATAATAAACAAATATGTACTCGTTATTTTGATCAGAAAGAATCTTATGACATATTTTAATGAAAATCATAAAAAAATTGTGAATATGAGAATTGTACGATGAACTTACAGACGTCATGAAAAGTGAAATGTCGAATGAATATAATTTTGTTTCAAATTGAGTGTGTGTGTGTGTGTGTGTGTGTGTGAAAATGTGAGAGAAGGAGAAGGAGAAGGAGAAGGAGAAGGAGAAGGAGAAGGTCTGAGGGAGGGAGGGAGATATTGCTCAAAATAAGGTGAGAGTCTAAGGGAAAGGGAGAACGTAGAAAAGAAAACAGAACGATTACCATATTGACTTGGACTATGGGTATTAATAACCCAACTTTGACAGAAAATATAATGGTCATAACCATCCTTAAATATAAGGGGTTTAGATGCTTAATATTATACAAGAGGGGCTTGTTTGCACATAATAAAAATTACATACTTCCATCCCTCCCGGTTTAAGTTTCTTACTTTCTTTTTCGATCTATCTCAGTTTAAGATTTTTAATTGCTTTATTTCTTAAAACGGTAAAGTTAGAACAATGTTTTGAACAATCTTATTATCGTAAAGTTAACATATTACAAAAAAACCCATTACTTACCTATCTATTATTCACTCATTTATTTTATAAATAGACAATTATATCTTTCACTCCTTACTATTATTAATCCAATTTTGTATTTATTCATTAATAAGTGTGCAAAATTAATGCTGGGGTGGAGAACGTCGATTAATCTGGTTTCGGGGCTTGAAATCGAGACATTTGATTAAACTACAACACTCTTATTAGAAGATTTTGGCAAATATGTTGATTTAGTTTCTAACATAAGAATGTTCTAGGTTGTAAAACATAATCCTTGATGTGGAACATTCCATGGAGGTGGAGACAGGAAAACAAGAGGATAATGTATGTTCAGGTGCATGAAGACTTGGAGCAGAACTTGAACAGTCCAGCAACTTTTTGTTTCATTTTCTTTTCACATTTTGATTCATAGTATTCACATTTCCTAGTGCCTATATAAAGGCGAATAAGTATCAGCCATTGGGATAATTCAGATTGTAATCGAAAACTTGTTTCTAATTATATTTTATCAAAGTATCTGATATTTGGATCCTTTGGTTTTATTTCTCGGGTTTTGTTCGTGTAACAATTCCTTTGTTCTTCAAGTCTCACTCGTGTAGTGATTCTTGTTTACGCTTCCGCATCAGTTGGTATCAGAGCAGGTTTTGCCTGTTCCGGGGTTATTATCAATGGCCGGTACTACACCAGCAGCAGGAGATGAAGACGGACCATCAGGAGCAGCAGGTACTCAACTTCAGAATGAACGCTTAGATCGTATCGACCAGGAGTTAGCGCAAACACGCGTTCAAATGACTCAAGTACAAGCAGCTTTGGAAATGGTGATTAATCGTCTTGACCGTATGAATGTCGCTGGACAAGATCAACAGTTTGAACGGGGTGGGAGACTGGCTCCTAACCGCGCAACTGCCAACATAGAGCAACAACGAGTTCATGTCAATGAAAACCTTCGTAGAAATCCTATATACGAGGATTCTTCATCTGATAATGATGCTCCAGATCTTAATTTTGGGCGTGGAAATCAGATTCAAGAGGGGTTTCAACGTAGGCAGCGAAGACACGAAGAATTCAAATTAAAGGTGGATGTTCCATCCTTTAATGGTAACTTGGGTATTGAAGAATTTTTGGACTGGATTGCAGAAATTGAACGATTTTTCGAGTACATGGAAATTCCAGAAGAACGCCAAGTCAAGTTAGTTGCTTACCGGTTGAAGGGAGGTGCATCATCTTGGTGGGAACAAGTACAGAACATGAGGCGTCGACAAAGAAAGCAGCCTGTGAGGGTCTGGCCTAAGATGAAGCGTCTGCTCATGGCTCGATTCTTACCATCTGATTATGAGCAGCACTTATTTTATCAATTCCAACATTGTGCTCAAGGTACGCGTACTGTTCATGAGTATCATTCTGAATTTCTGCGATTATGTTCTCGCAACAATGTGTTAGAGACAGAGGGACAGCTGGTCTCTAGATTTCTTGATGGACTCAGTTGGAGTGTACGAAATGAGATTGGTATTCAACCAATTCTTTTGCTTTCTGAGGCATACAATCTAGCAATAAAGGCCGAGGTAAACTTGCGGGACAAGAAGAGTAATCGAGGTGACACATCTAAAAGAGCCTTTGCATCAGACCGGTTTAGTACTAGTGAGGTTCAGAAAAATGAGCAAGAGACACGAGGTACTAGAAACCGCGATGACAAGAGACCGGTAGTGGGCGATCGAGGAGCAGCAAATAAGACGGATGTTAAGCAGCCACAACCCAAAACTTTTAACCCCTATCAGAAATTCATGGGAGACAAGTGTTACAGATGTGGAAAGCCTGGACACCACTCAAATAATTGTCCCGATCGGCGGCCGGTGAATTTAGTGGAGCATACAAACAAGGAAGATGATGTAGAAGACGTGGCTTATGGAGGAGAGTCTGATGATGGAGAGGAAGAAGAGAATATGTCATCTGCATTTGTGGTGCGCCGATTGCTGCTTTCACCCAAGAGAGAGGAGGATACACAGCGCCACAAGCTTTTTCGAACCAGGTGCCGCATTTTCAATAAACGCTTTAACGTTGTTATAGATAGCGGTAGTTCTGAAAATATTATATCTAAGCAACTTGTAGAGCAATTGAATTTGTCGGTTGAGAAACATCCTGAACCATATAAAATTGGTTGGATTAAGGATGTGGAGACAGTTAGGGTGACTAACAGATGCCGAGTTCCCTTAACAATTGGGCCTTATTCTGATACTGTCATTTGTGATGTGGTAGAGATGGATGCATGTCATATCTTATTAGGCCGACCTTGGCAATTTGATATTGATGCCGTGCATATGTGTAAGGATAACATCTACAGGTTCATGTGGGAAGGAAAGAGGATTACCTTGACTCCGTATGTTGAAGGGTCTAAGGCGGAAGAATCAAACCCCAGCAAGGAGGTATTTTTTGTGACTAACAATAGTGCAGAATTTTTGGCAGATGCAAAGCAATCAACAGAGATGATAGCCTTAGTAGTGAAAGGTATTCTCAATGTGGAGGTAAAAAGTGATTATCCCCCCAGTATTCGTGAACTGTTGGAGGAGTTTCAAGATGTGATGCCAGACGAGCTACCACCGGGTTTACCTCCCATGAGGGAAATCCAACATGCCATTGATTTTGTTCCTGGAGCAAGTCTACCTAACTTACCTCACTATCGGATGAATCCCAAGGAGAGTGCAGCATTGCAAGAGATTGTGGAAGATCTATTAAAGAAGGGGTCCATTCAAGTAAGTGTAAGTCCCTGTGCTGTACCAGCTCTATTGACGACTAAGAAGGATGGCTCGTGGCGGATGTGCGTTGATAGTAGAGCTATCAACAAAATTACGGTACGCTATAGCTTTCCTATACCTAGATTAGAGGATATGCTTGATTGTCTGTCAGGAGCATGTGTTTTTTCGAAGATTGATTTAAGGAGTGGGTACCATCAGATCCGTATTCGACCAGGTGATGAATGGAAGACAGCCTTCAAAACCAAAGAAGGGTTGTATGAGTGGTTGGTGATGCCCTTTGGGTTGTCCAATGCGCCAAGCACCTTTATGAGGCTGATGAATGATGTTTTGAAGCCTTTTATTGGCAAATTTGTGGTGGTCTATTTTGATGATATTTTGATCTATAGTGCCAATGAAGGGGAGCATATTGGGCATCTACGCCAAGTGCTTCAAGTTTTGCAGATCAATAAGCTATATGTCAATTTGAAGAAATGTGACTTTATGGCAGCTAGTCTTGTTTTCTTGGGCTTTATTGTGGGAAAAGATGGCATTCGGGTTGATAATTCGAAGGTTAAAGCTATACAAGAGTGGCCTACTCCAAAGACAGTGACTGATGTTCGTAGCTTTCATGGTCTGGCGACCTTTTACAGAAGGTTCATTCGAAATTTCAGTTCAATCGTGTCTCCGTTAACAAATTGCTTGAAGAAAGGAAATTTTCATTGGGGGCCTGAACAGCGACAGAGTTTTAAGGAGATCAAGGAAAAGCTGACTACTGCACCATGTCTAGCTTTACCGAGTTTTGAAAAGTTATTTGTGGTGGAGTGTGATGCTTGTGGAGTCGGCATAGGAGCAGTGTTGTCTCAAGAAGGAAGACCAGTGGCTTTCTTTAGTGAAAAGCTAAGTGATGCACGTCAGAAGTGGTCTACTTATGAGCAGGAATTTTATGCAGTTGTGCGTGCTTTAAGGCATTGGGAGCACTATTTGATTCCAAATCAGTTTGTGTTGTATACTGATCATCAGGCCTTGAAGTATCTTAATAATCAGAAGCAGATTAGCAAGATGCATGCTCGATGGGTGGCATATCTACAACAATTTCCCTTTATTTTGAAGCACAAATCTGGGCAGCAAAATAAAGTGGCAGATGCATTGAGTAGGAGAGCAACTTTGCTAGTTACGATGCAAAGCGAGATTGTGGGATTTGAAGTTATAAAAGATTTGTATGAAGGAGATGATGACTTCAAGGAGATATGGGTTGTGTGTAAGACTAAGGCCACACAAAATGATTTTCACATCTACGATGGTTATCTCTTTAAAGGTAGTTGTCTATGCATCCCTCGTGTGTCTTTGCGCGAGAAGTTAATTCGTGATTTGCATGGAGGAGGTCTTAGCGGGCATTTGGGCATTGACAAGACTATCTCTAGTCTTGAGTCTCGTTATTTTTGGCCTCAATTGAAGAGAGATGTGCGCGGGTTTGTGCGCAAATGTTATACTTGTCAGGTAGCTAAGGGGCAGTCTCAAAATACAGGTTTATATACCCCTTTGCCTGTACCTAATGGCATATGGGAGGACTTGTCAATGGATTTTGTTCTTGGTCTTCCGAAGACTCAACGAGGGATGGATTCAGTGTTTGTTGTGGTGGACAGATTCTCAAAAATGGTGCACTTTATCGCATGTCGGAAGACTTCAGATGCTTCACACATTGCTCGTTTGTTTTTCCGCGAGGTCGTTCGTTTACACGGGGTACCGTTATCCATTACTTCTGATAGGGATACTAAGTTCTTAAGCCACTTTTGGATCACTCTGTGGAAAATGTTCGACACCTCTTTGAAATTCAGTAGCACAGCGCATCCTCAGACAGATGGCCAGACTGAAGTTGTCAATAGGACGTTGGGAAATCTGATCCGCTGCATCTGTGGAGAGCATCCAAAACAGTGGGATTACGCACTTCCTCAAGCGGAGTTTGCATTTAATAATGCAGTTCACAGTTCTACGGGAAAATCTCCTTTCTCTATTGTTTATGTGCAGACTCCCCGTCATGCCGTTGATTTGGTGAAGTTGCCTAATGTTCCAGGTTTTAGTGCGGCTGCCAGTAAAATGGCGAAGGATTCACAAGCCATTCAGGCAGAAGTGAAGAAAAAGTTGGAGGCGACTAATGCTAAGTTCAAGGCTGCTGCTGACAAGCATCGTCGTGTGGTTGTGTTTGAAGAGGGAGACGAGGTGATGGTGTTCTTGCGTAGAGAAAGGTTTCCAGTCGGGAAGTATCATAAGTTGCAGCCAAAGAAATTCGGGCCTTACAAAGTTCTTAAGCGCATCAATGATAATGCCTATGTGATAGATCTCCCTACTAGTATGGGTATTTCCAAGACTTTCAATGTGGCAGATCTTTCCTTGTTCCATCCCTCTTCCGATGTGCCTATGTATCCAGACATTCCGGATAACTCGAGGGCGAGTTCTTCTCAAGTGGGAGGGACTGATGTGGAACATTCCATGGAGGTGGAGACAGGAAAACAAGAGGATAATGTATGTTCAGGTGCATGAAGACTTGGAGCAGAACTTGAACAGTCCAGCAACTTTTTGTTTCATTTTCTTTTCACATTTTGATTCATAGTATTCACATTTCCTAGTGCCTATATAAAGGCGAATAAGTATCAGCCATTGGGATAATTCAGATTGTAATCGAAAACTTGTTTCTAATTATATTTTATCAAAGTATCTGATATTTGGATCCTTTGGTTTTATTTCTCGGGTTTTGTTCGTGTAACAATTCCTTTGTTCTTCAAGTCTCACTCGTGTAGTGATTCTTGTTTACGCTTCCGCATCAATCCTGTGGCGGAGCTAAAAATATTTATTAAGGAAGTAAAAATTATATAATTAATTATTTATATATTATTATATTATAGCTTTAAAAAAATGATATTATTGTATTATAAAGGGAAAATATATTTTAAAGATTTTTTTTTAAAAGGGGGGGGGGTTGTAAATGTTTAGTTTTTACACTAAAACTCTTAAATTTATTAACAAAATAAAATAAATTACAGTAGCATGAAGTATAACAAAATAAAATTTGTGCTAAGCCCGGCTCATTACGATAAATATCATGCTTTATGTATCAAAATAAATGTTATATTTTCATATGAAAAATAGTTTTTGTATAATTTTACTATAATTTATATATAAGCAAATAGTTCACTCAGTACGTGTGATATCCCCCATCTCACATCAAAAATATGTGAAAATTTAGTGTGATATATAGAAGGCTCATACACTACTAACAAGCATTAAAACATCCATTGGATTTTTGGAGGCCTGTGATGGACTGTGGTTAGAGCCGTCAAGTTGGGACGGTCCCGTCCCGCCATACAAATGGGACGGGATGGGACGGAATATTTTAGTCCCCGTCCCGTTTCGTTCTGTCCCGTCTCGTCCCGTTCCCGTCGCGGGACAACATAGTGCGGTCCCACCCATCCCGTCTCATCCCGCGACATTCAAGTTGAAAGGCTTGCTGAGTTGCTGATGACTGATGAGGCCCTTGGCCGGCCTTGGCCTTGGCCGTGGCCTTGGAGGACTTATCCCACATTGAAATAAAGAGAAAGTAAATTGTGCCTTGGCATTGGCCTTGCCTTGGTCGTGGCCTTGGAGGACTTATCCCACATTGAAACAAAGAGAAAGTAAATTTGTGCCTTGGCCTTGGCCTTGCCTTGGCTCGGCTTTGGCCTTGGGATTGGCCGGCCATGGCCTTGACCATGGCCTTGAAGGTTTATCCCACATCAAAAGAATAACAAACTAAAATGTGGCATGTGGCTATATATATGAGGTTTTGGCCGTGGCCTTGGGATAGCAAGCATTAATCGGCTGTGGCCTTGGTTTTTTTCAGGTAGTAAAAGCCATTTATTTTGAACTTGGTCGTGGCCTTGGGGCATCCCGCCTAGTCAATGCCTAATCTTGCCTAGTCAACGGGTCCCGCATTGTCCCGCGTCTCGCAGTAGATTTGGGACGAGACAAAATATTTTAGTTCCGTCCCGTTTCGTCCCGTTCCCGTCGCGGGACAACTTAGTTTTGTCCCGTTCCGTCCCGTTATCCCGTATTGACGACTCTAGCTGTGGTTAACCAAATTGAGAAGGTGCTTAGTGGGTCAGTGTGTGGTGCCTACGTAGCGGGTCGGGCTTCAGGCTCGAGTCGTTACAAATGGTATCACAACTTTAGCTTTAGGTCACATGGGATAACTTAGATTGTTAAGGACTATTGAAGAAAGTAGTGCTTAGCTATGATTGGGTCTACCTAGGAATTTATTTTGGGATAGAAAATTTTGGGGTAAGGTTTCTCTGGGAGTATGACTAAGAATTCAATGGGGAATCTAGAGAACTTATCTTTGGGATATGCAATTATGGCTTTTGACTTACTATTTTGTATTTTGAGGTTTTACGAGACACTGATGAGTGGTTCCTTTTATTGTAGGAAATGGAAGCTACTAGTGAAGTCTAGAGTAAGATTATTAAGTCTAAACCAGCTAGAGGAAAATTGGTGCAGATCAATAGGTAGTTAGGTACTTATGGAGGATCCAAAAGTATAGAGAAGCTACAAGAAGAGAGCAGAGACTGAGGATTAAAGCTGAAGTGAGAGAAGCACAGGTGAGTGTAGACTTAGAAGAGGCAGTGCATGAGTTGATGAAAACCAAGGAAGAATTAACCAAGACAGAAGATTGGGCTGATAAGATTAGAGAAGAAGCTTATGGATATTATTATGAGTTGCAGGATCTGAAGGCAGCCAATGCTAGAAGAGAGAATCAAGTAGAACCAGTGGTTCCTGCAATTCCAATTATTGAGGATGTAGTGTTAAGGATCTTGTTAGAGACCTTGAAGGGACTGAGGCTTCTCCGATTATACTTGATGATGAGGATGAGGTAGTAACTACTGTGCGTAGGTCCCGAGAGAAATCGAAGAAATCCAGGAAGATAGTGAGCAGACCAAGTGGAAGACCTAGGGGAAGGCCTAGGAAGAATGTAATTCCATAAGAAAAGAGTTGAGTGTTTTACTTTTGCTTTCTAGAGTAGTTAGTAGCATTTAAGTTCTAGCAGTAAGAACCCGAGGATTGAATTGTTTTGGTTCAAAGTTTTTTTATGAAATAAAGTTTAGTTCATATATCTTGCATTGTGTTTTGATTGAAATTGTTCCATAGTGTTAAATTAGTATGTTAACCGGAATGGAGAAAGATCGGCCTATTGAAACGGCCAAATGTGAATAGTAGTTGGTCTATTGAAACGACCAATGTGAAGAGTAATTTTGGTCTATTGAAACGACCTGTGAAAGTAGTGTCGGTCTATTGAAACGACCAATGGTCTAGTGAATGGACCGATGTATGATGGAAGTCTATTGAGACGACCTATTTTAGGTGAATGCAATAGAAGTAGCGAGTATGAGTAATAATAGTGTTTGCATGAGTGATAGTGTATCGTTTTCATGATACGGATGAGTATTATGTTATCGTCCTCAGATGTCGAGGAACAACCGAAGCAACGCTAGTGCTAGTAACGGACGGAACAACCTGGAGCAGCCAGATCAAGACCTGGCAAACCTCCTACAAACGCTGAACCAGACAGTGGCAGGCATTTGTCAGATAGTAGCAACCTTGGCTCAGCTGCAGCCGTAAGCGCAACCAGTACTGGACAGAGCAGGGTGGTGGAAAAGAAGCGAACAGTTATTGCAGCAAGAGAGAAGAGAAAAAGGAAGAGACAAGTGAAACCAAAGGGTATGCTGGAAGCTGGAACCGGGATGGGACCAGTAACAAAAGAAGGCTACGGACGAGAACCGTAGAAAGGAAGGTGCTAGTAACAAGTATCAGAACAGAAACTACGGTAACCGCAAATATGGGGATCGAAGTGACGCTCAAAGAAAAGGATCAGACGATAGATGCCTAGTATGCGAAGAGAAGCATAAGACAGAGGAATGCCGATACAAAGACCAGAAATGCTTTAATTGTGACAAGGTGGGACATCCGCGGTGGAAGTGCCTGGAGCCTAAGAAGGCTGGGAAGTTCAGGAAGCCAGGACTGATAAAGGAATTGGAGGAGGTCATGGACGAGTTTTCACCATGACTACTAGAGACGCGAGGGCCACCAATGATCTTGTGGCAGGTACGCTCCAACTTTATACTCGTAGTGTGTATGCATTGATAGATATGGGTGCTACGCATTCTGTTATTAGCACTCGTTTAATAAATAAAATGAACTTGAAACCCGAGGCGTTAGAAATACCTCTTGTGATAGATAATCCAACTAGAGAGTCGATTCCTATTTCGTCTGTTTATAAGATGTGCCCTTTGAAAATAGGAGATAGAGAACTAGAGGTTGAACTTATCGAATTAGAAATGAATGAATTTGATATTATCTTGGGAATGGATTGGTTAGCTGCTTACCATGCCAGGGTAGACTATTTTAAGAAGGAAGTGCTATTCAGATTACCATCTGGAGAGGAGTTCTGCTTTCAAGGATCAAAACCGAGATTTCGATCGGGTCTTATTTCGGTAATGAAGGCTCGAAAGATGTTAAGGATAGGATGTGAAGGATTCTTGGCCTATATTGGCGAGACGGACAAGAAAGAAGTTAGTTTAGAATCGCTTTCGGTGATCAAAGAATTTAAGGATGTGTTTCCATAAGAATTGCCGGGAATACCACCAGAGAGAGAAGTGGAATTTTCCATAGACTTAGTACCAGAGACCGCATCGATATCTAAGGCACCGTATAGAATGGCCCTGACTGAACTCAAGGAACTGAAGGAACAACTACAAGAATTATTGGATAAAGGTTTGATTAGACCGAGTTTTTAACCATGGGGTGCACCGGTGTTATTTGTGAGAATAAGGATGGATCGATGAGGATGTGTATCGACTATCGGGAATTGAATCGTGTGACGGTGAGGAATCAGTATCCGTTACCCATAATTGATGACTTATTTGACCAACTTCAGGGAGCGTGTTATTTCTCGAAGATAGATTTGAGATCTGGATATCATCAGTTGAGAGTGAAAAAGGAGGATGTTGCGAAGACGGCCTCTAAAATAAGGTACGATCATTATGAGTTTTTGGTTATGCCGTTTGGATTGACGAATGCGACATATGCATTCATGGAGCTTATGAATAGAATATTTCAGGAGTTTTTGGATAAGTGTGTAATTGTGTTTATAGATGATATCTTGGTATATTCGAAGACTAAGGAGGAACATGAGGAGCATTTGAGGTTAGTACTGCAAATCTTGAGGGAACAAAAGTTGTATGCTAAATTCAAGAAGTGTGAATTTTGGCTTGAGAGAGTGGCATTCTTAGGGCATGTGGTATCTAGGGATGGAATTGAAGTGGATCCAACAAAAATAGAAGCTATAGTGAATTGGGAGAGACCAACCACGGTTAGCGAGATAAGAAGTTTCTTGAGATTAGAGGGATATTATTGGAGATATGTCAAGGGATTCTCAAAGTTGTCAGTACTGTTAACAAGGTTAACGTAGAAGGGAGCAAAGTTGTTTGGTCGGAAGAATGTGAGAAAAAATTTTCAAGAGCTGAAGCGAAGGTTAGTGTCCGCACCAGTTCTTACCTTACCATCCGGATTGGATGGATTTGTGATTTATAGTGACGATTCACTTAAAGGATTAGGTTGCGTGTTAATGCAGAATGATAAGGTTATAACTTATGCGTCAAGGCAATTTAAGAACCATGAGAAGAATTACCCAACCCATGATTTGGAGTTAGCAGCCGTAGTATTTGCATTGAAGATTTGGAGACATTACTTGTATAGGGTAGCTTGTCAGATTTACACGAATAATAAGAGTCTTAAGTATATTTTCACTCAGAAGGAGCTTAACATGAGGCAAAGGAGATGGTTAGAGTTGCTTAAGGATTATGGTTGTACAATTTTGTATCACCCAGGAAAGGCCAATAAGGAGGCAGATGCTTTGAGTAGGAAGAATCGTGGAACCCTATCGATGTTGATTTCTAAGGGGGTAAGTGCATGGGATAGTATTGAGGTTTCAAGTATAAAAGTGAGAGTTAAAAGGTATTTGGCTCAGCTGAGTGTTCAGCCAACACTTTTGGACCGAATCAAGGAAGCACAAGGGATTGACGAGGAGGCTGTAAAGATATGCGAGAGTATGGCAAAAGGAAAAGTAACAAATTATTGTGTGGGAGACGATGGGATTTTGAGGTACCAATCAAGGATTTGGGTACCAAGCAATGAGGATATAAAAAGGGAAATTATGAGGATTTGGAGACATTCCTTGCCAATCCAATTCCACTAAGGTTATAGCATTCGAAGGGAGCTCACGGTTGAAGCAGCAAGGGACTTGGGACGAATATTTGACTTTAGTGGAATTTGCCTACAACAACAGTTTTCATGCTAGTATCGGTGTGGCACCGTACGAAGTATTGTATGGACGAAAGTGTAGATCATCTACATGTTGGTAGGGGTGAGCAAGGTTTTTTTAAAAATCGGACCGGACCAAAGAACCAGACCGGACCAATGAAAATTGGACCGAACCAATTTTTTGGTTTGGTCTTGGTCCAGAATTTTTGAAGAACCGAATAATTGGTCTGGTCCCGATTTTGGATTTTAAAATTCAGTTCAAGAACTGGACCTAACCAATATATATATATAATATATAATTTTTATTTTTTACCTACAAAATAAAACCCTAGTTGAAAAATATAAATACTTTTTTTTCTTGTGTCATTCACTAGTTCATTGTCCCATTCATTCATCAGCGCCACCGAAGAATCTGTAATCAAGTTCTTCCTGTGGTGCTCGTGTTAATCTCTTTCACCAAGTCACTTTTACAGATTCTTTGGATTTTTTTATAAAGTTTAAGTATTTAAAATTTCATTATATATTTGTATTAAATAGTCAAAATTGTAAAAAAAAATCATAGTATTGGTTTGGTCCTGGTTTTGATACGTCTTCGATTGGTTCTGGACCGAACCAATGTATTGGTTCTGGACCGAACCAATGTATTGATTCTCACATCTATTGGGTTGGTTTCGGTTCTAATTTTTTTGAGAACCGGACTATTGGTCTGGTTTCGGTTTCTCTTTTTTTCCAAAAAAATGGACCAACTCGGACCAAGCTCAGCCCTACATGTTGGGATGAAGTGGGTGAGAGAAAATTGACAGGACCGGAGATTGTTCAAGTAACAGCAGATAAGGTACAACAGATCTGAAAATGGTTATTAACCGCTCAGAGTAGACAGAAGTCGTATCCAGATCGCCGACGACGAGACTTGGAATTTCAGTTGGGGGATCATTTGTTCCTGAAGATTTCGCCAACCAAGGGAGTTATGAGATTTAGTATTCGTGGGAAGTTAATCCTGAGATATGTGGGACCGTTTAAGATTTTGGAGCGAGTTGGGCAGGTAGCCTATAAGTTGGCTTTACCACCTGTACTTGCTGGAGTGCTTAATGTGTTTCATGTCTCGATGTTGAGGAAGTATATTTTCGACCCGAGCCATGTGATTGAGTATAGGCAGTTGAGATTTCGTGCCGATTTGAGTTATGATGAACAACCTGTGAAGATTGTGGATTGGAAAGATCATATATTGAGAAGGCGAGAAATTCCTTATGTAAAAGTGCAGTGGAGCAACCACACGGAAAGAGAAGCGACGTGGGAGCTCGAGAGCGAGATGCGAAAGTCGTATCCCGCCCTGTTTTCGGATTGAGTGCGTTTGGTTTGGAGGACCAAACCCTTTTAAGGGAATAAGAATGTGATAACCCTAAATTTATTTATTTTTATTTATTATTCTTTTCTTTCTTTATTAATTGTATTATTTAATTAATTAATTGTATTATCTTTTCCTAGATGGACTAGGTTAAGTGGGCTTGGATGACTTAAACTTGGATTACCTTGATTGAGTTGGACTTGATTTACTTTTGGGCATAGGATTTGGAGACCCAACTATAAATATAAATTTCTTAAACCTAGGGCCTCACAATATTTTAAACAGAGAAAAGAAATTAGAGAGAGAACCGAGTAGAGAGAGAAACCGTGAAGAGAGAGAGGCGACGACAGAGGGAGAAAGAAAGAGAGGGGCGGACGAACTAGGAGGAAGAAGGAGGAGGGAAGCTCAATTCGATTCGTGTTTAAGGATTAGACCGAGGTAAGATCAATTCCTTCTTGTTTTGGCTTTTGGATTAAAACCCTAGAAACCCAAAAATTTAAGAATGAGGTTAGGGTTTGGGAAATCAAGATGTTATGTTGTAAATTGTTAAACCTTTCATTGATGATCATGATTAGGGTTTGGGCATGGGGATTGATTGGTTTTGACCTAAATATTCCATGGTAGGGGTTTGAGAAGGATTAGGGTTTTATGTGTGTTGTGTGTGGTGGCTCTGTGTGTGTGTGTGTGTGTTAGGGTTAGGGTGTGTGTGTGCCGTGTGTGTGCTGTGTACGTGCAGTGTGTGTGTGCGTGTGTGTGTGTGGTCTGCCATGTGTGTGTGTGTATTAGGGTTTAGTGTGTGTTTCTGTGTGTTTGTGTATGCTGGAAAAGGTGAGATTAGTGTGTATAACGTGAAATACAGAGATCATTGATATGAATTGATTATGGAAAACCCTAAGGGTAGTTTGGTAAACCTATATGGGTTAGTTAACCTTAGAAGGAGTTAAAGAGGATTAACTCATAGGTTAATAAGATGGATTAAAAGAAGTTTTAGTACTTAGTAAATAGAGATTACTTGTACCTAAGAATGGTTTTGCATGATTGTAGATTCGTGCGAGGACTAGTATTTGTAAGTACCCTAATCTGGATCGCTTTCTATCCCAGCATACGACAAAACCAAGGGCAAACTTCCGGAGGTCATAACTCCTTCGTACGAACTCCGATTGAGACGTGCCATATATGGTTGGAAAGCTCTCGACGAGAACTAGCTTTCTATGACCAAAAAACTGTTAATGGCTGCTTAGGTCGCGCGACATACTCTGCCAAGAGACATAATGATTACAGAATATTCTTAATTATTACAGATTCCCCTAAATCCAGGAAAACCAAAAAACTGGTAATGGCTTATTGTGTCGTGCGACAAAACTAGCCAGAATCTGTAATTATTACAGAATATTCTTAATTATTACAGATTCCCCTAAATCCAGGAAAACCAAAAAACTGGTAATGGCTTATTGTGTCGTGCGACACAACTAGCCATTTTCTGGACCCTATAAATAGAGGCCTCCCCCTCTCATTTTTCACACACCTCCCTCTTCTCTCCTCTCCCCCCAGCCTTCAGGCTCCCCTCTAAGACCCTTTGGGGCAATCCCGGCCCCTTTCGGATCCTTTCGAGGCCTTCCGAGCCCCCTCGTGGTGCTCCGAAGCCTCTCCGAGCGCTCCCGCGCTGCCCCGAGGCACTCTCGAGGTACTCTGAGGCCCCTTGTGGTACTCCGAGGCCTTGCCTGGTCTTTCCCGAGACGTCCCGACTCTTTCTGAGTCAAACCGACGATTCCAACCCACGCCGAACCTCTGCCCGAATCCAACCGACGATTCCAACGCACGCCGAAACTCTGCCCGAGTGAACCCTGCGATCTCAACGCACGCCGAACCTCTGCCCGAACGCAGCCTACAATCTCAACTCACGCCGAAACTCTGTCCGCAGACAACCGGCCCCTCCCGAAGCAATCCCGGTCCGTGCCGGAACATCATTCCATCCCCAAACACTATTCTCCAGCGGAAGACAGACACGAACCAACATTGGTAAGGCTTCCTTCCATTACTATTTCAATACATTTCAATACGTAGTGTACCATGTAGACATCCAACACAGCATGCATTTTTAAAAGCACACACACACACACACAACAGTTAAAGAATATTAGGGGTATCCGAAAGACTCGTTTTTACGAGGCGACTCGGGTGAGCTCTAAGATTCTAATATTCTCTTCCTGAGGAGTCATCTGACCTCCGAACTCAAAATCTCATCACACAAAAACAGTTTATTATTCTTTTTAAACTGATACCCTTTTTCAATGTTTTGGGCTTAATAATAAAAATGGCGTGGCGACTCTACAAAGCAAAACACGGCGAGACACCTCCAACTAACGCTAAAACGAAATAAGCCAGATGCCGGGGCGCGATTGCGCTGCCTCTCGGATCCGGGCGACTTCCCGAAAAGCGACAAATGCGAGATGCCGGGGCCCGCGCCATAGCCGGATCCGGGTAATTTCAGTTGGCGA
This sequence comes from Adenophora triphylla var. japonica, assembly GCA_022495995.1. Classification (NCBI taxonomy): domain Eukaryota; kingdom Viridiplantae; phylum Streptophyta; class Magnoliopsida; order Asterales; family Campanulaceae; genus Adenophora; species Adenophora triphylla. The sequence goes on from JAFEMH010002849.1 coordinate 112,082, forward strand.
CTCCGCTGGGGATATTTTGTTTTATAATCTTTTTAAACAAAACAAAAGATTTTTAAAACGATGATGAGGGTCAAACTTTCATTTTACCCCTTTCTTTAACTATTGTGTGTGTGTGCACGTGCTTTATTTTTATTTACAAAAAAAAAATAAAAATACAAAAAAATGCATCAATATACATCTGTGCATACATTTAAAATTCTTCAAAAACTTCTGTTTTACTCAGAAAAAGAATTTTAGAGACCGCACACTACTCGCACTGCTGCCTCGGTTACATCGCACACTACTCGCACTGCTGCCTCGGTTACACCGCACGCTACGTGCACTGCTGCCTCGGATACACTGCACACTACAACCCTTAACCCGGAGTGGTCTCAGTTGCAGTCCGTTTGGTCTTCCTAGGCCTCTCGGATGCGCACGGGATCATTCCAAACATCCCATCCTAGCCAAGCGTCAACCCTGCACGTTTGAGTCTTGAGTCACACTCTGTCCAGACTCGGTTGGTTTTTACCCAGTCCATGTCATCATTGCACGGATACATATACCATGCCGGCCATTTTCGAGTCAAGGCTCGGAACTCAAGATCCCTTGCGCAAGCAAAGTGATGAAAGGTCATGCTAAAATCTTGACCTGATCTTGATTTCCGAAGCTACACCTGCACGATGTTCCGTCCCGATATACATCCATGCTCACATGACACCATGTCATCACGACTTTGATACGTCGCCCATGACGATATGACCCACCTAACGCCTAACGTCACAGATCCCTTGCGCAAGCAAGGTAAAGAGAGGTCATGCCGAACTCTTGACCTGATCTTGACTCAGTGGCCGGCTCGGTTCACTATTCACATAGCTAACGCATCAAAACGAACATGACAGGCTCGGTCCTTAGGTTCGATTTTTCTTTTAGGCCGGTGGAAACCGCTTGCCCTATAGGACCCTCGCCCGGGCCGTCCCACCCTGGGATGTCGAAATACAGGTGCAAAACGAGGGGCTTATAGCCGCACAGATGGTCTCCACTGACCCAGGATCTAGCATAGTTGCGAAAAAGAAGAGCAATCTTTTCCAACCTACCTAGGATTCTGAGAAAACACTGTTTTAAGTAAATTAAAACAACAAAAAAAATCATAAATAAAAAGCGGAAACCGCAGGTCACGTGAGCTTTCCCCTTTTATCCCGAGAGGCCATTCTTGTGTCTAAACCTTGCCCGTCACCCCCTCCAGCGAACCGAGAGTGGTTGAGAGTACCCAGGAGCCGCCTTTTCAGTTTCGAGGTCACAAGGTCCGACAGCCCTTCCGGTTCAGCGGTCAGAACACTCCGCTATTCCCCCATGGCGGGATCAACATATAACAGTGAGGGAAACGAAACCCCGCCCCCGGGAAATTTCCAAACGATGGAAGAAGTTTGGCAAGATTTCAAGGCTCTCAAAAAACTCCAAGAAGAACAGCAGGCTTGGATTGAATACGCCATGCGCCGTCACGGAGTCATCCCGGTTCCCCAACCCGAGGGAACCTCTGTCCTCATAGAAGACGAAGAAGTGCCTGTTCCCCCGATTTCCCAAAGCAATCAGCAGGTCACTCCTTCACAAAGCTACGGGAACTCAGCAATGCAAAGCAACTCCCGCTCAAAGCACCACTCAGGCCTCAGTCAAGCGGCTCCGATCTGTCAACCGCAGCACAACAAATTTCCCTGGGACCCTGCGCGGCAAGCTCAATATCATCAGCGCAGCGCTGGACCATCTCAAACAAATCCAAATAACATTCAAAATGTTCCCGTGTTCACTTCCTTCTCTCAATATGCCCAGAATTCACCAGGTTTCCCCCACATAACTTTTCCGACCCATATCTTCGGACAGCCTACATTCGCTCGAGCTGCTTCATGGCCTCAAATCCCGTCAACCGATCCACCTCCAGGAAAAGGAAAGGAAGTCGCCAGAGCAGTCCACTACATCCAAAATGGAGTCCAAGAAAGCCGCGATCAAGCGCCCCCGAGAAATAACAATCCTCCCCGGTCGCATCGTGTTCAGCACTTCGACAACTTCGGAATGCCTCTAAGCCAAGTGTTCGAGGCATTGGTAAACCAGAACATGCTCAAGCCCCTTGAGAATTATCAACCGAGGAATCCTAACCCGAACATGGATATGAGCAAGCAGTGTGCTTTTCACAACTACCGCGGCCACACCACCGACGATTGCGTCATACTAAAACAAGCAGTCCGGGGACTAATTGAAGAAGGAAAGTTGGAACGCCCCTGCGGCCCCAATACAGACGGGAATCCGTTCCCCTTGAACAATGAGGTGAACAAGGGGACCACAGCCCAACGAAGCAACAAACCTCCTCGCCTACCACAGTTCCAGCATTTCGATAACCTCGGGATGCCCTTGAGCCAAGTCCTCGAGACACTAATAAAGAGGAACATTCTCAAACCCCTCGAGAATTTCCAACCAAAGACTCTCAAGACCAACATTGATATGAGCAAGCACTGCGCCTTCCACAACTACCCCGGTCACACCACCGACAATTGCTTCGTGCTGAAGCAAGTGGTCCAGGGGCTAATCGAAGAAGGAAAGTTGGAACACCCACGCGGTCCTAACACGATCAGAAATCCTTTCCCTAGAAATGAGGAGGTAAGCATGGTGGATAAGTCCTCTAAAAATTCCCGTGATGAATGGGGACGTGAAGACGTAACCTGGGGCTTCCGCAATGAAGAATTCGAGAGAAAGAATCCAAGAACGGTTATTCCCCAACAATCCTTTCCGGAATCGGGGCACACCAAGGGATGGATCGAGCCTTCCCCAGAGATAAGGCAGTTCGAGACAGGCCGAGCAAGTGGCAGCGTCAAAAACGGCATGACTTTCACAAACGCGGACCCACATCCAGCAAGAAAAGATAGGACGAGAAGCTTGGACTAACCCCCCCGTCTCCTAGAGTCTAACTTCGAAAATAAAAGACCCCGAGTCTATTGTATCTAAGTTTGAGTCTCTCGAGTCGTCTGACGGCCTTATGCCTAAAGATTATGTGCTTCCCTATGCTTTGAATAAAAGTTCGACCTTTCTCAAGTATCCCTCAAATTGCCACTTTAACAAATGATAAATTAACTAACCAAAACAGTTAATAATGATTCACTTGATAAAGACGCAGACACATTAATGAACAATGCATTAAACAAATCTTTAAGCATGTTGACAAATGAGAGGAAAATCGGGCCCAAGCTGCCGAGAATGTTCTAACCAAAATGAATTTGGGAACTGCTGAAGGGCCTACAGAGACGCAAATCGGAGAATTCTCCGTCGATACTTCGCCCAAAGAATATCGAGTCTTCTTCTCCTTCTACACTCTAAAAAGGAAAACAAAACACAAAAAGAATCATACAGTCAAACCTCGTAGGTTCTAGTACTGTTCTCATTCAATCAAGTCCTCCTCGGACATTGTAATTAAGTCTTCAATTTTCCATACGCAAGTTTTCTTTCTTTTCTTGCTAGACTTGAGACATTATTTTGCACCCCACATTACATTTAATGAAATGGTTTTGTTCTATGTGATCACTTGCATTGCTCAACAAGTAATTCCACAAATGTTTAATGCTTTGATTAAGTGGTGTGAGAAAGTCAATCGATAGCTCCCCATACACCTTACCATACCCCACACAAAGGCCTCCATCAAGCCATACACTTTCCAAAACATGTCCCCACCACCACCTTGACCAAGTCAACGACGGCAGGAACATCAAAGGACAACAAAAGGTCACTCACCATCAAAAGATTGACCCCATGTCGACAACAATCTAGGGGCTTGCCTTCGCCCTCGTGCGCATCAAGAAAATTCAAGCAGGGGCTTGCCTTCGCCCTCAAATGTTTCAAAAAAAAAAAGAAGCTCAAGCAGAAGCTACAAAAAAAGCTCAAGCAGAAGCTACAAAAAAAAAGCTCAAGCAGAAGCTACAAAAAAAAAAGCTCAAGCAGAAGCTACAAAAAAAAAAAAAGAAGCTCAAGCAGAAGCTACAAAAAAAAGAGCTCAAGTAGAAGCTTCACAAAAATAAATGAGGTCAAAGACCCAGAGCCAACGATCAAGAAGCAAGGGAGTCACTGAAAAGACCGTCAAATACGACTTGTCAAGAAATAACCTCAAGGCCCGTGCCTCATCATTCAGCTTTCCGAGCCTTTTTCGTCAAAGGCCGCACAAATATTTATGCCCTGGCCCCAAAGCCAAACACGGTTCAACCCCGAACTACGTCGACCTGAGCTCCTTGTCTCAAGGAGAACGTAGGCAACCAGAAATGGTCCGGTCATAAACACATACAAATCCACAAACCCGGTCGCATCAATGACCTCTCCTATACACAAACCTTCTTTCACTCCAGACCAACTCGATCCTTGATACCGGTTGACTTTCTCCTCGTGATTAATCAAAGCATATCAGGTTTAATTGTTGAATAACCCGAACATCAACAAAGGGTTTTAGGCAAACAAGTGATCATTGTGAACAAATCAAGTTTTCAAATGTCTCGACAAGTCTTCTTTTTCTACAAAATAGGACAATAGAGCTAAACACTGATTTTCTGCATCAAGGGCTTCCATACACTTTTGAAAGCTTTTCAGTACTCATACTCTCTCAAAAGAGTCAAACCCAAAAGCAAGTTTTTGTGCCTACGTCAAATAAGGCATTCACACAAAAGGGGACCCGTCCCCACATTTTCAAAAAATAAATACGCCCTTGCAAGTGTACATTACGAGGCATTTCTCCCACAAAAGAGGGTCGAACTACGCAGACCTGAGCCTCTCTCGGTCCGAGGAACGTAGGCAGCCTTCATTGGTTCGGTCTAAGGAATACACAAAATTCCAAAAATTGACGCCACCAAGGCTCAGGCAAGAAGCAAGCAAGAGATTTTGCGTCTCGACAAAGCTTTAAAAGTAAATCACAAATCATCACAGTTAAAACACTTCTTGATGAGTTCAAGCACGGTCTACTCTCGATTCACAACATGCTAAAAGACAACTTAAAACATTTAACAATCAATGTGTGCAATGATGATGAATGGATACTCGGTGTTTCGTAAGGTCATTCCATGCTACTCGCATTTGGCCCTTCATCACTCTTTCCTTTCTTCCCTCGTCCCCAACGAAGTCTTCTTTCATTCCACATGAGCGAGTTACGTCTCCCTCATTCCGAGATCGGGAGTCCTCCTAGTCGTGTCAAATGAACCAGTCGCTCTCAGAGCATCGTTCACCCGTGCCTCGGCTCGGATCTCCTCCCTACGAGTCTGCAAAAGGGGACCTCTCCCTGCCAGTTTGTCAACTCGAGTCCCGTAGCCAAATAAAGCGTCTCCGTGACACCCCGAGGGTTAACCCAAGCTTCGCACTCCTAAGGTCGCAGTCGAAATGGCAATCTTGCCCCGTAACCACTTTGCGCCCGCTTCCCCAAAACCAATTGGGTCGGCCCGACATGCTGCTCATCTATGTATTCGGTGGTCAACACAACACTCTCCCGACGTCGAAGGAGCACCACATGAGGGAAAGCGGAATACTTCCATACCCTCAGAAAATACAGAAAGGCATATGGATCTGTCATGCAGAAAGAAGCTACCTCCACATTGGCAATGTCATCCCCTGCCCTAGCAAAGGCTCCTCGCCTCATCCCGAACTGTCGGGAAACAAGCAACGGAACATAGAAAGAGGACCAAGGCAAACACGGAACTCTGACAACATAGGAACCTTCCTGAAAGGCCCTCCTAGTCTCGATCCCCCAATGCGGAACCCACCAACGGATCTGATGCGTACCAAGATATGCCATCCATCTCTCCCAAGCAGATTGATCCATGTCCAAGACAAGAGGTCGCCAAGCAAACGTCCACGGACTAAGAGACGCCGGAGACTCAGGTATGGTTTGAAGCCTCTCTCGCGACCATAATGCAAGCAAAGCAGGGGCTTCCCCCGCATGAATCGGTTCTCATCTCCAGACGATCCACACCGTGGAAGGTTTCCCCCGGAACCAAAGGAATGATATCCTCGCCCGCCCGACAATGGTCTGCCACATCCAACAGAGCACCGTCACATATCCTGAGGTAGCCAACCCCGAAAAGAGTGGCTATCAAGCACAAAGCGAACGCGTCCCAGGAGACATCACTCCCGCCACCGCTCATGAAACTGTCAAAGCTGCTTCAGCCCCCCACTGCTCAGAAAACTTGCCAAAGCTGCCTCAGCCTCCACTAACCACAAATGCATTCCCAGCTCATGCGACATGCACAAAAATAATAGTAAGCTAGCAACAATTCCTAGGTCAATCCCGAGAATCACAAATACGTCATTACATCTTAAAATAAAATACTTTGTTGTGCAAATACAAGTGTTTTATTGCAGGTACAAAATGTCTGTTGCTCTACAAAAAAAAACAACGGAAAGAGGGAAAGCAAAAGAGCCCTAATCCGACTCATCATCATCCTCCACAAATGAGAAATCCGGCATCTCGGAAAACTCGGCAGTCACATCCTCGTCATCAGGATACAGCACCCCCTCCTTGTGCGGGTACTCAAAGTACTCTGAAGAGTCAAAACCCGGTGAAAGGATCAAAGAAGGGATGCGAGGATGAACCCTCACCATGTGCCTCCGGCGGAGGAAAGAACTGATGAAGGGTCTGCGGCCTCTGAGTCCCCGAGGACGTCCCCACATCAAAGCCGTGCTGTTCTCGAACCGGCACCACCGGCTGTGGCCCTGGCTCAGCCCTCGAAGAAGGAGTATCCACAGACCTCCTCAAAGGCACTGGCTCGAACGCCGCCGCGTGCCGCGAAGACCTGCAAGACGGCTTCCCCGCGAACTTCCTTGCAAAAAGGCCGCATCGCCACATAACGGCGGTGTGAATGTGGTGCCCAAATTTTGTGTTGGATTCACGCGAGTTTGAAGACATCCGAGTTATTTGAAAAACGGAGTCGCCACGCCATTTTGATTACCTCAAAACTTTGAAAAAAAGGTTTTATGGGTTCGGAGGTTAAGTTACCCCTTGGGAAGAACGTTTGGCGTTCACCCAAAGTGCCTTGCCGGAGCAAGTCTCCCAAGATTTCAGTAATCGTGCTTGCTTGCGTGCTTTCTTGTGTGCATGTGTTTGAAAATAAGGGGGGGGGAATGTCCCAAGTTGTCTTCCGGACGTACAAACCATTTGTTGGTTGTCGCTCGGGATTCCTTGGAATTTTATGTATTTGGGATTATGATCCCGTCCTCATCTTATGACTTGTGATCATCGCATTTTAAACCTCGGGACCCTCGAGACTTGCGTGATCGAGAGAATGACTCTCTTTTGGTCAAAGATGAGGTTCTTTAGAAAAGGAGGGTCCTTAGCACATCAATCCTACGCTTTAAGACGGTCGAGCTCGTATAGAGGCTTCATACTCTTTCTTAAGCGATAATCGGAGATATAGGGTTCAAGGTATCCCTTTCTAAAGAAATCGTGAACCTTTAATGGAAGGAACGATGTAAAGATAGGATCTTTTACACCAGTCCGTTCCTAGGTTGGGGGAAAGGGGGAAATGCATGATGAAAAATGACACTTTAATGAAAAGATGACATTTTTGGGTTGCAAATGATGCACTTAGTTTAAAGAAATAATCTTTATTGCAAATGATGCATAAAGATTTGATTTTTATGCAAATGATGCATTTTTGTTGAAGAAATTGGCATTCATTATGCAAATGATGCATAAAGATTGCATTTTTAAAAGCATATGATGCTAGTTTATGGTAAAGACATGATTTTTAAAGCAAATGATGCTTGAATAAGGGGTTTTGAATGCAAAGGATGCACTTTTATTGAAAAGATTGAGTTTTTATATGCAAATGATGCATAAAAATGACATTTTATTTGAAAATGGGGGGTTTAGGTGCAAAGGATGCACCTTTATGAAAAAGACTACATTTTTATGACAAATGAGGTCTTAATGCATGCAAAAAGGGAAAGGGGGTGATAAAGATGTGATCTTTAACTATGAATGCCAAGTCCCAAGCAAGATATATGAATGCAATGAGCAAGTATATCAATTAAAAGCAAGGTTAGGGCGTGCGAGGTTACCAATTGCTTCCTTTGCTTCTTTGGTTGGAGCTAGGAGGAGAGATTGGTCTTGGATCTTCAAGGAGGAGGGAGGGAGCTTCTTGGCCTTCTTCTTCACCTTCTTGAGCCTTCACCAATATTCTTCACGTCTTGGGAGTGACTGATTGTATTGCTATGGAGTGTGTGTATTGTTGTTGTGTGTTGAAATGGGTAGAGGAGGGCTCTATTTATAGGCGATGCGGATAAGGCTAATGAAGCCGTGCGGCCGTAGACCTTGGGCTAATGCAGCCGTGCGGGCTTATCCATTGTGACTCAGCATTCTAGAACCATGCAAGGTGGCATTATTCTAGAACCTTCTTCCTAATTAAGAAAAACGTGTTTTCTTAATTAGGAAGGCTCCCTTCAGCCCTAATTTTAATTTGGGACTGCTCCGGGACATTTCGGAACACTAGGAAGGTCAGGAATTCTAGGAAACTTACCGAAATTGCCGGGAAATTTAGCAGGAAGGCATGAGCCGGATTTGGGTACTTACGAAGCCCCTCGGCAACGTCACTTGCAAGGCGAGTGGGGTTGTCGATAGAAAAGGATCCGATGCGGCGAATGCCGAGACGGATTGGGTGACCAAGGTGGTCGAGTGGGCTGAACCTTTTGGGAAGGCTACCTACGTATCCGGAGGAATCAAGCCGGGCCGTAGTTCGGAATTAGGATCCGCTGGGGGAGGAAGAAGAGAAACCGGTCTCTTCTTTGGGGAAAAAAGAGAGAAAATGACCTAGGAGGTCAAGCAATTGATCCCTACCGGGGATATGCTAGGAGTGACCAAGGTGGTCGGATATACGAACTTCTATGAGGGGCCGCTTTATCACTAAGGGGTGACAAAGAAACGGGGTGACCAAAGTGGTCGAATGGTGGACCTTTTATAAAAGGCTACCTACGTATCCCGGAGGAATCAAGCCTTGATCGTAGTTCAAGCATCACTAGATAGTTAGGAACGATGTCTAGGATTCTTGAGATTTTGACAATTAATGGAGGCTGTCACCTGATTGACAATTACTGGAGGATGTCACATGATTGAAACTAGAGCTTACGTCACTATCGAGTGGATAGAGGTAGCTAGAGTTTGGTGAACTTGAGCATACGTCTCGATCTCTTTCGAATCAGAGATATGGGTTGCCAGAGCATACGTCTCAATCTCTTTCGAATGGAGATATGGGTTGCCAAGCTTGAGCATACGTCTCAATCTATTCGGGATAGAGGTAGCTTAAGTTAGAGAAACTTGAGCATACGTCTCAATCTATTCGAATCGAGAGGTAGCTTAAGTTGAGAGAAACTTGAGCATACGTCTCTATTCGGGATAGAGGTAGCTTAAGTTGAGAGAAACTTGAGCGTACGTCACTGTCGGGATAGAGGTAGCTTAAGTTGAGAGAAACTTAGCATACGTCACTATTCGGGATAGAGTAGCTTAAGTTGATAGAAACTTAGCATACGTCACTATTCGGGATAGAGGTAGCTTAAGTTGAGGAAACTTGAGGCGTACGTCACTGTCTGGATAGAGGTAGCTTAAGTTGAGAGAAACTTAGCATACGTCACTATTCGGGATAGAGGTAGCTTAAGTTGAGAGAAACTTGAGCGTACGTCACTATTCGGGATAGAGGTAGCTTAAGTTGATAGAAACTTAAGCATACGTCACTATTCGGGATAGAGGTAGGCTCGGTTTAGAGTTTTGACAATTCGGAGGTTGTCACCTAGCGTTATCCCGTTATAACGGAATTAACGGAGGCGGCGGGAATAAAGCTTGATTGCTAAAGAGATAAGGGATATTTTACGAAAAGATGTTATCTTGGTTAAAAGATAACGGAAATTGCATGCCCAAGTGGAAGGTCCGGGCGGGATTGTAATTTCGCTCGGAGCGAATGAAAGCGCCCGGCATGAGATGGAGAAAAAGGAGCCGTACGGCTAGAGACCTGTTTTTTCAGTTATTTAAAACAGGTTTGAACGGGCATTGGGCATTATTGCCGCCCAAGAACTGCCGAGGAAGAGAGAGAGAAAGGAGAGAATTTCTTCAAAATTCTTCAATTCCCTTTGCTTCTATCGATTGGAATGGATCCGGAGGGCAATCCCATACCGAGGCAAGCAAGAAGGAACATCTCCGCGGCTGCGAGAAGGAGGAGAAAGGAGCTCGTTCGGACGGAGAGGAAGTATGACTTCCTTACGCCTCCATCGGAGCTTTACCCGGGGAGAAGGGAGCATAAATCAACGAACCCGCGATCGGTTGGGGTAAGCATTCTCATTTTGCTCAAATCCGATGATTTTGCTTGAATTTTGAATGATTTAGGGCTTGACCCGAATTCTAGGATTTTTGAATGATTTTGAGATGCATGAACAACCTATGAGGCTAAGAATATGCATGTGCAACTTATTTGATGAAAATTATGAGAATGACTCACTTTTTTCTCGCAAAATGAAGTAAGAATGAGAATTTTCAAAATATGAGACGGAGTTCTTGCCTTGTGCTAGAACTAGGTCAAAATTCTGATTTTCAATGAGAAAACATGATTTTGGAAGATGAAAATGATTCATGCATGCCATTTTTGAAAGAATAATGCTTATGTGCAAAGAATTGTGAAAATTGTGATTTTGTGCCTTAGGAAAGCAATGGGACTTGACATGACGCGTTTCAAGTGATGAAAGACGCTTTTTTGATGCAAATAATGCTAGAAAAACTTTTGTGAATGCTTTTCTTTTGAAAATATGTGCATTTTTGTGAATATATGCATGCTTTTGAAAATGATGAAGGGTGACACTTCTTTTTTGTGCTTGTCTACGGGAGAACAAGTCTAGAGGACCATCGGAGATAGCGGTTAAGCTTTGGCGAGAGGATGCCGGATTTTGAGAAGAATGGGGTGAACCCCAAGAATTTGGTGAGGGCTACCGGCCTAGATGCGTTTGTAGAGGCCATCGGCGGGGTGTTCACATCACCTCTAAGAGCAAGGGCTTGGTCCGAGGCCCTTTCGAGTCTGGTGGGATAGTACCCATAGCTTTCCACCCGAGCCGGGGAGAGGCGACGGTGACTCCTGCCGATTTCACAGGCTATTGCGGCCTACGGTTCACCGGGAGGCCCGTGACTTGGAGAGACCATATTACGGTGAGGAGTTCCGAGGCTTTGGTAGGGTTTGAGCTGATTCCCAAGGGGCGGGGATGGAGACGCGGAACGTCGAGGTGGCGATTCGTACTTGCATGCGAGAACTTTCTTTGCTAATGATGTGGCCCTTGGCCACGGCTAGAAACATTCATATGGTTGATGCTATCGGTCACTATCTTTGCTAATTCTGGGACGCTGGCCATGACTTGCCTCCTCGACTCTTTGGAGGATGTGGATGGGATAGGGACGGTCTCTTGGGGCGAGGCCGGATTGGCGGAGTTGTACTTCTCGTTGGACATGTACGGTCGAACAAAGCTGCTTCCATGGGTAGCTTCTCATTTGCCCTTGAGGTAGTCTCCTTTCTTTTCTCTTTTCTCTTTTCTGTCTTGAGACTTTTATGAGAGAGAGAATGACCTTTTGATGTTTTGAACATGCGGGCTGGTTTTGCGAGGTGATCGGGTTCTTCCCTTGGAACCGCGAGTGATGTCACCATCTTCCCTGCTATGGTTATTTGGAGGGAGATGCGAGAGATAAATTCACGGGGAAGACCCGGATCACTTTCGACTACAAAATGGGTGAGGCCGATCATCAACGAGAGATGGGCACGACGGAGTGGACTTCTACCCTTGGGGCAGGTATCAGGAGATCTTCTTTGGGAGATGCCATTGATGTGACGAGGCGAGAGGAGGTGGCTCACTGGGCGACATGTGATGTCATTTACTTGGGGGACCGTTTCTCGAGGCGGCATGGCCATGTCCCTCCATTGGACGCCATTACTCCTCGGGATCCTCCCGGCACGGATGCTACGGCCCGGGGATTGGCCGGAGGATGAGATAGCGAGGTACCGAGCGGCGTGGGCTGCGAGGAGTACTGACATGGACACCCCCTACGCTGTGTTTGTGGAGCGGCGCACGAGGACGCCACGAAGCTAGTGAAGGCTGGCGGTCACTCGGGGATATGGGGAGGATGAGCCTGCTTGACCCGCCGATCCCTCTGCGCATCCTGTCCCTATGTGGTCCATGGAGTGCCGAGGAGGATGAGGATACTGTCCCCGATGCTAGGGAGCCCCGGTACACCTTGCCGCTGATAGCCTTGTGAGTATACTCTTAGGGTCTTATTCCCTTTTAGCTTTCGAGATTTTACGCTTTTGCAATTTTCGAGATTTTTAGAGATTTTTAAGATTTTACGAGATTTTCTCTTCTTTTCTCGGAGTTCCGGCTCGCACTTACGATAGGCCGAGTCGTCGGGCGGAATAGAGGGCGGAAGGACATGTCTGGTCTCTTCGAGGAAGGCGCTGCGCTTGAAGGCGGCGGCGGATGCACGGAGCACAGGCGCAGAGACGGCACGTCGGGGCACGACGTCTACCTCATCGGCCTCGGAGTACTCTTCCGGTGCCATGCCTCGGGGCGGGGACCCAACGCCGACGTGCAGGCGGTGGGCGAGTACGGGCACGATAATGTCCATTTGTCTGACGTGAGCGACCAGGAGGACTTGATGAGGGAGGCTAGCATCTATGAGTTGAGCAGCGATGAGGAGGAAGAAGAATCGGAGGCCTAGGAGGTCTCTAGAATAGATTTGGAACAAGAACAAACAATGAACAATTTTTATGCACAACTTGTTTATTTTTTGCTTTATTTGGGCGCCGATGGGGCGAAAACATTGTATTTACATTTTATTTACTTTTCTAATTTATGCTTTCTCAATTTGCATATTATCTGAGCCTTGGGGCGACTTTATTGCTTGGAATTGGGGCTGGCGGGCCAAAATGATTTATAATGGTATATAAATGCTTGAATGGCTTGGATATGTTTTTGTACGAGGTTTTGGTTGAAAAAGTGGGGTGAAAACTCCCTTGGGCAGCAACTTTGGTTCTTTGCAGAATTTCTGCGAGAGGGCTAATGTAGCCGTGCGGCATGGCCTTGAGGGAAAATGAAGCCGTGCGGCTCACGGTTACATGCGAACCGGTTATTTTACGAATAAAAGCAAGGCTTGGCCATTTCATTTCATTTTCACTCTAGACTTGTCCCAATTGTTCCCCGGGGCATATTTTGGACCTAAAAGCACCATCTTTGATCACTTTGCGATGGAGAAGCCCGTCGGATTGCAAGGGGAAGCGAGACCATTTTCTATCCGGTCTTCAATCTTGGGCGAGACATAACTTCCAAAATCACAAGGGACTGCTTGATTCTTCCTTCAAGATCAAGTCTTTATGGCATTTGAGGATCTCCCGCCCGATTGGGACTGTTGAGAGCCGCGGCAAAGTTACAGGACGTCAGGAGACATGTTTCTTGCTTCTCTTACAACGAAATTGTCCCAACGCACGAAGACTTGAGCCTTGATTGGGGGTCCCGAGGCGAGGCTATATCTATTCCGCTGATCGGAGACGTGCCGGTGGCGGTAAAGCTTGCATCTTTTACGCGATTCCTTTGGGAGAGGCCGAGAGGATGATGGTAGCCCGGATAGGATTGACCTTTCGATATCCGGGCGGGTTTGGGTCTCCCGGATATGGCTGCGACAACGGTGGCTATGGATGCTTTCATTCTCTGCGTATTCTCTGTTACATTCCTCTTGAGTCCGTGGGGATCTGTCATAGTGGCCTCTTGGACATGGTCGAGAGGCTGCGAGGCTGGGAAGGATATTGTCCCGGGTTTTGGGAGAGACATTTCATGGGATCGACGGGATGGCTCGGGAGACCATTTCATGAGGTCCAGGAGTCCGGCTATGTTGACTTTGTGGGCTGCGGGAGAGGCTCGGGGCTTTGCACGGGGCTTTGCCGACTCGGTGCCCTTGGGTGATTTCTCGGAGAGGTGCGCCTAGGCGGCGAGGAACGGGGTAGGCTGGGAGGCGATGATGGCTAGGCTATCCACTTCGGACATCCGTTGGTGGATACCACATTGGAGGTTGCGGACCGGGAGGATATTTCGGGAGTCTTATGTTGTGAGGGTTCCGAGTTACTTTGGTCATCCTTTTATATACCTGCTTGGTATCCGGGCGGTTTGGGGCTTTACGGGAGCCATTGAGTGATTGGGAGGACATCCAGGACCATGGAGGTGGTGTCATTGGACATGAGGGATCCGGCCCGGCTTCTCTTTCTTCTCGAGGGCTTGGACACATCTTTGCTTTCCCACCCGGGGCTATCTTCGGGAGCGGGAAGAGCACCATCTTGACCACTTTGTCTACTTGGACTAGTACGAGAGGGAGATGGGAGCGACTCGGGTTATCTTGGAGGAGAGACGTCGAGCTTTATTGGGGGCGACCACGACTCGAGTAGGACTACGAGGGAGGCGAGGCTAAGGCGAGTTGCCATAACCGGTCGGAGTGACTTGGTCGGAGATATGGAGGCTCGGTACAAGAGGTTGTCAGGGTCGCTCCTTTGACTGAGGCTCAGAGGGAGGAGGTGCGGACTCGTGCTCGGATAGAGAGAGCACTTATTGACACGGGTTTGGTGGAGGCTCCAGTGAGGATACCAGAGGTCGGGATGAGGGATACCGACATTATTGAGAAAAAGAGGAAGAAGACTCGACGGGGCCGAGGAAAAGGGAAGAAGACCAAAGAAGACTCAGCGAATGATGACTGACAGATCTTTTCTTAGGATTCCCTTATTGCCATTTTGCAAACACATTAGTTTATTTAGGCATTTTATTGTATTTTAGATCTTTGTAGCAGGTTAGCAGAGTCAAGAGGTAGACCGTGCTTGAACTCATCAAGAAGTTTTTAACTTGTAATGAACAAGAAATATTATTTTAGAAATTAGTCAAGACACATTTCATGGAAATTCAAATGTCTCTTTTTTTTTTTTATTGATCAGGACATATTTCATGGAAACTTAATCGTCCTTTTTATTGTTTAGACCGAACCATATATGGCTGCCTACGTTCCCCTTTTACAAGAAAGGCTAAGGGGCTCAGGTCTACGTAGTTCATTACAGTGAACTAATTTTTTTATGTGCGGCCATGTTTTTGCCTAGACCGCCCTTTTTGGGGTTTTCGGCCCTAGTGGGCATTACTCTTTTTGCACTAAGATTTTTTTTTTTTTTTTTTTTTTTTTTTTATATGTGCAACCTGTCTTTTGCCTAGACCGCCCTTTTGGGGTTTTCGGCCTAGTGGGTATTACTCTTTTTGCACTTTTTTTTTTTTTTTATTTTTTATTAGACATAGTATCTTCGGAGTTTATCACCGTTATTTGGGTGGACAAAGGGATTGCCATCCAAGTCTCGCAAGCTTCATGGCTCCTCCCGATAATATCTTACGCACCACATAAGGGCCGATCCAGACGGGTTCCCATTTTCCCCGGGGGGTTGTCTCGGTAGGGGCTTTACTTTCGGCACTAAGTCACCTTCTTTGATGTCTACGGCCTTGACCTTTTTATCAAACGCTCGGCCATTCGCCTCTGGTAGGCTCGGGTGTGTTCCATGGCTTTTAGCCTTCTCTCGTCAAGCGGGGCTAACTCATCATGCGGCTGCGCAACCATTCCACTTCATTGACACTTTGTTTTCCGGGAGGACCCTTAATGACGGGATTTCCAACTCAGCTTGGTAACACTTTGCTTCCATCCGTAAGTTAGGGCAAAAGGAGTTTCTCTGTGGTACATTACGACGAGACGTTACGTAGCCCCGTAGTGCCAAGTGCGGCTTTTCGGGCCAATCACGACCACGGGTGGCCATTTTCGGATGATCCGTTCGAGTGTCTTATTAGCGGCTTCCACGGCTCCATTAGTCGAGGTGCATACGGAGACGACTTATGGCGAGTGATTACGAATTCGACGGCGGTCTATCGCGGTCTCCTTCGAAGTGTGACCCATTATCGAAATGATCTCGTTGGGCACCCCATATACGCACATTATGTTTTCTTTGATGAAGCTTGGGCCACTTTTACGGAAGTGAGGACCTTGTAGGACTTGGCCTCTACCCACTTGGTGAAGTAGTCGATGGCTACCAACACGAACTCGTGCCCATTGCTTCCTGTCGGGGCTATTTTCCCTATCACGTCAATGCCCCAAGTTGCGAAACGGCCAAGGAGTCGTCATGCGGTACGAGGTCGTGAGGTGGGAGATGGTTGAGGTTGGCAAACCGGCGGCACTTGTCGCGAGTTCGGACGTGCTTTGAACGCGGTCTGTCTCCATGGAGATCCGGTAGTAACCCATTACGAGGATCACTTGCATCGGGGCTCGGCATTCATGTGAGGACCGCAAGGACCATTGTGGACTTCGGTCATCAACTCTCGCTCTTTCTTGAGTGACACATAAGAGGAGTGGTCCTTGATAGCGTTTCTTGTACGGGTTGCCTCCTAGGATGACATAATGGGAGGCCAACCTTTTCGGGGCTCGCAAGCTTTTGGCTCGACACCTTCTTTTGGTTTACCTTCTTCGTCTCGAAAGGCGACTCTCCGTCTTTGAGGAATTGGTAAATACGGATTGTACCGAGGTTCCTTTATGGGCTCGGGTCCCGGGTCCACTTCATAACGAAGGTTTGGGGCTTCTCTTCTACCCACTCTGAAGGGCTTTATGGCTTTTCCCTCGGGGATCTCTACCAATGAGGCTAGAGTAGCTAGGGCATCTGCGAATCTGTTCTTTTCCCTCGGCAAGTAGTGGAAAGTCACTTCTACTGAGCTCCGATCCAACTCCTCCCGTATGGGCATGATACCGTTGCGGATTAGGGTCCACGAGTCTTCCACTTGTTGGAGACTTGGTTGATGATCGAGGCGAG
The DNA here is from genome assembly GCA_022495995.1 of Adenophora triphylla var. japonica. Classification (NCBI taxonomy): domain Eukaryota; kingdom Viridiplantae; phylum Streptophyta; class Magnoliopsida; order Asterales; family Campanulaceae; genus Adenophora; species Adenophora triphylla. The sequence goes on from JAFEMH010002849.1 coordinate 128,953, forward strand.
TCTCAGTAAACTTCGAGCTCCTTGACATTTCTTTCTAAGGCGGCCTCAAACCGGCAATGCAGGCTTCATACTCGGCGACATTGTTCGTGGCGGGAAAGTTCAACTTGAGGGCTATGGGGGTATGCTCATCTTTCGGATCGACCCGATAGCATTCCTACACCATTTCCTCTTTTGTTAGCGGCTCAGTCAAAGAACAATTGCCATCTATTCTCGAGGCTCATTGCAAAGATCCCTTCATGCAGGAATTGGGGTTCGGGCCCTCTGTCTTCATTGCGGGAAGTTCGCCGGGTGATCGACAATGCTTGACCCTTGATGGCCTTTACGGTCACATAGTTGATGTCGTATTACGCCAAGAAGAAGGACCACTTCGCTAAACGCATCGAGAGGGAAGGCTTGTCAAAGATGTACTTGATGGGGTCCATTTTCGAGACCAAATTCACGGGGTGGGCTTGCATATAATGCTTCAATTTGCCGACTACCCGGACCCGATCTGCACGGAGTCTTTTCACATCTTTGAGTAATTGAGCTCGCTCCCTGTAGCTTCCGGTGACAAAGTAAATGGCGTTTTCTACCGAGAGTCTTTCTTTTCTGAGCAAGCATAGCCCCAGCTGCCGTGTACGCGACGGTGAGATAGAGCGAGAAGAGGCTTATGTCTATGTGGGGGCATAGTACAGGGATGTACTAAGTATGCCTTGATGCGGTCAAAGGCATCTTGGCATTCTTCGGTCCATTACGTGTCCACATTCTTCTTCATGAGCTTGAAAGATGGGCTCGCACATAGTGGTCAGCGATTGATGAAACGGGCGATGTCTTGCAATTTACCCATGAAGCTCTTGACTTAAATGCAGGTTTGAGGTGGCCTCATATCCATGATGGCTTTGATCTTTCGGGGTCAACTTCTATACCTCGCTCAGTGACCATATACCCAAGCACTTTTCCCCTTGTCACTCCGAAGGTGCATTTGGCGGGGTTTAGTCTCATGGAATGTTGTCTCAACCTCTCAAAGAATTTTCGTAGGTCAACAAAGTCTTTGCCCGCCCTCTCCTTTGGAGTGGATTATCATATCATCTACGTAGACCTCAATCTCCTTGTGGATCATGTCATGAAAAAGCGCGGTGTTGCCCTTTGGTAAGTAGCCCGGCATTCTTGAGCCCGAATGGCATTCTTGTATAACGGTGGGTTCCCGTGGTGTGGTGAAGGCTGTCTTTTCTGGTCTTCCTCGGCCATCTTGATGCAGTTGTAGCACTGAAAACCATCAACGAAGGATTTGACTTCGTAGTTGGCGATGGAGTCCACCGGGATGTCTATGTTTGGCGAGAGGGTAGTCGTCTTTGGGGGCGGCCTTGTTCGGATCTCGGAAATCCACACGGCGGCGCACCTTCCCATTGGCCTTGGTTACGGTCACGATGTTGGACAACCATGTCGGGTATTCAATGACTACGATGAACCCTACCGCATTAGCTTCTCAATTTCTTCTTTGACTGTAGAGACCATTCCGGCTTAATCTTTCTCGGTTTACGCGCATGGCTTAGCATACGGTGCTAGAGGGATTACGTGTTCTACTATCGAGCTGTCCTAGCCCGGCATATCCTTGTATGACCATGCAAACACGTCGACGTATTCTACGAGCGGCTCGATCAATCTGTCCCTTTCAACCCCCTGGAAGAAGCTTCCAATCTGTGTCTCTTTAGGTTCCTCAATAGTACCCAAGTTCACACTTATCAAAACCTCCTCGGCGGCTTGGGCCCGGTTTTCCTCTTTTACGAAACACCTTAAAGATTTCTTTAATGTATTGTTCGTTTAGTGTGTTTGCATCTTGTTCAAATGATTCATTATTAAGCTGTTGTTAAGTTTTGAGTTAATTTATCATTTGTTAAGTTGGCAATAAGAGGATAATCGAAAGATTTGTCATTTCATTCAAGATAAGGGGAAAGATGACATCGATTACATTTTCATAATCCTCGGGCGTGAGGCCTTCGGATGACTACGAGGAATTTGGAATTCAAAGATTCTGACTCGGCGAATAGACAACGGGGTGTTTGACACGGCCCGGGTTGAGAAGGACGGGAGTACCAATCCAAGCTCCGTGATCATTTCTTTGTCGGCGGCTATCGGCCACGAGAATGTCTCCCAATTCTTGATGGCATTTCTGTCTTAGTCACCAAAGTGCGAGGATCAAAATGACTTTCACCATCGTCTCCAATAACGGCAACTATCTCATCATACGAGGCTGAAGTCGATCAAGTACGGGATTTGTGCTTCTTCGTCAAACAACTCTTGCAAACCCCAGCGTCTTGGCTGTGGCGGCTTCTATACGGCTGATCTTTGGAAGAGCTAACTCAAAGGCGGAGAAGTCCATTGTCCGGATGCGACTCTTTGACCTTTGGCGGATTTCCTTTGAAGACGTACTCATTACGAACGGTAGTGGTAGCCCCGGGATATACGGCAAATCAAGGAACATTCTTCGAACGGGATTGGTGGCTTTCTCCTAACTTTCTCAAGGTTCTCTAGAAGGGTTTTACGCAAGGAGATCTGGCGATCACTTTCATCATATTGTGTCCCTCCTTTTGTAAAGTAATGGGTCGAGAGACGGTGTAAGGATGGGTGGACCCCTTCACCTTTCGTGCCTTTAGCTTTTACGGCATCCCGAGAGTTCGGTTTGTACCCCAAGCCATATACGGTAGTCTGCTCCTTCACATCAATGATGGTGTTACGACCTTGAAGTCTTCTACCCAATCCAAGTCCAGGAAGATAACTCATTTTTCGCATCATTCTCATGGCGGGAGGGATTTTATCGGAAGTAGTGGTGAGGTCGGTGCAACACACTTGTGCCTTGGAAGAAGCTACGGAGAATCCGGTCAATGCTAACCCTTCATCATCGTGCTTGATCTCCAATATCGGGATATCCCAGTCTTTGGTTCCTTCTACCGTGACACTGTCCCCATAAATGGTGGTGATAGTTCCATCACTCGGCGAAATTTGGCCTTGATGCAAAGTAGAGGCTACCCGTTTATGCGGTGGATCCAAGGCCGTCCCGGCAAGGCGGTAAATGAAATCGGAATATCAATAACTTGAAAAGTCAACGTCCATGACCTTTTTCCGAACCACATCTTGAGAGTGGCGATCCCCAAACTAATCGTGCGGTGGAGTCATAGGCCTTAATAGTCGACTAGAAGGCTTTAAGTCCGTTGGCTTCAGATCCAATAAATCCATCATTTTAGGCGGCAAGACATTCATTGCGGACCCTCAGTCGACTAATACTCGTGGCAATCGACGCTCTTCTAAGCTGGCTGTGATGTAAAGAGGTTCGTTGTGACTAGCCCCATACTTTGGCGAGGTCTAAGTCGGTGAAGGTAATGATGTTTCCGTAGTGGATATTTCCAATCATTTGGACGACCTCATCGGGGTGACATCTATGGGCACCCATGTGTTTTGGCCAAACTTTCTTCTAGCTTCAACTTATGAGGGTATGAAGAGGTCAACGGGGACCATAAGGAGATATTGGCTTGGGTACACTTCAGCGAGTTAGACTGGATCCTCCTTATCAGTCGAGCTTTTACGCCACGGCTTATAAGGTCTTTTATACGTTTTTGGCTCGGAGACGGTGCTTCTTTTGTCACCACTTGGCTGCTCAACATTCATCGCCGAGCCCGAGTCATCACATAGACATTGGATTTTCCTTGGTCATTATTCCCTACTTGGAGGATTACGTCAATTCTTTCAAAGTCGAGGCGGATTCTTGCGGCGTATGGCCAATTACGGTGATTGATCGATTGACGGTCTTTGCCGGAAGCATAGGCGGCTTCCCGAATGCGGGTCCCCGGAGTTACCGGCTTTTGACCTTTTCGAGTTTGACCGGCTGATTTCAACTTCACATTCTCCGTTTAAAGCTTTTACGGTCTCATTCAAACTTTTCAAAGTCGGCATGCAACAAGAATTATCACTTAGGAGTTTGGAGCTTGGCAAATGGCTTTCTCATCCGAACCTAGCAACTTCTTTAACGAGTAGGATCACATTCCTCATCAGCATCAAGCATGTCTTTTCTTTCCACAGGGGTCAACCTTCGACGGCATCTTTGGACGTTGGCCAAACATTTTCAAGTGGGAAATTCCATCATCAATAAGGATTTCTGCGGGATCAAATCTCATGGCGGGTTCCTTTTCCTTACTTATCGAGAGATATTTTCCGGGTTTTTGGCTTACGGACTAACCACTTCTCTATTGTCCCTTAGGCACTTCGATCGTGTCTTCATCGGTGTCACTACAAAGTAGCTCTCGTGGGAATTTTCGCCTTGACTACGATGACCAATGAGGGCAAAAGCAGGTCGAGATACTTGACGCCATATGAGGGGTATCTCGAGACTCTTCCTCGGGCTTAGGGATTACCGGGAAAACATCATTATCATCGTAGGACATAAAGGGGGTGGGGTCGCCTCTAAACTTCGGGACTCTTTCCAAGGCATCCATACATTCTTCTTCGAGACCAAGTTTCGGGAGTGACTACTAACACCGTGATAGAGTCTACCCTTCTGATGAGAGTTTGGCTTCGGCGACGCTTACATGTTCCGGATCGGTGGGGCGGAGCCCACTTCCCTCTTTTGGCTAAAGCTTCGATCAAGTTCCTCCACTCGCCTACCAAGTCCTTGTACGGAGTATTGAACTCTAGGATATAGGACTCATACACTACCTCATCCTTCTCCGAGCCTTTGCATAGAGCTGAGACACACTTTGAAGTGATTTCATCCCCTATTCCAGGTCCGTGGCTTTCTACCTCATCTTGCCCCTCGGGTTTCACTTCCGTTGGCTCCAAGTCCATTCCTTTTCTTGACTGTCATCATCGGCGTAAACCCATCCATTCCTATTCTCGTTTTCCGATGACTCTTCACCGTATTTGTCCGAGAGGTAGGCAAATTCACGTGCGTTGACAAAATTGGAAAGGTCAAATTGGCACAGGATTCCAAAGTAGGCTCGAGTGAAAGGGAGGAAAAAGGTCCCGTGGGGGGATGCGAGAGGAAGCGAGGGTATCGGGACCACTAACGGCTTGGGGTATTGGAGAAGGCGAGAAGGGACAGTCTTTGGCAATGGGTTATATGAAGATGGGGGAGGGCATTGGTTATAGGCTAGCTCTTCTTCCCTAGTCATCTGGTTACCCAAACCAGGCCTTGTTCTCTGTCAAATCGGCCATTCGACTCTCGAGCGAGGATTACGGCGAGCGTCGAGGATTACTGCGCTAACAAGTCGGCGGCCGGTGTTCTCACCCACTTCTTTCTCGCTGCGGGAAAGGGATAGGAAAGGTTTAGACTCGGGGTAGGTGTTTAGGTGAAGGCTCAAGCAATATGCAAATTAGAATCTTCAAGTTTACTTAAAACAGTGTCTTTTATTAATATCTATTTGGTTGGAAAAGGGGTTACGCCCTTCTTTTTCATAACTACTCTAGATCCTGGATCGGTGGGTTCCGTCACTACGTCTATAAGCCCCTCGTATTCCACCTGTATTTCGACCTCCCGGGGTGGACGGCCCGGGCGAGGGTCCTATAGGGCACGCGGATCCCACCGACCGAGAGTAAAGAACGCTCCTATCGGGTCTAGCGGGTCATAGGACTTTTCAACGCACGAGCGATGCGGATTATAGTCAAGGCAATACAGGAAAGTATCGTCTCTGCCTTGACGGATCTTTGACAGAGTTTCGCTTGAGCGAATGACGGTTTCTGACTTTCGGTAATGTCCGAGAGAATAATAGGCATGGGTCGTGCGGTAAAAAGCCGGATGACACAAAGTGTCACATTGAACTTCGTTGCATACGCGGTGCGTGAGTCGAAATCGAAGTCAATGCCGGTCAAGATCTTGCCAATTTTTTCCTTGTCGGAATTTTGGCGAGCTTCGCTTGAGCGAAAGATCTTTTGATTTTTTGGCAAAGACTCGGTCTTGACTCTTATGCATTCGTGCGGGTCAAGGTCAATAGTCAATGTCGGAGTCAAGATCCCACCGATTTTCCTTGTCGGAATTTCGGCGGGAATTTCGCTTGAGCGACAATCTTGGCTTCCGTTATGAGCTAAGGCTTGACCTTTACGTGGGTATGCAACTAGGCTATATGACACGGACTAGACCAAAAACCAACCAAAAGTCACGGTTTTTTGAAACGTGTGACACGGACTGTGCATTGGTCGACACTTTGCGCCATGGGGAGGTTGGGATGATTCCGTGCGCGCCGGGAGCATCGTAAGGCCTGTCCGTGACTGCACTGGAACCACCCTCGGGTTTGAAGGACGTGCGTGCAAAAGTGTACAGATATATCGAGGTGCGCGTAGTGTGCGGTCTCCTAAAAATGTTCCTTTTTGAGTTAAAACGAGATTTTCGGAAATGTGTTTTAAAGGAATGATTTTCGGGACGGGGAAAATGCAACACATAAGCACGTAAATTTTAAGGAGCCCCGATCGGTCATGGAGTGAATAGCCCCAAGCTGCTAGGGCGCCCAGTTAACCATGATTTTTCTGGTGGAATTGCCACGAGGTCGCCGGTCAGAATCCAATGAGGATTGAGCCGTACGACTGCATGGATCAATTTTCCAGGTTCCACTCCTTTTGCTATTTTTCGGGTTGTTTCCCGTTTCAAAGTATGCACAGATTCCAAGATGCAAATGATGCAATGCATGGTAAAGAAAGCAAGCGCGATTAATGAAATCGGCGATGGGAGTCTAACCCGCTCAAAGGGAAAAGCTTTCTTTTATTTTTTTCAAAATTGTTTTTCGAAAAGGGATACTGGTACGTGGATTATTAAACCACCGGTTATCCCAACTCCCACATCAGGGAGTGTACAGGAAGGGTAAGTGGTTTCCACCTATATACCGAGTATCGATTTTTTTGTTTTGAAAATAAAAGCTTTTCTCCTTTGGGTATCCCCAGCAGAGTCGCCAAACTGTGAATGTGTGCCCAAATTTTTGTGTTGGATTCACGCGAGTTTGAAGACATCCGAGTTATTTGAAAAACGGAGTCGCCACGCCATTTTGATTACCTCAAAACTTTGAAAAAAAGGTTTTTACTTGGGTTCGGAGGTTAAGTTACCCCTTGGGAAGAACGTTTGGCGTTCACCCAAAGTGCCTTGCCGGAGCAATTCTCCCAAGATTTCAGTAATCGTGCTTGCTTGCGTGCTTTCTTGTGTGCATGTGTTTGAAAAAAGAGGGGAATGTCCCAAGTTATCTTCCGGACGTACAAACCATTTGTTGGTTGTCGCTCGGGATTCCTTGGAATTTTATGTATTTGGGATTGTGATCCCGTCCTCATCTTATGACTTGTGATCATCGCATTTTAAACCTCGGGACCCTCGGGACTTGCGTGATCGAGAGAATGACTCTCTTTTGGTCAAAGATGAGGTTCTTTAGGAAAGGAGGGTCCTTAGCCCATCAATCCTACGCTTTAAGATGGTCGAGCTCGTATAGAGGCTTCATACTCTTTCTTAAGCGATAATCGGAGATATCGGGTTCAAGGTATCCCTTTCTAAAGAAATCGTGAACCTTTAATGGAAGGAACGATGTAAAGATAGGATCTTTTACACCGGTCCGTTCCTAGGTTGGGGGATAGGGGAAATGCATGATGAAAAATGACACTTTAATGAAAAGATGACATTTTTTGGGTTGCAAATGATGCACTTAGTTTAAAGAAATAATCTTTATTGCAAATGATGCATAAAGATTTGATTTTTATGCAAATGATGCATTTTTGTTGAAGAAATTGGCATTCATTATGCAAATGATGCATAAAGATTGCATTTTGAAAAGCATATGATGCTAGTTTATGGTAAAAACATGGTCTTTAAAGCAAATGATGCTTGAACAAGGGGTTTTGAATGCAAAGGATGCATTTTTATTGAAAAAATTGGATTTTTATATGCAAATGATGCATTAAAAATGACATTTTATTTGAAAATGGGAGCTTTAGGTGCAAAGGATGCACCTTTATGAAAAAGACTACATTTTTATGACAAATGAGGTCTTAATGCATGCAAAAAGGGAAAGGGGGTGATAAAGATGTGATCTTTAACTATGAATGCCAAGTCCCAAGCAAGATATATGAATGCAATGAGCAAGTATATCAATTAAAAGCAAGGTTAGGGCGTGCGAGATTACCAATTGCTTCCTTTGCTTCTTTGGTTGGAGCTAGGAGGAGAGATTGGTCTTGGATCTTCAAGGAGGAGGGAGGGAGCTTCTTGGCCTTCTTCTTCACCTTCTTGAGCCTTCACCAATATTCTTCACGTCTTGGGAGTGACTGAGTATATTGCTATGGATTGTGTGTATTGTTGTTGTGTGTTGAAATGGGTAGAGGAGGGCTCTATTTATAGGCAGTCTGGATAAGGCTAATGAAGCCGTGCGGCCAGAGACCTTGGGCTAATGCAGCCGTGCGGGCTTATCCATTGTGACTCAGCATTCTAGAACCATGCAAGGTGGCATTATTCTAGAACCTTCTTCCTAATTAAGAAAAACGTGTTTTCTTAATTAGGAAGGCTTCCTTCAGCCCTAATTTTAATTTGGGACTGCTCCAGGACATTTCCGGAACACTAGGAAGGTCCGGGGAATTACCGGGAAACTTACCGAAATTGCCGGGAAATTTAACCGGAAGGCATGAGCCAGATTTGGGTACTTACAGAAGGTTGATAACATTGTCCAAAAAACTATTCATTAAGTAAATTGATGAAAAGTAGATTAACGATTTTTTATTATTATTCTATGAATTTTTATGAAAACAAGATTGTCAAAAACACTATTGAACGGAATAAAAGTAATGGGCTAGGCCCAACGAGCAAGCCCAATTATTTATATATTATTACCACCACATTCTCAGTGGGTTAGGCCCATGGCCCATCAGCCTGATCAGTCGACCTAGCTCATTGTCCGACCTACGTGGTCCCGACCTAGCTATCGTCCGACATACGATCCAAACCTCAGTCGGGCATAACCCGATCCTGTCCATCAGTCAGGTCGACCTATACCCAACAGGCGACCTCGACCTACAATGTCATGTCGATCTACAGAGTCCAGGCGTGAATACAATTATTTCCATAACGGACTCCCTACAAATCAGGAGTTATTCATGGACAAGATCTCTTATGCATATCTGATCCGAGATTATAGGGATGTCATGCAATTCTATCACAATTATATCTCTCATCAACTACTATAAATACATAGCAATATCAACCGTTCCAAGGTAATTGCTTTTTGTTATTTTGAATACATTTGTTCATTATAATATTTAGCTCTCAAATACTCCATACTTACTCTCATGCCCGAGGGTCTTCGCCGGAGACTATTCCGGCTAGTCGTGGATTCTGTTTTCAGGTCAGAAGTCAGGAGATTGATCTTGCAGCTGAACGGAGATTGATTACAACACGATTCCTGCAGCATCAGTTTGGTTCCATTGCCGGGAATCGTGTTTTTTGATCTCGAAAATTAATCAGAGAGTGATATGGCTCAAGACGGACAGACTGCATCCTCTTCCAGCGATCCGACGCTCAGTTTGACGGTAAGAAACGCAGAAGCTGGTGCAGGAAACAGAACGGCTAACCTTCCTCCTCCTCCCCCGGGTAATCCGCCTAGGAGGGCTACTCGCTCTAACAGCATAACTGATGGCAGAGGTTTGCCCGACAACAGAAGGGAGAAAAGGCCTATGATGGAGGCAGGAGCACAGCCCCCTCCAAAGCGTCAGCAAGCAGGACGAATGGCTGCAGGCGACAGACCAGGTCCCTCAACCAATCCCCTCAGTAGGAAGGAGATGATGATGGAGCGGGCTAGACTGTTGACGGAATTGCTAGATATGCCAGACTCGCCCGACCAGAATGATAGAAGGTCGGAAAGGGCAGCTCCCTCTCAGATCTCTCACAGGCCGCCAAGCGAGAATGGTAGACAGAATGGGAATGCTATGACAAACGAGGAGCGCCGAATTGTGGAGCGATCTATCCGTACGCACATGCATGTCCCCAATGACGACTTGAGAAGTCATCTCAATAACAATAGGGAGCAGGAAGCTGAGTCTGAGTTAAGGCGACAAAGGGAGGCTGAAAGGAATAGGCGTGGGTCGCCTGCTAGAACAGAGAGATCGCAGTCCCACCGCGAGAGAAATGGGCGCAGGTCGCCAGTAAGATCAGCCAGGTCGTTGATGAGGTCAGTTAGGTCGCAATCTCATCGCGAGAGGAATGGGCGCAGGTCGCCAGTCAGGGAAGATAGGTGCAGGTCACCAGTGAACTCAGTAAGGTCGCCTTCCCACAAAGACAGACAGGGTAGAGAGGTGACTCCCTCTAGGAGTGAAAGGCATAGGGCCAACTCAAGGAGAGAGCCCCACCGGGATGAGCGACAGAGATCTAACGACGTCTCCCACGCAAGGGACAACAATCCGGATGCTAGGGAATGGTTGCAGTGGAAGAAGAGACTAGAGCAATGGGAGGCCGACAAGAAGGAGGATACTGGAAAGGGCGAACGAAACGACTTTACTCTTCGTCCCTTGTCCAAGGAATTGCTCGACCGACGAGCTCCTCAAGGTTTTAGATTGCCCACTCTTGAAAAATATTCGGGTGCGACCAATGCCCAGAGCCATATACAGCATCTGGAGGCTACCATGTGTTTCGTATCCAACGAAGATGATATGATGTGCAAGGCACTTACCAACACTCTCACAGGGGCAGCACTGACTTGGTTTCGTGGTTTGGCACCAGGTTGTATTACCACATGGCATTACATGAGAAAAAAGTTTCTAGATCGCTTCTCGACAGCTGGAGCCCGAAAGTTGACGGTCACCGACTTGAACAATTTGGCGCAAGGAAAGAATGAAATCTCGATGAGCTATTATACCAAGTTCAAGGAGATGGTCGACCAAATTGAAGAGGACCTGACAGACAAGGAAATGATAAATTGCTTTAGGAATGGGGTGACCTCTACTGACTTAGACTACGAGCTACAAGTCAGGAGTGTGACGACCCGTCAAGAGCTGTTTGAAAGGGCCTACAATGTGGCCATAGCTGAAGAGAGGAAAGAAAAGAAGAAAGGGACAGGTTCCAAGTCCGAGGACGCAAATACTGATAAAAAGGATCCACCTAAAAATTGAGGAAACAACAAGAATGGGAAGAACAGAACTAGGGCGACTGAGAGAGTGCCCGAGACATTTAACCCGTTGACAGTAAGTCGCACTGAAATCTTGAACACAGTCGAGCTAGGCCCACCAGCCCCAATGAACTCAGGAAATAAGTTCATAAGGGATAACAGCAAATATTGTGAATATCACAAGGATACGGGCCACGCTACAGAAAATTGTATGAGTCTGAAACGTATCATTTAGAAGTGGGTCGATGAAGGTAAGCTCGACAGATATGTGAAAGCAGCTCAGCCTGGTGGAGGTGAGCGAGCTGCTGACAGTGTTCTAAAAATTGGCCTAGGCGGCGCCTAGGCACTAGGCGGCAGTCAGGCGCCGCGATTTATGCCTAGGTGGGGGAATTAGGCGGTAGGCGGACTAGGCGGGCCTGGACGGCGCTAGGCGGGCTGGGCGCTAGGCGGGCTGGGCTGTCTGGGCGAAAAGAAAGCCCCAATTTCATGGGTCCTTCACCGTTCATCTATTTCAATCTATTCATCGTTGAATTTCAGCAATATTCATCAAAGAAAACGAACTTGAATAAGAAGAGAGAGGGAGATCGAGTTTCAAAATCAGATCTGAATATGATTTTAAAATAAGACCTAGATATGATTTCAAAATCTTCATGGATCGAGTTTGTATCAAGTTGTTTTCAAGATCTATGGACAACATTAACAAACTTCAGATCGAGTTGGAGAGAGATAGAGGAGCTGTGTCTGTGATTCGAATCACATTCATTACTTCCGGCGATGTCGAAATGGTTTGAGATCATATTGATGAATATGGCATTTTCGATAAAATGGATGAGAAAGAGGGAGAAATGGTGGGTAGTAGAGATTGTTTGAAGGGATGGGTAACTGTTCTTTGGTCTTGGGTGAAGGACCAATTTATGTAGGTAGTCTAGTTTTTTGAAGTATAAATAAAATTTTAAAATAATTTGATTATTCACAAATTACTTGGTTGAGATATTTTATCTTTATTTGTATAAAAAATATTATTTATTTTTTACAAATAATAAAAATAAGTGGTACTATTTTTTGGATATATATATATATAAATTTATGAAATATATTTAAAATTTGTTTAATTTCTCGGCCCCGCCTAGGCTCCTAGGCGCTAGGCCCGGCTCCACCACCTAGCATCCGCCTAGCGATTTTTAGAACCTTGGCTGCCGGTGGTATGCAAGAGCCAAGGCAACCTAGATTGAATTTGGGAGTGATTACCGAGCAAGCTAGCAACACTGCTTTGAAGCACAAGATCTTTCAGCTCAACAAAGCCCCTCACGTGCCGCCTAGAAGCTACATCAGGGATGAGGTTATCAGTTTCTATCCATAAGAGCTAGCGACTAATGTAGCGGCCAGAGAAAAAGTTCTCTTTATCCCAGGGCTGATTGATGGGTTTACAACGAGCAGACTCTTGATAGACACGGGGGCCTGCAAAGATATTCTTTTTTACAAAACGTTCAAAGAAATGGGACTCTCAAAGGAGCAGCTGTCACGTTATGATGGTCAACTTGAGGGCTTCACCAACCATAGAGTGGACGCAAAGGGGTAGATCGAGTTAGACGTTGATATAGGCCAACATCCATTCAGGGTCACTACTAAGGTAACCTTTATTGTTATTGATGTAAATAGTGATTATGCTGTTATTTTGGGTATCCCTGGCCAGGTCGCACTTGGAATGGTGGCCTCCATTCCCCATCAACGAGTTAAGTTTCCCACGCTAGCTAGAGTAGGATGCGTGCAAAGTACAGCTCGAGCTTACCTTGATTATTTCCTTCAAATGAGAAAGAAGAGGGAGCTAGAGGTAGAAACTCCTGAGGGATACTTGAAGCTATCAAAGTCTGTCACCACAACTTCACGACTATCTACGATCACCTGTGTGGAAGAGGCGACCTATCACTCACATGACGACGTCATGACTGAGCCGACACGTCCCTCTCAAAACACCATGGTCGATTCAGATGCAGTTATGGTCAATCAAGTCTTCATAGGCGAGCTATGCCTACAGATCGACAATAACTCGGGGGCCACCACCAGTGAGATAGCAGCTGAACTGGATGACATGATTGTTGAAGAAGCTCCACACTTGGGGGATGAAGAAAGACAGAGGGTTCGCGAGATCATTATCGAGACCCTACAGTTTAGAGATGGTCCGGATCTTGAAGCTGTAGACGAGCTAGAAGCTGTGATAACAAATCCTTCTTATCTCGAACAAAAAATTCAGATTGGCAAGCAGTTGTCAGCTGAAGAAAGAGTAGAAATTGTCGAGCTACTAAAGGAGAGCAGTGATGTTTTTGCTTGGCGAGTAGAAGACATGAAGGGAATAAAGGAGGAGGTCGCTGTTCACAGGCTAGAAGTTAATCCGACCATGAAACACAAGGCACAGAAGCTGCGAAGCTTTGCTCGCGACAAAGAGGAAGCGATCAAACTTGAGGTACAAAAACTTTTAAGTGCAGGTATCATCAAGGAGGCCTCTCATACTACCTGGCTAGCTAATGTGGTAATGGTGAAGAAATCTAATGGCAAGTGGAGGATGTGTGTCGACTTCACCAACCTAAATCTAGCCTGCCCCAAGGATAGCTATCCTCTGCCTCGGATCGACAAGCTCGTAGATTCAATAGCTGGGCACACCACATTAAGCTTCCTCGACGCTTACTCGGGCTATCATCAGATCAAGATGCACGAGGAGGATGTAGTGAAGACGGCTTTCCAAGCCGCTGGGGGTATCTATTGTTACACTATGATGCCGTTCGGTTTGAAGAATGCAGGAGCGACCTACCAAAGGATGGTCAACAAGGTCTTTGCCTCACAAATTGGCCGAAACATGGAGGCCTACGTCAACGATATGGTCATCAAAATAAAGGCCGGACGTCATCTGGTCAACCTAAAGGAAACGTTCGCCAATTTACGAGCAAACGACATGAAACTTAATCCTAGCAAGTGCGTGTTTGGAGTAGCAGCTGGAAAATTTCTTGGCTTTATGGTTTCACAGCGAGGCATTGAAGCAAATCCAGAGAAGATCAAGGCTTTGGTCGACATGCAGGAGCCTACAAATATCAAGGAGATGCAACGACTCAATGGTAGGGTTGCAGCCCTAGGTCGCTTTATAGCTAAGTCGGCGGAAAGATCTCTCCCCTTCTTTAAATCGTTGATGGGGACGAAAATTTTTGAGTGGACGGCCGAATGTCATTCGTCGTTCCAGCAGCTTAAGGAGTATCTTGCCTCTCCGCTATTATTGAGCAGCTCGGTTGTAGGGGAAACGTTATTTGTCTATCTGTTTGTTGGCGACCAGGCTGTGGCCGCTGTTTTAGTTCGAGAAGAAGGAGGGCTTCAGAAGCCCGTATATTATGTGAGCAAGGCCTTGTCCGACGTGGAGGGCAGGTATTATAATGCAGAGAAGGTGTCTTACGCTCTGGTTGTAGCATCGAGGAAACTGCGAGCTTACTTCTTAGCTCACCCCATTGTCGTGCTAACCAATGCCCCTTTAAGGAAGATTTTACATAAGCCAGAAAGTTCAGGCCGATTACTCAACTGGTCAATTGCTCTCACAGAATTTGACATCGAGTATCGGCCTCGAAAGGCATTAAAATCTCAAGCTTTAGCAGACTTCTTGGTCGAGCTTACGTTCACCAAGGAAGATAGCGAAGTACAAGCTCAGAAGGAGAAAGGAAAAGGAAAGGAGCCAGAGACTCAGTCTGCCACAAGTTTGCCCGACGATTGCTGGAAAGTATACTCTGATGGGTCGGCAACAAAGAACATTAGTGGGGCTGGAATTGTATTGGTCGAGCCACAATCAGGGACAGTCTATGAGGAAGCCTTGAGATTCAAATTTGAAGCATCTAATAACCAGGGCGAGTATGAAGCTTTGGTTGTAGCCATCGAATATGCAAAGTGTTTTGGAGCAACCAAGATGGCTTACTGTGATTCTCAATTGATAGTCAACCATGTCAGAGGAGAGTACGAGGTGCTGAATCCCACCTTGGTCAAATATTGCGACCTGGTGAAGAAACTGATCAAAGACTTGGAATTTTGGGAGATACACAGGGTTGGTCGAGATGACAATGAATTGGCCGACCTACTCTCAAAACTGGCTACATCGGACGAGCAGCATGAGGACCTATCTCTTACCTCGAACATCCAGCTTATGAGAGAGTTCAGATTCAATGCTTGGAGGATACTACTAGAGACTGGGTCTACACCAAGTGCTGGATCGAGGAAATGAGAGCCTATTTAGAGACCGGCGAGCTACCTAATGACGAGAAGGCAGCTCGAGCTATCAAGAAAAAGGCTCCGAGGTACGTCATTCAAGGAAACGCGTTATTCAGGAGGTCCCTCACTAAGGCATTATTAAGATGTGTTCACCCTCAAGAAGTTACTCAGCTGATGTACGAGGTGCATAGTGGAGTTTGTGGTGGACACCCGGGGGCCAGAACTTTGGCCGACAAATTGATTACGTTGGGTTATTACTGGCCGCACATGAGAGCGGATGCTAATGATTTTGTTCAAGGGTGCGACCAGTGCTAAAGATTTGCCAACCTACCTCATTTGTCTACAACCGAGCAAACTCCAGTGATCGCTACTTGGCCTTTCGATATGTGGGGCATCGATTTGATTGGACCCTTCCCGCCCGCCCGTGGAAATTGTAAGTATGTGATCGTTGCTATTGATTACTTCACCAAGTGGGTCAAAGCTAAGTCGTTAGCCAGGATTACTGAGGAAAACGCCATCAATTTCATCCACGACTTCATTTGGTGCCGCTTTGGGATTCCCCGTGCAATAGTATCGAACAACGAGTTACAATTCTCCCAAGCATTCGAAGAATAAATGAACATAGTAGGAGTCAAGCATTGGAAGTCGTCAGTCGCCTGTCCTCAAGGCAACGGGCATGCTGAAGCAGGGAACAAGTTGGTCCTCTCTGCACTTAAGACTGGTTTGGTTGGTCGACATAGAAACTGGTTGGACGAACTTCCCATCGCTCTCTGGGCAGTCCGCACAACCATTCGGGGGCCCACGGGGGAAACCCCATTCGCTCTTACATATGGATCAGAAGCCATGGCACCGGCCGAGCTACAGATTCCCACAGCTAGGGTAGTTTTCTTCGACCAAGAGCAGAACGAGGTCAATAGATTGATCGATTTGGATTTGATTGACAAGAAGCGAGATACAGCTCATCTAAGGATGGTAAATTATAAGCAAAAAACTAAGAGTTACCACGATAAGAAAGTTGAGATATGGTCGTTCCAGGTAGGCGACCATGTGTTAAGGAGGATCGAGTTAACTAGAAGGAGAACTCAGATAAACAAGTTATCTCCTAACTGGGAAGGTCCTTACATCGTTACTCGAGTTATCAAGGAGGGAACTTACATGATCGCCCATCTTGATAGTGAAGAGTTGAAGCACCCATGGCATGCTACCCACCTTATCAGATACTACTTCTAGTTCGGTACTTCTAGTTCGGTACTTCTAGTTCAATTTTCTAGTTCAGTTTCGAAGTTAGTCTCCGTTTTTCAAGTTTGAGTTTAGTTCTAGTTCTAGCTCTCCGTTTTCTATGTAATCATGCTACTACTTCAATAAAGTTGCAGTTTTATTCAAACAAAAATTGTGTTACGTTGTGCATCGATTCTAACAGGCTCGATTCTTAATCAATCTCGTTCATTTAACAAGTCCGACTCTTAGTCGACTTCCTTCTAACAGGCTCGACTCTTAGTCAGCCTCGTTCCTTTGAACAGGCTCGATTCTTAATCAGTCTCGTTCATTTGACAAGTCCGACTCTTAGTCGACTTCGTTCTAACAGGCTTGACTCTTAGTCAGCCTCGTTCCTTTAAACAGGCTCGATTATTAATCAGTCTCATTCATTTAACAAGTTCGACTCTTAGTCGACTTCGTTCTAACAGGCTCGACTCTTAGTCAGCCTCGTTCCTTTAAACAGGCTCATCCTTAATCAGTCTCATTCATTTAACAAGTCCGACTCTTAGTCTAATTCGTTCTAATAGGCTCAACTCTTAGTCAGCCTTGTTTCCTTTAAACAGGCTCGATTCTTAATCAGTCTCGTTCATTTAACAAGTCCGACTCTTAGTCGACTTCGTTCGAACAGGCTCGACTCTTAGTCAGCCTCGTTCCTTTAAACAGGCTCGATCCTTAATCAGTCTCGTTCATTTAACAAGTCCGAATCTTAGTTGACTTCGTTCTAACAGGCTCGACTCTTAGTCAGCCTCGTTCCTTTAACCAGGTACTAGGTCGACCTCGACCTAGATAGGATTCGACTCTTAGTCAATCCCATTATCAAATGAGCCAAGTATTAGGTCGACTTTACTTCTAAAAGTAGTCCGACCAAAGGCTCGTAGCGATCTCATTTACCCTATCAAATCTAGTTCGACACACATTCGTAACAAGGATCAAGGCAAAAGATTCAAAGTATGAAGGGCCAACTACGATTAAAGCAAAAACAAGTCCCCCAAGGCGGGCCAGAACTTGTACAATCAAGGAATATGTAAAGTTAAAGATGCCTCCCAAAAGCTGGGCCAAGGTATTAATACATACATAAAAACAAAAAATTGTTTGGGAGCCTGTCTTATTACATAACCAACTAAAAATTCAAACACCTGAATCGGTCTCAATTTGATCGCTGGTAGTAGCTTGATCACCCACATCTTTCTCTTGCTGTTGAGGATCGTTAAGCTTGCCAGATTCAGTATATCCATGCCTGGTGGTGTCTCCTTCGAAAGCCAGCTCGTCAGGATTCTACAACTCATGGAGCATAGTATTAAAATTCACTGGTTCAACAGGAGGGACAACCCAAGGCTCAGCCTCCATTTCAGCATCTTCAGCAGCAAGGGCAGCTAGATCGTTGTGGTATAAGAGGGTGACCTTTGCGGGCAGCCATGTCATACTGATCCTCAGAGGCCCACTTTGCTAACTGTTGAAGCGGAATATCGACCGAAGGATCCACCAAAATGAGTCGAGCCATATGGCGTCGACCAACATCATAAAAGGTGAAAGCTTGACTCTGAGTGTTGTTGAAGCACTCATCACTGTCCTTGTAAGCCTCCACTGCAGCTTTAGCTTGAGCATCAGCCTCTTCCTTCCATTTGGCCTGAGCTGCAGCATGATCCTCATTCTGCTTAGCCAAAAATTCATCTCGGCTATGAAGCATCTTCTTGGTCATCTCGAGCTCAATTTTGGTCGCCTCTTTATCCAATCTGACCCGACAAGTTCTTGTTGAGCCTCCCCCAGCTTGCTCAAGGCTTCTTCCTTGGCCTTCACAGCGTCATCTTTGACCAGCTTCTGGACTTCATAGGCAGCATCCAGATCTGAATGATCCTCCTTCAGCTTAGCATATTCGTCCTCCAGTTTCTTCAGCTCATTGGACTTGCGACCAAGCATGGTTTTGGCAAGTTTTTCTTGCTCCTCACAGGATTTCCAATAACTAGTGGCAAGCTCGACCATGGAAAGAGCCTACGGCAAGAAAACTCAAGGATCAGATCGACTAAAAGTTGGTCAAGGTAGATATGTGAAGCAAGAAAGAGGAACATGAAGACGATCGACGACAGCTACTATGATGGCGAATGTAGGTTCTTGATTTGCAATACCAACAACACAATTCCCCTCTTATATATGAGCCATCTTCTGCACTATTCCCCTTTCAGTTCTGAAACGTTGCCCTTTATCTCCCCCCACTCCTCAAAATTGCCCCACCCTCTCCCTCTTTCCTCCGGTTGCGGTGCTAATTCAACGGTCGACTTAATCTTTCTCTTCTTCCTTTCTCAGATCTGAAGTGCATGCTTCCCTTTTCAGATCTGAAGTGTGTGATGTTGTGTATGCGCAAATGTGTATGCGCATAGGGGCACAGGCGAAGCTACATAGAGGCAAGAGGGGGCAATTGCCCCTCCTTGACTTTTTTTTTTCAATCATTATTCCCTCCATTTCATCTAAAATTACACTTTAGTTTTGGACCTGAAGATTAAGTGTATGAATTTTATTGAATAAAGAAGTATTAAAACAATTTCATTTAGAAAGTGTAGTTTTCATTTTAGAAAGTATGATTTTTAACGAGACACCAATGAGGTAAAAAGTGTAAGTTTTAGTGAGACGGAAAAGTATATGTAGAAGTAAAATATTTTATATTTATGATTTTCTTTTAGCAGGTAAGATTTGTAGATGTTGAACCTTTTGGTTCTATGCTGAATTGTATGAGAGACAAATTAATTTATTATTGTCGCCATTAAAGTAGGTATTTAACTATGTCTAAAGTTGTATTGTATAGGAGAAAAATAGCAAAAAAAAAAAAAAATGGGGGCTTGCTCCCAATTTTTTGCCCCCCCCCCTTCCTAACATTTCTGGCTCCACCACTGCATATGGGTATCGACCTGTGTATGATTTTTGAATCAGAAGATATTTGTTTTATTTGTGATGGTGGTGGGTGTTTAAGATGTTGGTGGTTGTTTGAATTTTGTGATGGTGGCGGACATGAGATGGTGGTGGGTGTTGTTGATACGATAAATACTATGTCTAAAGTTGTATTGTATAGGAGAAAAATAGCCAAAAAAAAAATCGGGGGCTTGCTCCTAATTTTTTGCCCCCCGTCCCCGTTCCTAACATTTCTGGCTCCATCACTGCATAGCTGTGTGTGATTTTTTAATCAGAAGATATTTGTTTTATTTGTGATGGTGGTGGGTGTTTAAGATGTTGGTGGTTGTTTGAATTTTGTGATGGTGGTGGACATGAGATGGTGATGGGTGTTGTTAATACGATAAATACTATGTCTAAAGTTGTATTGTATAGGAGAAAAATAGTCAAAAAAAAATAAAAATTAGGGGCTTGCTCCTAATTTTTTGCCCCCCCCCCTTCCTAACATTTCGGCTCCACCACTGCATAGGGGTATCGACCTGTGTGTGATTTTTGAATCAGAAGATATTTGCTTTATTTGTGATGGTGGTGGGTGTTTAAGATGTTGGCGGTTGTTTGAATTTTGTGATGGTGGTGGACATGAGATGGTGGTGGGTGTTGTTGATACCATAAATAAATGTGTGTGTGTGTTTTAGTTTGAAGAGCTTGTGGCAAGATATTGGTCGATGGCAACGGGGAGATGAAAGTGGTGGACAGTGGCAGTGGGGGAGATGATATCACAGAGATGATGCTAATGTTGGGTGTAGTGATGAATGGATTTTTTTTAAGTGATGATAATAAAGAAAAGTGAATAATAGTTTAAATAGCAAAATTATGAATTTTATTATAAATTCAATCTTAATTAATATCCCTATCAAAATATTTTAACATTTTTTAAAATATAATTAATGAATGCTAGAAAATATTTAATTTAATTTCAAATAATATTTAATTTAATTTCATAAAACACTTATTTAAGTTATGTTAATTAATAACCCCTTTCAATGTTAATTAATAACCCCTTAAAATTAGAATGCTAAAAAATCATAAAATTTTCATACACAATAATTTTTAATTTCAAAAAATATTTATTTAAGTTATGTTAATTAATAACCCCTGTTTAAAAATTAACCTTTTTAGGTGTTTTGTAAATATAATCAACGAAATTATAGCAATCGAAAATTTCTTAAATTCATAGGTGTCCAATGCAAAATTTAAAAAGCTTATTAACGTTGCCGTCAATATTGTTAACCTTTTTTTAACTTTAATTCGTTAACTTTAACAGACATGTTGCTCTTGATTGCAACCATGTGTGAACATGGAGGCCCAAATTGTAACTTTTGGTACGTCATGTACCACATTGCAACTGCATGTAAACTTAATGATATAAAAGTGCAATTTGCCCCCTTTTTTTGTAACTACACAACCATCATAACGATAAAGTCCAAAACATTATTCATCATTTGTCAAACTGTGATGAGAATATAATAAAATAAAAGTAGGACTCTTACTCTGAAAAAGATATCGAACTGTTGCAACACTTTGTTTGCTGCAGCGCTCCAACGATAAAAACCCCACAACAAAATATAAAAAGTCTACTGCATAATATAAAAACGAAATGTTAAAAAAAAAAAAACATTCTTAGTATAAGTTTTAAACACACAAAATAGTTTACATGCATTTAAGTACAATATGTATTTTTACATTTGTTCAAAATATTTTACATCGTGTTATGCGCCTTTTATATTTGTTGTTCATTTTTTTATTGTTGCAGCGCTGCATCAAGAATAGTGATATAGCAGTTCCACGTCCCTTTGCATCGGGGGAGTAATTAATGACCACACATGTGAATGCTTTAAAAATTACTATATTCATCATCTCGGCAAGTCAAAAGCATGCTGGGTTGATAGGCTAAAGTCGCACGCCTACAAATTGACCAAAGACTTGGCCACAATAATGTATCTAGAGCAAGTCCAGGATCGAACGAAGAACGGTTATAAGTTCGCACAATTGTCACTTGACAAAATTGGGGGTCTAATATTGATTTTGATTACTTCCTAAGACGGGAATAAAAACTAGATTGTAAACAAATAAAGGAAAGCACTTTGGATTGATTAATATCCCTGTCTATCCTTCAAATATCATCGATCAATTCTTTTCATTTTTATCCTATCCACTCGATCACGAGATGTATTTCAATCTCTATCTATTTCTTTAATATTAGTTAATAGCAGTGACACACTCACTAATAACCCTAATCAATATTCAAACCTAACTGACACAGTCTAGATTTAAAATATCAATTGATTAACGATTTAAGAGATGAAGGTCGAGAACACTTTCTAATATTATTTCAATTTGACAATTGTTTATTTTCTCCTAATTCACAATCCACCATGACACATGCATGGAATATAAAGATGCTAGAGAATTCTAGCAATAAATCAATAAAAAGGATTTAACAATCGGCCAAATTGCAAAACCCTAGAGATCAATTTAATCAATCAAGAACAAGAGAAAATATAAATAGGATAAAAGAGATGAAAATAAATTAACCTCAATTGAAATCAAGAACGATTTCAATAATTAAATTCAAAGTAAAGGAAATTAGTTCTCCATGAAAAAATAATAATTTCTAAAAAAAAGTAAAAGTTGAAACCCTAATAATATTTTAAAAGGAAGTATATATGCTCCACCCTAAAAACCTAAATCAAAAAGGAAAATAAAAAGGGAAATAAAAAGATTTTTCAAAGTCACATGCAAACACGTCGGGCCAACCAAGGTGACGTCACTCGTGGGCACGACTCATCCTTTTTATTACACTCGTGCTGAACAGTAGCACGAGTCGTGCCACAGGTTACTACTCGTGCCTTCTTGGATTCTAATGTGCCTTGGATTCGATTCACAGTTGCACTTTGGTACTGTACTTTTCTCTTTTGCAATTTGGTCACTTGTACTTTTCAGCTTTACATTTTAGTCCTTCAAGTTTTCAGATTTGCAGTTTGGCCCCTAAACTTTCTAATTCCAATTTACTCCCCAGTTTTCCATAATTGCAGTTTGGTCCCTGAATTTCTCAAATTTCTGCAAAACAGTCCTCAGCTTCACAATCTTGATCCCTTTTAGGCTTGACTTTTGCTTCTTGAAAATATTACATCCGAATATGAAATAAAACAACTCAAATACTATTGGATCACAATAAAATCTCATTTAACATACCAAAATTACATCAAAACTAAACTAAATACATCATAATAGGGATAATATGTCTAGGAAAAGAGGGAATTACATATGATAAAATTCACCACATCATGGGTCAGACTATGTATAGCCCGTTTACGCTCACCAACGCACGACTCAAGCTTGTGGGCACCAATCCACACCGGGCCGCCCAACTTCATGCTGCTTCATCCTTGCAAGATCACAAAAAAAAAAACACAATAACTAAAAAAATGGATTACAAAGGCATAAAAAGGAAAAAGTCAAAATAATACTCTCAGTGTCTCTAGTGTCTCTGAATGAATTTTCAGATATCATTTATGAGATATTATAAAAATGTGTACTTTTTCTACAATTTAATATCAAAAATGTAAATATATTTGTAATATCAACTTTCTAAACATTTGATTTTGAAAATTTAAAATGAATACGAAGGTGATTGAGGATTTCTCCCTCTAATAATAAATACCTAGCTAGTGTACTAGTACCGTTGTAGCAACTTACAAATGCAAGGGTCGAAACACAAGAAATTGGGTGTCAAACAATTTTATTTAAATAATGCAAAATTAACCAGGAAGGATGTAACGACCCCAAAACCCGACACTATTTTGATCCATGTTGAGCACGTGAATGTGGTGTGTGTTGTCCTTTCATGCTTTGCATTTTATTTGTGATTATTTTGTGTTAGTTTAATATTTTTATAACTTATTTGATATTTTAAGTATGTTAATAAATAAAATTTAATTATTTAATGACTAATTAGAACTATTAAGAGTTGTGTAGTTGAAATTTAATTAAAAATCTCTAAAATATACCGAGGTGCTAAAGTGTAAAAGTTGAAACATAAGACATTTAATTTCATCAACTAGAGTCTTGGAGGAGCTTAGGTGAAACTTTAGTCATGTATATCCTTCTTGTCTTGGTGAAGCTTCATAAACAAAAACCCCAGCCAAAATTTCTTTCCTATGTTCCATCTTAGAGCAACAATTAGGTTTTCCTTCCAAAATTCATCATAAATTCCATGCTTGTCCATTTTTCAATCAGACTTCGTTTAAATGTTCAGGAAGCCGAGTAGATCATTTTCATCTGAATAGATTTTGAAGTCTTTCATTTTATTTTGGAGGTAAGTTATTATTTTCCTTCCTTTAATCTTGCTCATTTGATGTTAATGTTATAATTGTTGAAGTATATATGTTGCATGTAGCATTTGACCATTTTTCCTTGAGTTTGGAATGAATTGAAATGAAGTTTGGGTGTAATGGTGCTAGCTTGAGGTAAAATGGTAAGGTTAAAATGAAGATTTTCAAGCCTTGCTGATGTATCAAACATCAGATGCAAATTTCTGCTGAGGGCACGACTCCTTCTTGAGGGCACGAGTCGTTCCCATCCTTCAGTCGTGATAACGAGTCGTGTAAATACTTTCAATCGTGCTGATTTGAGTGGTACGACTCGTGGTGGCTGTCACGAGTCGTGCCTTACCATGTTTCTGCTGTATCAGTTTTCAAGCAATTTATTCCTAACTACCTAGTACATCTTTTACCCAATTGAACATCATAATCAAAGTACAATTTATGAACTACCAAATGATGTATTAATATATCAATTGTGATGTTGGGAAGGTTGTTAAATATTTGGTTAAAATAGGGTGGAACACTTGATTTTCATGAAAACCAAAGTTTTCTAAACCTTATATGGTTGATCAAAGGTCCTTGAAATGCTATATTGAGTGTGTAGAACTTATGTGTTACTCAATATTGACTTGTTTGATCATCTTTAATGGTGTGTTTGATAGGGTTCCCTACTTTGGAATCCTAAGTCAATATGAATGTTTTCAAGGATTTATAGCCATTGTGCTAGTTATGAGTAACATATGTTCATCATCTTATTATGATATATTTGGTATGGTTCCCTACTTTGGAATCATATATTAGTTTTTTAAGCAAGTATTTATTAATGTGCTTTTATTTAAAGTCCAGCTGGTACTTGATTGTTACATCGAGCAGTGATATGAGATTATAATGGCACCTGAGCCAAGTTCATTATAATACCATTCACTAGTTTCCCATTTTTACCCCCTTCCATTGGCCATGGTTGGGTTTTTGGCTAGCTCCCTTTGAGTGAGTTCTAGCTACAAGTTTAGAATATGACTTTGTGTCATTTTTCCCCTGTTGTTGATGTTGTTGCTTGGTTCCGGAACCTCTGCTTCAGCTGTGGATGCTGCTCAAACTGTTATATCCTTTTGGATTAAACCTTGGCTCAGTATCCTTCTAAGTGTTACATTATCGCACTTATGTGTTGATCTTATGCACCCTTCTATATGTTTACAATATTGTGGTGTATATGATGAGTAAGTTGATTTATGTTTTCATGATGTGATTTGCATATCATATTGTTGTATTCATAATAGCTTACTGAGATTTATCTCACCCCTTCCTTTATTTGTTTTCCTTAGATAAGGGCGAGCCAGGGGCTAGGTCACGTTGAGCTCGGGGAGGACGTCGAGTTGGGTTTGTAACTTGGGAAAGGTATTTTGTAGTGGTTTACATTATGTAAATGTATAACCAATGGGCTAGTAAACCCGAGACCTAAATATTATGTCACTATTTTGGAACACTTTTAGTGATTGTAAATATTGTAAGTAAAGAATGTAAGTTTTTGAAACTATGTTCCTTGGTTTGTAAATAGTTTATAAAAGTGGAGTTTGAGTTTTAATCTGTGTGTGGTTTTTTCTAATGGTATATAGGAAAGTTTTAAGTTTAAACAGGTTTTGGTATATTAAAAATTTAAGAAAGAACATTTCGAAAGTAAAATAAAAATTATGACGTCTTTCGAGCGTGTCCCGGACGTGGGGCCAAGTAGGACCACGTATCGGGGCGCCTCAAAGGGGTTTTTGTTTGTTTGATTATTATACTACTAAAGCAAAAATTACACTAAATGAAAGAAATCAAATAGACAATGGATTCATGGATTGGGATTTATAACTATTATCACTCTATGCTATTTTAAAGGGTAAAGGGGATTAATGTCATTCAAGGGTTTGTTCACAAAAGAAAGGGTTGGGACGTTTGATATTCGGATTGTAACCCTAATAGTTTATGCTTGTTTATACTTTTTTTTATACTTTCTGCTAGGTAAACAGAAACAATCAAAAAATTCATTTAAACCATAAGAACAATATAACCTAGATCCTTTTGATTTTCGCTAGTTCTTCAATTGAATTTATTCATCACAATAATGGTCGATTTATAAATTATTCACGTTATTCAACAATTTATACCCAAGTAATTCAAAAGATCAAAAGTATCTTATCATACAATTGAACCTTAAAATAACATTAAAAATATTGAGATGAACAAAAATGAGATTGAATTGGAAGAATTAAAACCTTAGCCTAGATCCAATAGTTACTACCCATTCCACAAATCAAGAGATTTAGCTACTAAAAATCATAAATGAGATAACAAAGACATAAAATAATAGCATAAAAATTGGATCTTGAATCCTTGAAATCATTATCTCTACTTGAAAACAATAATAAAACATAACATACCCTAAAATATGGATTGAGTTGTTCTATCTATAATAGGGGGAGAAGGGAGGGCTGAAATTAGAAAATAAAACCCAAAACCTAGTCGAAATAGGAAAAATGATTACTGCTGAACGAGGGCATGTGTGGCCGCACATGGGCTGGAAAATAGTCTCTTGTTCTCGGCTCACTTATGCGGCCGCCCTAGTGTGCTTGTGCGATCGCCCTTCGTACGTTGCGAACTTGTACCTTATTCGACAAACTTTCAGAGGTTATAACTGTTAGTGTTATGCCCTAGGCATATGGTTGATAGACTTATGTGTTGACATTATTTATTATTATATGAAAAAGTTTATCATTTGATTATTACATGTTTTGCATATTTGTCTGTAATAATCTCTGTCCCTAATTATTAAGAGAATAGTTAGTATAAATGTTAATGGATAATCATATGATGATTATATGCATAAGAGATGCACATTAAATCTCATGTTTGATTTTAGTCAAACATGAGATTTAATTATTAAGAGAATAGTTAGTATAAATGTTAATGGACTTGACCCGTATGAGATTTATGTCATGGTCAAATGTCATAATTAAATCTCATATGGTCACTTCATTTAGTCCCTAGACCTGAAATTATCATGACCTTACATATGGTGAAAGTCATGTTTGATTTTAGTCAAACGATATCTTAATACGATATCTATAAAGGCTAAATTTGGCATGATCGGATTCATGATCGGATTCATGATGGGAAGGATGATAAGTCAAGATGGAATTTGTCCCTCGAAAGAGAGATGTTTTGATTGGGCCCCTCGATGAGTGATAATGTTGAAAGTGTATGGCCATACCCCAATGCGATTGGATTATCATTATACTCAAGATCGAGAAAGCATTGAACAAAGACAAGTTGACGTGGACCATGACTTGTGTTCAATATAACATCGTGAGATAAAGGGAGAAATGGAAGTGTACCATTGGAAACGCGAACTCTTACGTTATATTATTTGGGTAGACATAATGGCTTGCTAGAGTACGTTTATGTCTTACGAGGGTCGATATGATCGGACTCATTGTCAACATAATATAATCCTATTGGGTCACACACAACTAGAATGAATTAATTAAACCAGGGGAAGAATGATTGAGAATTCCTGAACTGGCTTGGGTTGTAGCGCGACAGAACTTGGCCATGGGCTTCGATTGGTCGTGCGACAACATGAAGCCAAAAGGCGGTTTACAGACTGGTTTCCTAATTTGATTAGGAAACAAATACCATACTAAAGTAGTATAAATACAAAGGTCTGTCAACCCTAATTAGCTAGCTGAAATTCTGAAAAGAAAATCACAACATAATTCTCAATATTCTTCAAGGTTTATGATCTAGCAATCATCAAGAAATTGTTCTTGGTTCATTCGAATGTGTGGATACCATAAAAGGGTCTTCGCTCGTGCAACGATCAAGGCCTAGAGTTCGAAGTTTGTATTCAGAATCACATCAATACATTGTTCGATAGCTCAAGAACGGAAAGCGTTCAAGGTTGGTTATCTCTATCTCATAGGTATTCAAGTTAATTGTATAGAACGGATCCTAGGATCTTTGGGTTTTGTGTTAATAGATGCTTAATTTCGCTGCGCATGGACCCATAAAACCCAATAATAACTTTTTTGTACGGACGCCAATTGGGACGTGTCACATATCGTTGGAAAGATATCGACGAGTAATATCCAATGATAATGAACGCTCAGGGTCATCTCTTTCTTTGTCCTTCTGTAATTTCTATTTTTCCTCCTTTGCCGCTCCGCTCTTGATCGTTGCTTTATATATTTCAACCATAATCTATGACTTTTTCCTTCAATTATATGTACTCATAAACACTCCAAAAATATCAAAACACATAAGTTTGATAATTAAATAAGTCTAAATATCTATCATTTGGATGGATAGAAATACATCAATCGGGAGGCCCAAATTGTAACTTTTGGTACATCATGTACCACATTGCAACTTCATATAAACTTAATGGTACAAAGTGCAATTTGCCCTTTTTTTTGTAACTACACAAATCATATCGATAAAGTCCAAAATATTATTCATCATTTGTCAAATTGGAATGTGAACATAATAAGAATGAAATTAGGACTCTTAATCTGGAACAAATATCGAACTGCTGCAACACGTTGTTTGCTGCAGCGCTCCAGCGATAAAAATCCCTCAACAAAATGTAAAAAGTCTACTACACGATATAAAAACGAACAACGAAATGTTAAAAAAAAAAAGAATTTCCACATTCTTGATATAAGTTTTACACTCTCTACTAAATAGTTTACATGCATTTTAGTACAATATGTGTTTTTACATTTGTTCAAAATATTTACATCGTGTCGTGCGCTTTTTATATTTGATGTTCGTTTTTTTATCGCTGCAACGTTGCATCAAAAGTATGGATGTATCTGTTCCACATCCCTTTGAAACAGGGGAGTAGCTAATAACCACACATGTGAATGATTTAAGAATTATAATATTTATCGTCCCAACAAAGCTGGGAGCAGGCTGGGTCAAACTATGTATAGCCCGTTTACGCTCACCAACGCACAACTAAAGCTTGCGGGCACCAATCCACATTGGGCCGCCCATCATCATACTGCTTCATCCTTGCAAGATCCCAAAAAAACACAATAACAAAAAAAAAAGGATTACAAATGCATAAAAAGGAAAAGGTGCAGTTTTTCTACAATTTAATAACAAAAATGTAAAAATATTTTAGTATCAACTTTCTAAAAATTTGGTTTTGAAAATATAAAATGAAGGGGCAATAGCATTTTGCTAACTTAAATTTTATCAAAAATTACAAGTGATTATCGAATTTGTCAAAGTTACGATCCGATTTCTCAGTTTAGCGAACCAGTGCAATGTGATGTTAAAAGTAATATTTCGTTAAAAAACTAACGAAATGGCTACCATGTACGAGTCACATGACATTTTAAGGGGAAACTTGTCATTTCAGCAGGAAATTTAACGAAACTAACAAGGTTGGCAAAAAAAATATTTAAATGGGTCCATATATGTTAAAAATTTAACAAATTTATAACTCAATTAACCATCGCCAACACAAACACCATCTCCATTAACACTATAACACCACCATCTTCAACACCACCACCACCACCTCCATCAACACAAACACCACCATCTTCAACACCACCACCACCACTCTCATCACCAACCACTATCTTATTGCCTAAACAGCACATTTAACCTTCATCAAGAACCATTCCATCAAAGCCAAATCCAATTTAAATTTCAAACCATTTGATTCCCCTGAAACCCAATACAAATCAAAAACCCATTTTTAAAATTAGCAACTCATTTACAACCCATCTTTCACTGGAATAAAAAAAATACCACAATCCAATCTCAGCTCCACCGGAAGCTCCTCCTCCATCATTTCATCATGACTGGAACAGAAACCACCAAAGATTTCTGAAAGCTTCAGATCTGGTTTATGCTTAAAAACTTAAATACTTCTCCATTTCTATCCTTGAAAACTTTCTCTCTCTAAAACCCCTTTCTTTTGTCTCTAACAATTCCAATGAGTTTATACAATTACACCCTCAATTTCAACAACATTCTCATCCAACCCCTAATGGGCAGGCTCGAAATCTGTCCCCAAACAGCACTCCAATCCCCGTCCTTCCTTAACCATGTTGGTGTAATGCCCTAGGCTTTAGTTATGTTTAACTAAAAATCGTTATGTATCATCTTTATCGTTTAAGTTTATTATTTGATTATTATATATTTTGCATATTTATTGTAATAATCTTCGTCCCTGATTATTAAGAGAATAATTAGTATAATTGTCAATGGATAATCATATGATGATTATATGCATAGAGATGCACATTGAAATTATGGGTACTTGTTAGAGAACAAGTGACTGGACTTGACCCGTATGAGATTTATGTCATGGTCAAATGTCATAATTAAATCTCATATGGTCACTTCATTTAGTCCCTAGACCTGAGATTATCATGACCTTACATATGATGAAAGTCATGTTTGATTTTAGTCAAACGATATCTTAACAAGATATTTATAAAGGCTATCTTTGGCATGATCGGATTCATGATGGGAAGGATGATAAGTCAAGATGGAATTTGTCCCTCGAAAGAGAGATGTTTTGCTTGGGCCCCTCGATGAGTGATAATGATGAAAGCGTGTGGCCACACCCCAATATGATTGAACTATCATTATACTCAAGATCGAGAAAGCATTGAACAGATATAAGTTGACGTGGACCATGACTTGTGTTCAATATAACATCGTGAGACAAATGGAGAAATGGAAGTGTACCATTGGAAACGTGAACTCTTACGTTATATTATTTGGGTAGACATAATGGCTTGCTAGAGTCCGCTTATGTCTTATGAGAATCGATATGATCGAGCTCATTACCAACATAATATAATCATATTGGGTCACACACAACTAGAATGAATTGGTTAAACCAAAGGAAGAATGATTGAGAGTTCCTGATATGGCTTGTGTAGCCGCGCGACAGAACTTGTCCAATGGACTTATTGAGTCGTGCGACATAACAAGGCCAATGCGGTTTTGACAGATAGTTTCCTAATACGATTAGGAAACATATACCTATACTAAAGTAGTATAAATATAAACTCTGTAAAACCCTAAAGGAGCTAGCCGAATTTTCTCAAGAAAATCATAACAAAAGTTCTCTCAATATTCTTCCTAAAGTTTAAGGATCTAGCAATCCTCAAGAACCGTTCTTGGTTCATTCTTACGTGTGGATACAACAATAGAGGGTCTTCGCTCGTTTGACGATCAAGGCCTAGAGTTCCAATCCGAAGATTGAAAGGTTTTTGAAGATCGAAGATTGTGATTCAAAATCACGCCAATAAATTGTTCGATAGCTCAAGACCGGAAAGCAATAAAGGTTGGTAAATTCTATCTCATAGGAATTCAATTTAATCGTATAGAACGGATCTTAGGGCTTGGGTTTTGTGTTAATTTGATGCTTTATTCCGCTGCGCATGGACCCATAAAACCCAACAGTGGTATCAGAGCCCCGTTCGTATGGTTAAGTTTGAATTAACATGCTAGAATTAAGATATAAATCATTTATATGCTTATTGCATATTTTGTATGCAGTAGAATTTTGATTGTTTATGTGAAACAGTATGTAAATCGTTTTCTGATTGTGATGAATTAAATCTATAAAAGTTGTTTACTTGATTTAATTGCTTTATGATTGAAATTGATTGAAATTCAGAAAATCTGCCAAACTGGCAACTCAAGTCGTGCGACAGAGTTAGCCACGAGGAGAAATTCTGGTAGTTGGGCTTGGTATGTCACACGACAGATCTGGCCAACTGGCTGATTGCGCCGCGCGACATAACTAGCCAATCTGGGCAGAATCAGTTTGATAATTTTTTTGCTAATCTGTGATTATGTTTATAATCTGATATGTTTATGTCTTAATCTGGATGCTATAAATTTCTGGAAATTAAATTTATAGGGCTATGCTAGATTAATTCATTGTTGATGCATGCTTAATTAATTTAAATGTGTTTTATTAATTGTTGCGATGCATGAATTATTTATTCTTAAGTGTTAAGAAGTTTTGTTAAATGTTTAGTTGAAACATTGAATTGTGATTTCCTAAATGTTTAGTTGAAACATTAAATTTTGGTTTTCTGATTGTTTATGAGAAACAAGTCAGTTTACGCAAAATTTGAAGGAATCTGATTGTTTATGAAAAACAAATCAGTTTATGAGTCTGATTGTTTAAGAGAAACAAATCAGTATACAAAGTATTGATTATGTTGCATTCAAATTGGTATTATAATTGTGCATGACTAGGAGAGTTCTGTCGAAGGAAAATTTGGTACTTAAGCAGTCCTTGTGGCTCACCTATTTTCTTGGGAACTTACCTGGTGCACAGTTATGATTATCTTTGTTGATATGCTTATAATCTACTTTAAATAACCTTCATTTAACTTTTAAGTTCTTTATGCCAATCCATGATTAAAACACTTGAGACCACTCGGATAGTTTTGGGTGGGCTTGCCATAGCAAGGTACTTTGATTCTATTCCGTTTGCGAGCAAGATGAGGAAATGGTGGTTCCTATACGTTTAAAGTGGATGAACTTAATTGGGTTATCAAAATGGTTTTGGACCCAAGGCATAAGATGAGATTAAAATATGCTTAGACATATGATGTCTTAAATAAATCTCATAAAAGATCTAAGAGTCATAAACGATATGATTGATGTTTTCTACCTAATTAGTTTAATCTTGAGCGGTGCGCCATAGCGTACTTGAGATTAAATTAAAGTTGGATCTTAGCCCATTAAATGCATATTATGCTTATTTGCATTGGAAGGTGTATGATTTAGTGGGAGTATTTGTAAAATAAATTATTTGCTCTTAAATGATAAATGTGTTGGTATTGATATGTGTTCATATAATTTGTATATTTTGTTGTAGAAATAGCATTACATAATGATAATTGCGATTCGTCATTATGAAGGACAAAGTTCAAAAGGAACAATACATAATGTGTACGTTCTTGACGAATCCGTTCCTATTGAACCTAGTGCAAATGTTGCATATGGCAAATAAGGAAGCAACATTAGAAACATGCTGATGATTCTGACAATATTGCTTGCCTTGTAATTGCCACCGTGTTTAAAGGCTCTTATGAAGAACTTTGAGCACATGATAACTATTCTTTTGTTCTAGCATAACGCAAAAGGAAATGTTCCAAGTGCAAGCTAGGCAAAAGATGTATGTTATGGTGAAGGCTCTTAATTCATATGATGAAAGAAGGAGCAATCCGCAAATTGTGTTAATTGTTAACACAAGAAAGGGTTCATAAAGGAAGGGAAAGAAGGTAAAGCAAAAGTTGCTAAACCTAAGGCAAAAGTTGCAAAAGCCAAAGAGGCTAAACCCAAAAGTGTCTCAAAAGGAATGCAGTTTGCTATCATTGCAATAAGATTGTCATTGGAAGCAAAGTTGCAAGGCTTATTAGGAAGGCCTAAAAGGTGAAGAAGGGCAATATGATTGCTACTACTTCAAGTATCTATATGATAGATATTTTCCTTTCAACTTCTTGTTCTTGGGTATATGATACCAGATTGGATCCCTCATTTGGATAAATGTGCGATGAATAAAGAATAGAAAGCTACTCAAAGAAGGTAAGTTAAACCTATGCATAAGAATGGAGCAAGGGTTGCTACATTAGCCATAAGGACTTATGAAGTCACTTTACCTTGTGAAGTAGTACTTGTTTTGAACAAGTATGACTACGTTCCGGATTTGAGTAGAAGTATTATTTCCGTTTCTTATATGGATGATGAAGGATATAATTTTCTTATTAAAATAAGAAGTTTTATATTTATTTAATGATATGCCTTATTGTATTGCATATGTCATTGAATGATCTTCATATCCTTGATGTTAAGAAACAAAATAATATTGAAGATATCTAAAATATAAATGGGAATTCTGAACCGAACAATATGAACAACGCGTTCATATGGCATTGTCGGCTTGGTCAAATAAATAAGAAACATATATCTAAACTCCATTAACATGGACTTTTAGACTCATATGACCATGAATCATTTGAGGAATGTGGATCTTATTTATTAGGATTATTGACCAAACCACCCTACACTAAGAGTAATGGGAGGGCTAGTGACTTATTGGTCATTGTACATGAGATGTATATGGACTATTAAGCAGCATTGCTAGGGGAAGATTCTGGTATTTCATCACATTCACCGATGACTTATCTAGATGTGACTATGTCTATCTGATGAAGTCCAAAGGTGAATCGTTTGAGATGTTTTGAACATTTCAAGATGAAGTACAAAACAACTTGGCAAAACTATTAAGTATTTCGATTAGATCGAGGTGGTGAACATTTAAGCCAAGAGTTTGACAATCATCTCAAAACTATGAAATCGTTTCAGAGTTGACTCCAACCGAAACACCACATTGTATGGTGTGTCTGAAAGGAGGAATTGAACCTTGTAGGACATGGTTCGTTCGATGACGTGTCAATTAGACTTTCCTATTTCCTATCTCCTTTTGAGGATATGCATTAGAAATGATGCGGTTACACTGAATCGAGTCCCTACTAAATCGGTTCCTTAGTCCCCACATGAGATGTGGCATGGAAGAAAACTTAGTTTGTCTTTCATGAAGATTTGGGGTTGCGAGTCTTATGTAAAGAGACTTGTCTCTTATAAGTTAGCACCAAATTTGACAAAGTTATTTTCGGAAATTAATCTTACAACCGCAAAGAGAACAAAACGTTTGTTGCTCTACACGATTTGTTTCTTGAGAAATAGTTTCTCAATAAAGAATCTAGTGGGAGTAAAATTAATCTTGAAGAAAGTTCAAGAACCTGAGAATGACATGGAACCAAGAGTAGAGACGGAACCAAGTTCACAAAGGAGTTGTGGAACCGGTTCAAGATGCACAATTCCATCGTAGATCGGATAGGTTACAATCCGAACCCAAGAAATATTGATTTCTCGTATCGAAAAGTAATAAGGTGGAAGTCATTGAGAATGACGATCCTACTTCCTATCTTGAGGCGATGTCTACTCCTAATTTGGATAAATGGTTAGGAATCATGGAATCCGAAGTACAATCCATGTTTGACAATCAAGTTTGGAACTTGATTGGGCTACCTGAAGGTGTAAAAACTAAAGGGTGCAAGTAGGTCTTCAAAGATCGACATGGATGTGAAGGTGTATACTTTCATGACTAAGGATTGTGACAAAGGGATTTAGGTAAATTCATAGTATTGACTATGTTGAAACTTTTTTCGCCAGTTACAATGTCGAAGTCTGTTAGAGTTTCAATTGCCATTATCACATATTGTGACTATGTGATATGACAAATGGATGTCAAATGACTTTCTTTAAATGGAAAGATTATTAAGGATGTGTATAGTACACAACCCGAATAGTTTGTCGATCCAAGAAACTCTAATAAAGTATGTATGTTGCAAAGATCCATGAGATGGGTTGAAGCAAGCTTCAAGAAATTGGAATCTTTATTTTGATGAATCGGTCAAAAGTTTGACTACATCAAGTACGAAGATGAACCTTGTGTATACATGAAATTCAGTGGGAGCGTAGTATTATTTCTATTGTTATATTACAATGATATCTTACTCATTGGAAAAACAAGTTCCGACACTTAAGATTGTCGAGTCTTGATCAAGGAATGGTTTCTCAATGAAAGATATGGGTAAAGCCGCTTACATCCTTGGCATCAAGATCTATAGAGATGGATCTAGAAGGATAAATTGGTTTGAGTCAAAGTATCCACATTGACAAGATTCTTAGAAGAGTCTAAGAAGAATAGCTTGTCAATGAGTCATGGTATTTCTCTTAGCAATATTCATTGTCTTATGACAACTGATGAGCAAAAGGGAAATGAATGAAGTTCCATATGCTTCGGCATTTGGATCTGTCATGTATGCCATGATTTGTACTAGACCCGGCGTCTCATATGCTCTAAGCATGATGAGTCGATACCAATCTGATCCTGATGTAAACCATTGAATGGCAGTCAAGATGATCCTTAAGTACTTAAGAAGAACTAAGGATACGTTCTTGGTATTTGAAAGATTGGAAGTTAATCTTGTTGTAAGGGTTACATAGATGCTAGCTTCCAAACTAACAAAGTTATTTTAAAAGCACAATTAGGATTTGTGTTTATGCTTATTAGAGGTGCAGTTTTGATTGGAAGAGTTCCAAGCAGAAATTGTAGCCGATTCTACTACTAAGGCCGAATTTTAGCAACATATGATGTGGCTAAAAGAGGGAGTTTGGATCAAAAGTTCATTAGTGTTTTGGAAATGTTCCAAGTATCACTAATTGGTGAAACTTTTGTTATGACAATAGTGGTGCCATTTGTGCAAACAATGGAACCAAGGTCACAACAGCGATCCAAACACTCACTTAGACGTTCTTCGAGGAATTCATAAAGGATGAGAAGACGTTAAGATATACAAAGTATCAACCAATGATGACATAAGGGATTCACTAACAAAGACCCTCGCACAGGTAGAAGCATGATGGTCATGTTAGATCCATGAGTATTCGATACATAAATGGAGCCTAGTGCAAGTGGGAGACTGTTGGTGTAATGCCCTAGGCTTTAGTTATGTTTAACTAAAAACCGTTATGTATCATCTTTATCGTTTAAGTTTATTATTTGATTATTATATATTTTTCATATTTATTGTAATAATCTCCGTCCCTGATTATTAAGAGAATAATTAGTATAATTGTCAATGGATAATCATATGATGATTATATGCATAGAGATGCACATTGAAATTATGGATACTTGTTAGAGAACAAGTGACTGGACTTGACCCGTATGAGATTTATGTCATGGTCAAATGTCATAATTAAATCTCATATGGTCACTTCATTTAGTCCCTAGACCTGAGATTATCATGACTTACATATGATGAAAGTCATGTTTGATTTTAGTCAAACGATATCTTAACACGATATTTATAAAGGCTATCTTTGGCATGATCGAATTCATGATGGGAAGGATGATAAGTCAAGATAGAACTTGTTCCTCGAAAGAGAGATGTTTTGCTTGGGCCCCTCGATGAGTGATAATGATGAAAGCGTGTGGCCACACCCCAATATGATTGGACTATCATTATACTCAAGATCGAGAAAGCATTGAACAGATACAAGTTGACGTGGACCATGACTTGTGTTCAATATAACATCGTGAGACAAAGGGAGAAATGGAAGTGTACCATTGGAAACGTGAACTCTTACGTTATATTATTTGGGTAGACATAATGGCTTGCTAGAGTCCGCTTATGCCTTATGAGAATTGATATGATCGAGCTCATTGCCAACATAATATAATCCTATTGGGTCACACACACACAACTAGAATGAACTGGTTAAACCAAAGGAAGAATGATTGAGAGTTCCTGATATGGCTTGTGTAGCCGCGCGACAGAACTTGTCCAATGGACTTATTGAGTCGTGCGACATAACAAGGCCAATGCGGTTTTGACAGATAGTTTCCTAATACGATTAGGAAACATATACCTATACTAAAGTAGTATGAATATAAACTCTGTAAAACCCTAAAGGAGCTAGCCGAATTTTCTCAAGAAAATCATAACAAAAGTTCTCTCAATATTCTTCCTAAAGTTTAAGGATCTAGCAATCCTCAAGAACCGTTCTTGGTTCATTCTTACGTGTGGATACAACAATAGAGGGTCTTCGCTCGTTTGACGATCAAGGCCTAGAGTTCCAATCCGAAGATTGAAAGGTTTTTGAAGATCGAAGATTGTGATTCAAAATCACGCCAATAAATTGTTTGATAGCTCAAGACCGGAAAGCAATAAAGGTTGGTAAATTCTATCTCATAGGAATTCATTTTAATCGTATAGAACGGATCTTAGGGCTTGGGTTTTGTGTTAATTTGATGCTTTATTCCGCTGCGCATGGACCCATAAAACCCAACAAACCAAACCCTATAAGACCTCCTAAAAAAGATCTATTCCTTGTCACCATCAAAAACCTTTCCGACTCTGATGATGATAGCAAAGACAGCGATGAAGGCGGCAAACGCCAACTCACAAAGGAGGAACCGAAGCTCGAGAAGGAGATTATTAGGATGATTCTTGGTGGGTCTTTTCAGCAATCAATTTGCGGCGTTGATTTTGGTAAGAAAGAGGATGCCGTGGTTTTTGGTTGAGGAAATTATGAGTCCAGGCTTCGCCGACTTTGGTTTTGTAGTCTACTTTGATGTCGGCATTTTGTCGAAGAATCGTTTGCTCAGCCTTGGTCCGCTTCCTTCTTCATCGTCCATTCTTCTTTTTCTTTGATTTGTTGGTGCTTTTTCTCGCAAAAGAGGAACCGAAGCTCGAGAAGGAGATTATTAGGATGATTCTTGGTGAGTTTTTTCAACAATCAATTTGCGACGTTGATTTTGGTAGGAAAGAGGATGCCGTGGTTTTTGGTTGAGGAAATTATGAGACCAGGCTGCACCGACTTTGGTTTTGTAGTCTACTTTGCCGTCGGCATTCTTGTCGAAGAATCATTTTCTCAGCCTTGGTCTACTTCCTTCTTCATCGTCCATTCTTCTTTCTCTTTGATTTGTTGGTGCATTTTCTAGGGTGATAAGAATTGTAGAGTAGAATCACAGTTGTAAAACATATATTTGTCCTCTTAAAAAGTCGCATGTTTTGCACATGCCACCCATTTTGTTAGTTATTTTAAATGGCTATCCAATTTGACATCACATTGCACTGGTCGCTAAAATGAGTAATCGGATTATAAATTTGACAAAATTGATAACCAATTGCAATTTTTTGGTAAAACTTAGGTTATCAAAATGCTATTGCCCCTAAAATGAATAGGAAAAAGATTAGTAAAAATATTTAGGCACATAATGTTTTCCAAAAAAGACATTCATTTTTTATTTTTTTAATTGAATTTGGACATTCGTTTATGAAAGACTGGAATAACTTATTCCCTTGCCTATAGCACATCTCCACCCCCACAAAAAAGGAAAAAAATACACAATTCTTAAATATGTCAGGTTATTTCATCTATTCATGTCTTGTTGATGGATAAAATCCTCGTGTAATAAAAATTCCTTATGTGAAATTTTAATGTAAATTTGAGAACTACGAATTTGCAAACTAAACGATTTAGCTACTCATACTCATAATGATTATCACAGAAATTGAATAATGAAACATAAAACCTGAATTGATTGATGAAAAGTAAAATTCTTCAATTATGATTACAACCTTGAAAAGTAGAAAAATAAAGCATAATGAAAAGAGTCCTGGCTTTTTCTATATATACTAGGGCAAAAGGTGGTGAAAATTAGGAAAGAGAAGTAGAATCCTCCTTTGAAAAGGAAACTGATTTTTTGAAAAAGGGGATCTGGGTGGTTACCAAATACATATTAAGAATTAGGATAATCTAAAACCACAATTAAAGAAGAATTAAAATATTAGTATAAAGATCCAATATGTGTTACTACTAATTCGCAAACTAAATGATTTAGCTACTCATACTCATAATGATTATCACAGAAATTGAATAATGAAACATAAAACCTGAATTGATTGATGAAAAGTAAAATTCTTCAATCCTGATTACAACCTTGAAAAGTAGAAAAATAAAGCATAATGAAAAGAGTACTGGCTTTTTCTATATATACTAGGGCAAAAGGTGGTGAAAATTAGGAAAGAGAAGTAGAATCCGCCTTCGAAAAGGAAACTGATTTTCTGAAAATCGGGATCTGGGCGGTCGCCCACCTTGGTTCTGGGCGGCCGCCCACTTGTACAGCGGCTAAAGTCAATTTCCAAAATCACATTTGGGCGGTCGCCCACCTCAGCTCGGCGGTCGCCCACTTCAACAGCCTTTTGCGGTTTTTTCTTCTTTCTGTATTTTTCCAAAATTCCTCTCAGGTCCTCATCCTTCCTTTGCTAGAAAATGCACTTCAATATCTTCTCCAAATACCTCAAAAAGACCTTTCTCTTCCTCAAACTCACATAAGTTCTCAAATTTACATTAAAATTCCACAAAATACATGAAAATACTAAAATACTCTGAACAATAGGAATAGGGAATAAAAATATAGCCAAAATCACCACATCACATGTCCACACATAAATGTATTATTTCATCTACTCGGTATTCCTTTCATGTCCACACATGAATTTGGATTCCCCTAACCCCCTTGGTTAACATTAAGGAAATCATAAACCCGAAACTACACTTACACACTCAAACCTTAAAATACAATATCCTGCCTTACGTGGTATTTTGCATCTACCCTTTCTACAAATATCCCCCTCCATCTCTACCCTCTTTCTCCGTCTTTCGCATCGGTGTCAGTCCCATCTCCCATGTAGTTTCATCACTCCCATCTCCCCTCTCATCTTATCCTTCATCTTATTTATATTTGTTGTAAGTGAACGTCTGTGTGAACTTTAAGCCCATTTGTTCGCAATCTTTGGCATAAAACCACCATCTCCGGTATGGACTTGAGGCAATTCAATTTGACCCACTAAGCAAAAACCTCATTTTATCGTATGCAGCGGAAGAGATCGATCTAACGACATCATCGAATTGAGCCGTAATTAGAGTGAAAACTAGGGAAAGAAGGAAGAAGAAGACATAATTAACAAAGAGTTTTAAGGTCATCCTAAGCTAGTCAAAGTACCAGCACCTCTCTAGCTGAGTCTACTAACAGCGACTAAAAATTTCGTCTAGTATCGGTGACAACTATTGATAACGATACGTTTTCGTGTCTCATGTTTTACACTTAATCTAGTTTTCAATCCACTATTGAATCTTGAATTTTAGGGCCCGTTTAGTTCGCGAAATTGACCATTCCGCCAATGGAATGGAATGGTCAATTTCGTTTGACCCATTCTTTCACTGTGTTTGGTTCAAATTTTTCATTCCTCCGAAATGGCTAATTCCATCGAAGGAAGGAATTGGTCATTCCCTCCATATATGGAAGGAATGCTCAATTCCTTTGGCAATGAAATTGTAAAAAAAATTTTTGACCAAAATATCCCCAAACCCAAACCACCCCTACCCCTGCCTACCCACCCCCACCCAGCCTCTGCCTTACCCCATTACCACCCCCACCCCCATGATTTTTTTTAAAAGACCCCTGCCTACCCCCCCCCATCCAGCCCCTGCCCTACCACCCCCACCCCTCACGAATTTTTTTTTAAAAGACCCCTGCCTACACCCCCCGATCCACCCCCGCCCTACTACCCCCCCTCACCTCCCCACCCCCCACGAAAAAAAAAAATTTTTACTCATTTTGCATACCCCCTACCTATCCCCTCCCAATTTTTTTTCTAAAAAAGGGTAAATTGGATATTTTATATGCTTTCATTCCATTCCTATAATTTGTATTTTCAAATCAAACATGATTTGCCAAGGAATTGAATGACAATTTCATTTCATTCCATGCCAACCAAACGGAGGGGTTTGACCATTTTTTTTTCATTCCAATTCCTTCAGGAATTCAATTCCATTGACCATTCCATTCCTTCACTTTTTTTCCATCGAACCAAACGGTCCCTTACATAATTTGGGCATTCCCCAAATTGTAGTATTCCATATTTAAATTTAGAAAGTTGTATAATGCCATCTTAATATACCTTTATTATTATTATTATTATTATTATTATTATTATTATTATTATTATTATTATTATTATTATTATTATTATTATTATTATTATTATTATTATTATTATTATACTCAAATCATTTTATTTTTCTTGTACCTCTGACGTTTTAATTTTCAAAGCCAACTTTCAAAGCTTTTTGCATTAAATAGTTGGCTATTAGAGTTTTTTTTAGCAAACTTTCAAAGTTTTTTGGCTCTAATAGTTGGATATCACAGTTTTTTACTTTAATAATCAATAATACAATAGAGGTCCAGGTAACCGCCAATTGACTTACACATAAAGAGAGGCTGAGATTAATTCTTAGCTTTCCGATCCAACGGCCTGTACCGCTTTGTCCCCCACGATCTCCTCCGAGTTCTTTCAACGCAATTCCTTTTCCTCCAGGCGTTCAGTTTTGAACGCTCACATCTTCTCCTCCAACCTCAACAGTTTCCCCTC
Organism: Adenophora triphylla var. japonica; assembly: GCA_022495995.1. NCBI lineage: Eukaryota > Viridiplantae > Streptophyta > Magnoliopsida > Asterales > Campanulaceae > Adenophora > Adenophora triphylla. The sequence goes on from JAFEMH010002849.1 coordinate 170,902, forward strand.
AATTCCGAATCCTTCTTCTTCTCCAATTGCATCGAACAAATCCTTTCCCAACTCCGATTTCATGACGGATTTTATAAAAGGCTCCGTTCCTGTTCTTCCTCCACCCAAAATCTCTCAATAGTTTCCCCTCAATCTCTGCGATTCTACGATTTGATCCGGATTGTGTGTGTTCTTCATCTCAGGTCGTTTTAACTACCCACCTCAATTTCGACATCTTCTCCTCCAACCTCAATTTCGACACTAAGGTTAGTATTTCAATCCTCTCTTTTTCAAATGTTCGATTACGTTATTTTAAACTGCTGTTAGAGCGTTAGCTTTTCGTCGAATTGTGAAAGGTACTATTTCTAGATTAATATTTCTGTTTTCTGTGTGGAGTTCTTTTGAGTTACTTTCGTAGTGATTGATTTGAAACCCAATTTGTGTTTCTAGATTAATATTTTTGTTTTCTGTGTGGAGTTCTTTTGAGTTAATTTCGTAGTGATTGATTTGAAACCCAATTTGTGTGTGTTCTACATGGAATTTGGGTTCCTGGAGCTTAATTAATTATTCATTATAAACCTATGTTTGTGTGCTTGATTGCAAATTTTTTGTATATAAGTATTTGTTGTTGGCACAGTGTATTTTTGGTGTTTTTTGTGTTATGATTATCTTTTTTTCATCAAGGGATGCAAAATTGTAAGCGCTTCCGGAGGGTTTGCCGATGTTAGAGCGATAGCTTTTTGTCGAATTGTGAAAGGTTTATGACTGTTTAAACAGCAAAGATTTCTCCTTAGATTCATGTTTTAATCTATCAACCCCTTTCACATGACTTTGTATCACTTATGATCTTCTATCAACTCTTTTTCTTTTTATTATTTTGTTGAGTGCTTAACATACTGATGGGTTTTGATTTTGTTTTCAATTAATGGTTAAAAGGGTGCATAAGTATGTTGAAACCCTTGATGTGTCACTTATCCACTCCTGCACTTCCGCTTCAGAGTCTATCTTGCTGCAAACACACACATTTCTCTCTCCATCGAGTTGCCAATGAGAATCAACAAATTTGTGGAGTATATATGTCTAGACTCTCTCTCCAAGTTCATTTTTTTTCAGTGCCAATCAATTAAATGGTAGAGACGTGAAGAACACTTTTTCCTGGCGGCTGAACTTCAAGCGGTGAGAATTAATCGCAAACCGTTGTAATTCTAGGGCGTAGAGAGTCTTTCGTTCCTACATACATACCTTAGGTCTTCGATTAGGTGAAGTATTTGGTTATTTTGTTTGTGTAGATATCTATTGCAGTATTTGGTGAAGTATAATCTCAACTGGTTTTGTGAATTTTATACAAGTGTTTACTATGGAGGTTAAGCTTTGTTTTTCTTCTCTTGGATAAATGTGAGTTTCTTTTGAATCATCTGATTTTGACGCACATTTTGCTTCCCGGTTCCTGTTATGATACTTTGGTAAAACTAGTGATCATGCGTGGTACTTTCTGGTACCAAGGCAATGGGTTCCTCTCCTTTGATTTTGAGATAAGACATTATTATTTAATTTTATTTTTTTTGAGATAATTCTGTTGTGATTATTTCATATGAAAATGTTCAATCAGCTTTTTTGCTGATTTTGAATTGTGCAGGAATCTGTATTCATTAAGAGCTTTTAACAATTAGTGCTCTCTAATTTTTGGCTTTGCTATAGTTTAGTGTGGTATCTGGAGTCTTTTGACTAATTCTTCATGCATTACGACTAATGTTGATCCCATTCCCATTGCAGATTGGCAACTACGACTACTTTGAAGGCGTTCTCTACTGGAGGCCACACTTCTATCAACTCTTCCAACAATCTGTCAGTCTTGACAAAAGCTTCGACAGTAAGTTGAAAATCAAATAACTGGGATTGAATCCATTATAGTGGTATTTAAGATTATTTATCACATTTTGTAATACATAACTATTTCCATATGCATATATAAATTTATTTGTTTGTGGTATTCACGTTTTTTCATTCTTTCACCAGTTTTGTCAATTATCAAACTCAACTAAATGGCACAACCTTCAACGAAAGGTAAAGAAACGGCTGCACCAGAGGTATTCTTCTTTATCATCTTTTACCATTCATGTTATGTGGCAATAATTTTCTAGATTTTAGTAATGCGCTACATCAGGTAGACTTTAATACATTTATTTTTAATTACACATGATAAATATGTTTCTGTACTAGGACGATGATGTCGAATTTCCGCAGCATTTATTTCAACCCACAAGTAGACAATTTTTTTTACCATCTTCAAATATGGAGCTAGGAGAAAGTTCAACTTCTAGAAATAGAAATGACGTACCAACTCAAAATACTTATGTATCTTTGGAGAGTAGTGTGTGTGAAATTGGACAATCTAGCCGAAATGCAAGAGTTCGACCCGAACAAGCAAGAAGCCAACAAAATTCATCATACATGTCTTTGGGTCCTTCGAGACGGGCAGTCGCACAGAGGAGGCGGCGGTCGCGTGAGCAAGTTGCTCCTTATCCTACTATGTAACCTACTCTTTTTTTTACTCCTATTTATTTCAAAAACATTCTCTTTATAAAAAAATGATTCACATTTTCAAATATAGGTCAACTTTATTAGAAGACGGTTCCGCTACCGAACAAAATGAAATTATAGGGGGTTTCGAAGAGGATGAGTTCCATTTATCTGACATAGACAATCACCGTAGTATGCGTTCAATTGGACAATTAAGGCGTCACGCAAGAGTTCGAGACGAACAAGCAAGAAACCAACAAAATTCATCAAACATCTCTTCGGGTCCTTCGAGACGGCCAGTTGCACAGAGGAGGCGACAATTGCGTGAACAAGTCGCTCCTTATCCTACTATGTAACCTACTCCTTCTTTTATTCCTATTTAATTCAAACAAACTTATCTTAAGCAAAAATTAATTCGCATTTCAATTATAGGTCAACTATATTAGAAGACGCTTCCACTACCGAACAAAATGAAAATATAGGGGGTTTCGAAGAGGATGAGTTTGATCTACCTGGTGGTATAGAGAATCAGCAAATTTTCAATCATGTTCGGCATTCCCTTGGCAGAATGGATGTCATTTGTCAGCATTGTCATGCTTTGCACTGGATTGGCGAAAAATTGGTTAAATCTTCTGTGCGTAGTCCTAGATTTGGAACATGTTGCTTGGATGGGCAAGTGAGGCTTCCTAATCTTCTAAATCCACCACCCCTGTTCAGTAAATTATATGACGGCACTGACAACCGTTCGACGTCATTTTTTCGAGATATTCGACAGTATAATGCTGCAAATGCTTTTACGAGTCTGGGATGTTCACTAGATGATAGAGTACGAGCTGGTAGGGGCCCTTATAGCTTCACTATACATGGTGAGTTGCGGCATTGTTCCGGTTCATTACTACCACATATAGATACAAATCCGATATATGCTCAACTTTACATATATGATCCAATGGCCGCCTTAGATTTTCGTCAACGTCAAAATCCAACATTAAATCGAGATTTAATGGCCAACATCCAAGAATGTTTGTTACAATACAATCCTTTTGCACCTATCTTTCGCCAAGCATGCGCAATATTAGAACAACAAAGTCAATATCAGCCTAATCAAAACCTGCCAGCATATTTGCGTTATGATCCAAGAGCAGATCAACGGAGATATAATGCACCTACTGTAGATGAGATTGCAGTAATCTTACCTGGTGATGGTACTGAGAGAAGGAGAACAAGAGATATTGTCCTACACTACAAAGCAACTCAAGGCTTGGAGCGGATAAGTGAAAGTCATCCAGCTTATGCACCATTACATTACGTCTTATTATTTCCTTTAGGCGAGCTGGGATGGGAACCTTCTATGACTCTTTGGGATGTGAATGGGAATGGTCCGAGTACTAGAAGTAGAAATAGACTCACAATGATAGATTACTACAGTTATCGTTTATTCGAACGACCAACAGAGTATTCTACCATTTTGAGAGGCAAAAAACTATTTCAGGAATATTTGGTGGATGCTTGGGCTTCAACAGAGCAAAACCGTCTTCGTTACATTAGAGAAAACCAGGAGGAATACGTTCGTGTTGATCGGTATAAAGATCTCCAAGAAATTTTTGACGAGGAGAGTGCAAGACCGGATCAAATTGGTAGAAGATTTGTTCTACCATCTTCTTTCACCGGTGGACCAAGGCAGATGTATGAAATTTTTCAAGATTCCATGGCTATTACACGAGCTTATAAGCATCCAGATATTTTCTTAACTATGACAAACCAACCCACTTGGCCAGAAATTAAAGATGCTCTGCTTCCTAATCAAACTGCAGCTGATCGGCCAGATTTGGTTGCTCGAGTTTTTGAATTAAAGAGAAAGCATTTGCTGAAAATAGTAAAAGATAGAAGGGTGTTTGGAAAAATAGAGGCATATGTTTTCACAATTGAATTTCAGAAACGGGGATTGCCCCATATGCATGCTCTCTTTTTTCTCGCAGATGAAGATAAGATCAGAACTCCTGAACAAGTTGATAGGGTGGTATGTGCCGAGTTACCGGATCCGGATAACAAGCCTGCACTTTTCGACACGGTTAAGAGATGCATGATACATGGACCATGCGGTACGAGAAACCCAGGTGCGCAATGTATGGAGAATAATATGTGTAAAAAAAGATTTCCAAAACAATGGGCCGAAACAACTATTATTGATAATGACGGCTATGCAATCTATCGTCGTCGCAATAATGGAGTTGTATTGACGGTAAGAGAGAAGGAGATAGATCATAGAGACGTTGTACCTTATAATCCTTATCTAACGGAGTTGTTTGATTGCCATATTAACGTGGAGGTGTGTGCTGGAGTTAGATGTGTGAAGTACATTCACAAGTACATATACAAAGGTCATGATCGAACAACTATGGTTTTAGGGAAAGGTGATGAAATAAAACAATATCTTGATGCGAGGTATATTGGTCCGCCCGAAGCTGCATGGCGATTATTCGGAAACACTATGCATGAAGAATTTCCTAATGTTGTTCGACTTGATCTCCATCTACCCGGAGAACATAATGTTTCATATGATTCAAGATGTTCACGAGGTGAGATAGTTCAACAAGCAAGGGAGAAAGTAACGAAATTAATGGGTTTTTTTAGATGTTGTGCTTCCGATGAAATGGCCCGAAATTATACTTATCAACAAATGCCGAAGCATTACACATGGAAAGATAATTTTTGGAAACGAAGACATCCAAATCGTCCAAGCCAAGCAATTGGAAGAATATATTTTGCTAGCCCTTCCAGTGGTGAGAGATTTTACCTCCGACTCTTATTAATTACTGTCAAAGGGCCAACCTCATGGGAAAATTTACGTACATACAATGGTGTTGTATGTGATACATTTAAAGAGGCTTGCATTGCACGGGGTCTTCTAGAAGATGATGAAGAATGGAAGCAATGTATGGAAGAAGCCTCTGTTATGAAGACCGGATACCAATTAAGAAGATTGTTTGCGCTTATTCTAACACAATGCTCTCCGATATATCCCCATGAGTTGTGGACTAGGTTTGCAATGAGTATATGTGACGATCTTCCTCACAAATTGCGCACACAGTACAAAATTCCCTATCCGGATGATAGTCAAATAACAGACTATGGTCTCCATCTATTGAATGAAATATTGCAAGAATCTGGAAAAAGCTTAGAAGATTTTCCACCAATGCCTCTTCCCCATCAATATTGGACCCAAATGACCGGCAACAACAGGTTATTGTGGGAACATAGACAACTTATGTATGATGATCGCACTACTGGTGCAGAAGCAAATATCTCTCGCTTGAATGTCGGTCAGCGACACTGTTTTGATGCTGTGATGTCTTCCGTGAATGAAAATCGAGGGAAAACCTTCTTCTTAAATGGGGGTGCAGGAACGGGTAAAACATTTTTGTACAACACAATTGCAGGTGTATGTCGTTCGCTTGATAATATCGTGATTTGTGTTGCATCATCTGGAATTGCATCATTGTTGTTGGCCGGTGGCAGAACTGCACATTCTACATTTTGTCTACCCCTAAATGTTTTAGAAGATACATTGTGTTTATTTACGAAACAGTCAATTCATGCCCATCTCTTTAAAGAGACCAAATTAATAATATGGGATGAGGTCCCTATGCAGCATCGCCATTGCGTTGAGGCCGTCGATCGCAGTCTTCGAGATGTTCGTGATAATGATAGCCCTTTTGGTGGAATTACCGTTGTTTTCGGCGGTGATTTTCGTCAAACTTTGCCTGTTGTTCCTAAAGGATATCGTGAGCAAATTGTTGGGTCAACTATTCAAAAATCACCACTTTGAAATAATATACACGTCTTGACTCTATCGGAGAATATGCGGCTAGATCGAAATGATTTTGCAAATGTAGAGTTTGCGACATATTTGAACGAGGTAATTTTTTATGCATTTAAAATAAATATTTCATTAATCAACCTTCATAATTAACATTAAATAAATTTCAATTATAGGTGGGAACCACTCCAAATGAGACAATTGAACTGCCTTCTACTATTCGAAAGTGTAAAGATGTCAAAGAGCTAATAGGAGAAGTTTATCCATCTTTGCATATTCCGAGGAGCTCTGCTCGGTTCTTAACTGACCGAACAATTTTATCTCCACATAATGATGATGTCAATTATATAAACCACAAAGCATTAGAGATTTTCCCCGGTGAAATCATTAGTTATTTATCGACAGATAAATATGCGGATGATGATACAAGTGATTCGATCGTGGCTAATCGATACCCAATAGAATATCTGAACTCATTAAATCCTCCCGGTCTTCCCCCTTCAGACTTGCAGTTGAAAGTTGGTTGCCCAGTTATTTTGATGAGGAATCTTGCACCAAGGGATGGTCTTTGCAACGGAACAAGATTAAGGGTAGTTCGGTGTGGGCGACGTATTATTGAGGCTGAAATCCTGACCGGAGATAAAGCAGGCAATTTGGTATTTATACCAAGAATTTCTCTTACCCCTTCTTCGACCGAACTTATTATTCCAATTACAAGGCGCCAATTTCCAATTAGGTTGTGTTTTGCAATGACTATAAATAAGTCACAAGGTCAATCTGTAAAATTTGTCGGCATTGATCTGCGAACTCCGGTGTTTACTCATGGCCAATTATATGTCGCATTATCTAGATGTACTACATTCGATAGGATTACGCTTCTCTTGCCATCAAAAGATGACACATCCACAACAAATATTGTTTATCCCGAAGTTCTTCTGTGAAGCTTATATAATAGGTATGATTCCTAAAATTTCTTTTCTGAATGTAACATCTTTCATCCTTTTATAGCCTACAAGTATAAATTATTATTATGTAACTGTTATTATATGTGTATACCTCGAGTTACAATGTTTGTTCTTGATTACATATTGCTTATTTGATTAAAATTTATATATTATTGATCTCATGTTTTATATAGCCTATTACAAGTATAAAGTATTATTATTTAACTGTTACTATATGTGTATAACTCAAGTTATAATGTTTGTTCATGATTACATATGGCTTATTTGATTTAATTTATATATTCTTGATCTCATGTATCTAATAGGCACCCACCCCCGTGGTTGATAATTTGCAAGTGCCTCCTCCTCTCAGGCTACTAATATTGTACAAGAGACTGAATTTCTCTATTCCGATGATGATATTTGGGATGACCCAACTTTTATTGACGAATTGGTATATTTTTCTTATATATATGTAATCTAATTTAATTCATCTATTATAGTTAAATTATTGTGTTTAATATCTTTTTATTTTTTTCAATGCTCAGGATGAGGCCGAGAAAATGCTATCGCATTTTTGCCGCTAGAAATGCCGCGCGTTTTTCTACTACCGTCAATGATGTGAAATCGGAACCTGAAGACTAATAAATGCTTACTTTACATTTTTTTAATAATTAAACATTGATTTTTCTTTGGAATAATTGAGGCCTAGAATTCTTCCAATTTATTTTTAAATTATAAAGTTTATATATTGTTTTATTATTTTCCGTGTTTATATATTCCAGCTCTATTTTGACATATTTGGAAGTCTTTGCTGGTATTTGTGACAAAAGGCGGCTTTGAATTAGTCCTCTTTGTTGCAATGTCGTTTGAAACATGGCCAATCTTAGCCAATCTCTATCTGTTTTGTTTTTGCAGGACTATGAATATGCTTGGTATAACCCTGTTGCCTTTGACATTGCCAATCACTTCTGCGAGATGGCGGTGATTACCATACGGACACGCCTCATGTGTTGGACTACGGTAAATATCCTGGTAGGTGTCTCGCAATAAACTTTGTTTAATTATCTTTAATTTGAAGTCTTTGCTCTTTGCGAAACAAGAACTCATCTTTTATTATGGTCTTAACATCACTTGCGGTATAGCCGGTTCGTGAAACATAACTTATTTTCCTTAGTATTGTCATATGGGATAGTAAATATGTGGCCGTTCATCAAATGAAACATGGCCAATCTTAGCCAATCTCTATCTGTTTTGTTTTTGCAGGACTATGAATATGCTTGCTACAACCCTGTTGCCTTTGACATTGCCAATCACTTCTGCGAGATGGCAGCTGATTACCATACAGACACGCCTCATGTGTTGGACTACAGTAAATATCCTGGTAGGTGTCTGCAATAAACTTTGTTTAATTATCTTTAATTTGAAGTGCTGCTACTGCAATAGAATTAAAAATATCATGCCCAACATTGAACTAAAAAAATGTGCTTCTATGAACTACTTGCAACAGGTGTCGAGGAGCATCGTAGATTTCTGCATGTATATCTGAGTTGTTCGGGTAATATATATTACTAGACTCATTTTTATATTCTTTTACTAAGACAACTCTGAGCTGACTTTTCCAATCTCATTGTTGTGGTCTGGTTCTGCAGATCCCTTATCCCTTATGCTCATCAAATGAATGAATTACATTTTCTTATCTTTTAATCACCTTAGTGATGCAATATTACTAAATGCAAGTTTATGTACATGAACCAATTACTCATTGCTTTGACAAATAAATGTCTCGGGAAAGAATGTGAAAGGTAGTTAATGGTGAGTCTTCCTAATTTGGGAGAAACGTAGGCAACCACTTGGTGCGGCCACTATTTGTTTTTCTTTTAGTTTTCAAAAAAAAACTTTCTATTTTACTCTATCACCTAGATTGGACTCTCACACACGCGCACTCATATTATAACTGTCATTGCACTACATACCCTCTATAAACCCGGGACCCACACTAAGGACGGATGACGGTAACCACCTAGTCGCCGGTCTCTTCGAAGTTGGATCATCCCACTCCGCGTATTCAATCCATCTAGATTGTCATATCGCGGGGAGCCTAGCCTTCCAGCCCTGCATCGCCACATATCATGTAGATTGACTTTTAAGACACTCCGTGATCGGTCGGTTTGATCTTGGAGTCCTTGTAATCCCTTGTCAATATCGTTTTGTGCAATAATCCATGGAAAAGAAATCAAAAAAATGTCGCTTCGGAATTGTCCCTTCGGAAATGTCCCTATGATTGTCCCTTCGGATTTGTCCCTAAAAAGAGAAAATTTTCTCACCAAAATTATTGCACAAAACTCGATGTTACTTGAGATTACTCCGACCCCTAGGTCCTTAGGTTTGGTTTTCGAATGCTAGAAACCCCCAAAACGGATTTTTCGTCCGACCAAAATTTGGATTAAAATCAGAAAATTGAGACTTTCCGTGGTGTTGTCTCGCGCGAGACTGCTTGTCCCGTGCGAGATAAGTGTTCGATCTTTTCGTGTTTTGGCCAAAACCTTCAAACCTTCAAGCCTTCATTCACCCTATTCAGCCGACTTGTTGGGACTCGATCATGGTTTAACACAGTTGCTACACGTCTAGGTTCTTCGCCAAAGATCGACACGATGTCTGCTTCTCCTTCTACCACCGAGGCCGATATCAACGAAGCTAAGGCCCAACTCATCCAAGCTCTGCTTAAGGTGGATGAACAAAGTAAGCAATTAATTGAGGAACGAAACGCCCAAATGGCCGCCCTCATGAAAGAACTCAACGATTTGAAAGTCAAGAAAGGAAGAAAGCAAAAGCAGAAAGTGGAATCCTCCTCCGATGAAGAGGAATCCTACACCAAAGTGAATAGAAAAACCAAGAAGTCAAGCAAGAAAAAGGAAGAATCCGATTCCTCCTCTTCCTCATCCTCCTCCGATGATGAGGAACATACCTCCAAAGGTGCTAAAACCAAGAAAGAAGGCAGTGGTGAAACTACTAAACTTGGTGACCATGTTACTAAGAACTACCTCGAAAAGAAGCTTGCGACTCTTGACACTTCCAAAGGGTCATTCGTTCCATTTGATCCCGATGCTCTTCAACAATCCATCACCAAGTTTCCTCGCAAGTACAAGACACCCGATATTGCCAAGTTTAATGGTACTACTTGTCCTCGAGCTCATGTTGAGACCTACACTTGGGCCATGCTTCCAATGGGCGTTGATAACACAATCTTGGCCCAATGCTTTCCTCAAACCTTGGAGGGTGCCGCAAGGGATTGGTACATGTCTCTTCCTACAACTACAAGGCTTGATTGGTCGTCCGCATGTTTAGTCTTCCAAAGGCAGTTTGAAGATAACTCCACTTATCGCCCTACTAGGAGGGATCTTGAACAAACCAAACAACATGCCAATGAGTCCTTTGCTGAATTCGCTAGAAGATGGAGACTCAAACTCACTGAAATCGACGAAAGGCCTACTCTCAAAGAGCAAATCCACATCTTCCTTCAATGCCTCCGTGATGAATTTCAAGAGAAGCTCGCAGGTAATTACTTTCCTAGTTTTAATGAACTCCTCGAGTCCGGAATTAGGGTTGACGACTTCCTAAAAAGCAAAAAGAGGGAAAGTAACTTCTGCTACAACAAACCCGCTACAAGTAAGGATGCTTCAGTCAATGCCATTGCATTCAACCGCTCCAACACCGGAAAGTATTCTGTTGTTCCTCCTCCTGAAAAGAAAAAGAGGCACTACGACAAAATTGAAGGAATCACTCAAGAAGAACTCTTCGATGTGCTTGTCCAGAATGAAAAGATCAAACCAAGGGAAGGTGGTCCTCCAAAGGATATGGGTCTGAATCATGCTCATCACTTATTCTGCAAGTACCACAACTTCACCGGCCACGACACCAACTCTTGCCACCACTTGAAGGACATCATCCAAGACCTCTTTGACAATGGAGATCTAGAACGTCCCAACGTCATCACCAATCCTCTCCCTCGTACTCCATGAAGAAGATGAAGCTCCGAGAAGAAATCTGCACTTACCACTACCCTCTCCCTTTCTCCTTTGATAGAAGTAGATTAGGTTTTAAATTTCCAAGTATGAACTCGAAGAGTCGTTCTGTCTTTCTAGTACTTCTCACCTCCTCTAGTTTGTGTCCTCTAAACTATCAAGTCTGTTCTTAAATTTCTCAATTAATCAAAGTAATTTTCCTTTCCTAAACACTTTTCCTAAGGTTGTTCTACCTCATGAATATCATTTAATTCATAACAAAATAATGGAACCTCCATTCCCTAAATCATCGCAAAAATAGAGACTTCTAAGCGAGTTTAAGAAGAAAGTTATCCTTAGGAAGCTTAAGGGTTAAACATTATCCTACTGAAAGTCAAAGGTCAACAAACGAAGAAAGCCAAAGGTGATGCTGTCAACATTCATCCCAAGAAGAGTGGGGCTACTCAATTCAAGGCTTTGAGAGTACAAAAATAAAAAGCTCGCTAGGACGAAACTCCTCAAATCGTCCTAGGCAAAAATAGAGCATAAAAAAAAAGCACTCTCAAGCTTTCGTCGCCCCCACAACAAAGATGAAACATCAAATGCATGAAGGACTCTCCCACAAAGAAGAGGAGTCAAGTGATACCAACAAAAGAAAAGAGGATTCCTCAATATCCTCCTACATCAAGTGAAGAAGACTTTCAGTATCAATTAAAATGTTTACCCTTAAGTCATACTAATGATTGGCTTCCTTCTCAAACTTATTTAGAAACTTCTAGAAGATACACGGTCCATTAAAAGGTAGAATAACTTTTCTAGATCTTTGAGCCAAGTAACGTTTCTTGTTGAGTCTAGGGGCTTCTTGTTTGCCGCTCTCATACACACTCTCGAAATCCAAGCATCAAAACTGGGGCTTCCTAACCTTTCCTCCCCCAGTCAATCTCTACTTCAACTCCTCAAAATAATCAAATCTGCATTAGGAGCTGTCCTCTACGCTTCCCACTCTCATAATTATAGAATACACTTTTCCAAAGAATCAATGCTTGGATCACCTTTCAAAGAATAGAGTCCGTCTCTCATCAACTAACTTGAGATCTCATCTCTCTCCCCTCAATAAGATTCTATCCTCTGAGTTCTCTTCGAGTACACATACTTTTCAAAAAAATGGCTCGCTAGGTTGAAAACTCGTAAAGAGCGGCCTAGGCAAAAGTTAGAGCACAAAAAAAGGCGCAAAAGAGATGCCCGCTAGATTGAAAACCCGAAAGGGCGGTCTAGGCAAAAACCAGGGTGCGTCACTAAGAAAAAAAAAATCAAGGACAAAGGGAGAGTATTCTTCAGCCTTCTTCATCGAACATCATTTCGATATTCTTCAAGTCAAATCAACAAGGAGAGACTTCTTCAATCATCTTCAAATCAAGAGAGCAGACTCACAAGCCTGTTCACAAAACCATCTACCACATTCAAGCAACTTGGGGCTTGAGACATGAAAGGGCCTTAGACATTAAGCCATTACGACAGTCGACAAATTTGTAGTCGTTTGCCTCCTAGAGACACGACTCAAGGGAGAAGTAAGAATGAAGATTCACAACAGGCCTAGATGTGTTCACACAAGGATACTCATCGAAATTTTACAACAATACAACCTCGTTGACTAGCAACAGACTCTGCATAAACCTGATTTGGTCCCAACTTGTCAAACACAAGTTCACCCATCTCAAATACAAATCCATACAAATGTCCCTACATTTCCATATACCATATACCCCTACACAATTTCACCACCAAAATGTCCGATCGGCCATTTACACGAACATGCGTGAGCACCACCACATAAGTCCAGTTAAACAACTAAAATTTGAAAAAATCTACTTGGAATCTTTATGTGCTGACAGGTACAGAAAGGTAAGAATCATTCGGGTCTATCCGAGTCCAGCACGCATATATCCTTGCATTACAGGGGCCGACAGAACCTCCATCTCAACCGACAACTTCAAGTCCATGACCTCGGCAACATCATCAAAGTCTGTGACGGCAGCAAAATTCAAGTTCGTGACCTGGGTAACAACTTCAAAGTCTGTGACGGCTGTAAGTGCTCCAATTTGAGCTTGTTAGAATTTTCGTTAGAAAATTAACGGAAGTTATAACATTTCTAACAATTCCTAACTATCCTAACATTCCTAACAAAGTGAGGGTAAAATGGGCATTGTTATTTAAGGTTAAACCTTAAAAAGAATCTCAAAAAAGAAAAACAAATGAAGAAAACCAAATATAGCAATCTTTGGAAACAAAAACTCGGTGAGTCAATTTGAATTTTGAAAAAGATTATTCTTCTTGTCCAAAGTCAAGCCGCATTTAATGAACAATTACGCCGCTGATCCTATCCGCGCGGATAAGTATGCATTTTCAGAGGGCTATAAATTGAGCCCTCCAAATCACAAAAATAAGAAGGAAGAACACAAATGCAACGAACCTACGGCGAAATATAGAGAGAAAACGGTGAGAATTCTCAAGAATTGTCACCTTTTTCTCTCCAATCTTTCCCAACTCATACTCATCCACTCACTCTCATATTAAAGCCCTAAACACTCATACACTCAAGCCAAACACTCAAGAACACAAGGAAGATTGGTAAACCCTCCTCTTCCTAACCCTAAATCTCATCCATGCATGCATCTTCAAACTACAAAATGTAGTTCTTTCATCTTTTTTCTCTAGATCTAAGAAGATCACCATGGAAGACCATCTCCATGGATGATCTTCTACAAAGATCAACATTATTTTCAAAGCTTTTCTTTCTTACTTGCAAAAACGCACTTTCAAAACCCTAAAAAACCATTTTCAAGCACTAAATCTTGATTTCAAAGGGTAAAATCCCCTCCCCAAGCAAATGAAATGCTTAGTCCTAATGTACCCCAAGGATGGTTTGGTATAGTTGATTCACCACTAAAATGTCTAGTGATCACTAACCAAAACCTAGGGAAATGGGGACAAGCATGGATGCAAAACCCCCCTTAAAATCATATTTCCTTTCTTGAGAAGTTGCTGTCCAGTAGCAATTTTCTCAGACCTCAGTCCATGGTCTTAATTTTTGGACACAGATGAAATTGGAATTTGGTGTTGACTACAAAACACTTTTTGTAGCCAACATCCAAAGATTTCCAGACATATTTTTACCTTATTTTTTGGGTGAGTAAAACTCCTCTTTTCAAATTTTCTTTCAGAGGCTAGTTCATCAGTTTCTGGGAATCCAGATCTCATATCTGAGGTTTCCAGAAGGTTTTGACCCCTCAAATCTTCTCCAAAATGGAAATTTCTTTCACACAAAGTTTATTCAAGGAGTCTAGAGAAACTTTCATTCTCTGAGTTCATCCAGATTATGAAGTTTTAGGACCCTTGAATCCATTTCAAAATCAGGTGTCTGCTGCCATTTCCTTCTGGCAGAAGTGACTTCTCAACTTCAAAAGGTTTTTTGAGTACCAAATCTCAAACCAAAAATTCTCCAAAAAATCATGGGATCAGTTTAAAGTCTTAAAAAGACATCCCAATTTTTACTTTTTCCAGTTTCAACTTATTTTGGCCAAAACACACACACACACACACACAAATGATTTTCAGCTTGGAAGACTCGTTTACGAGGCGCGTCGGGTGCACACTAACGTCCTTCCCGACGCGTAACATGACCCCCGAACCTAAATCTCTGATCTCGGGCCTTTTTCAAAGTTTTGGCCCTTCAAAATTAAAATGGCGTGGCGACTCCGTTTTTTCCGGTTTTATTTGGTTTTTCAAAGAAACGCAAAAATCGAATTTTTCCCGCGAAAAAGGCAACACATCGTTACAGTGGCGACTCTGCTGGGGACTAAGCTTTTTAATAAAAAATGGTATTCGGTATATTGGTGGAAACCACTAAATTTCCCGTTATCGCCTCCTAACACGAGTCGGGGATAAATTGTGGTCTAACAATCCCACGTACCGGTATCACCGTTTTCAAAAAAAAAAAGCTTTTGAGGGTCAAGCTTCCGTCCCGGCTTTGAAAATCATTTTTGTGTGTGTGTTGATTTTTGCACAGTTTTCATGTTGTTTTGGCCGCCTCGGAGAAAGTCAAAATTTTGACTGTCGGAATAATGTCCCTAACTGTCGGAATTTCCGTGCCTTCGTGCTTATGTGCTCATAAAAAAAAAATTTCAAAAAAAAAAAGAAAATTTCCAAAAAAAAAATCATGCATCATATTTTTAAGACACAAAAAAAAAATTTCTATTTTACTCAGAAAAAGAATATAGACTGCTTGCACACTACGCGCACGTGACCGTACACTGCACACTACGTCCTTAACCCGGGGAAATCCTTGTCGCGGTCCGTTTGGTCTTATTACGCCTCTCGGATGAGCACAGACTACCCAAACATCCCACGGAGCCTCGTGTCGACCATGCACTTGTCCGTGACACACTTTGTCCGAGACCCGGTTGGTTTTTAGTCTGGTCTGTGTCATGCCCTGTCCGTGTACAGACCTTTCCTTTCAAGCCTTTGTCGGCATGCCGACTCAATATCTTTCGGGTCCCTAATCGGCCGAAGTTCTCGCGGTTTTCCGCCGAGACTTTGACCAAGATATTGACCGGCGCCTTGACTTCGGCTCTGATCGGCACAAATTATACACCGACTCCCAAAGATTGACACCGAGTCATCGAGGATTAATGACTATTCCATGCCTAATTACGGCTTAACCGACGACAAGTCAAGATCAATCTTGGACGCTTATCGCCCAAATCATGCCGACTTTTTGTCGAGCTCCTCGGACATGATCTTGACTTTTGACGTCGCCTTTGTCCGTAATTTACATCGAATGCTCGTTAAGACTCGATTACCCGCCGACTTTTAGGATCGTTTTTCTTTCGGTCGGTGGGACCCGCTTGCCCTATAGGACCCTCGCCCGGGCCGTCCACCCCGGGAGGTCGAAATACGGGTGGAATACGAGGGGCTTATAGACGTAGTGACGGGGTCCACCGATCCAGAATCGCAGTAGTTTGCGAAAAGAAGAGCAATCTTTTCCAACCGATTAGGTTAATAAAACATGTTTTAAGTAAACGTGAACAAATAAGCGCATGTTGCATGAGCCTAAAGCCCAAACACCTACCCTCCTTCCATTCCCGGACATCCGAACCTTCGTGTCCTTTCCCCCAGCTCTCCGCACAAAGCTTGGTTTCGAGCACCGGTCGCCGTTTAATCGGTGGGAAGAGTCAAACGCGTCATCGCCTTCGCCGTTTGTTCCGACTCCGGGTTTCGTAATGTCCGCATCGCCGGTAATGATGGGGATAACGTTGCTCGCCCCTCCAAAATCCCTCGATGCACTCCCGATTTGGATCCAGTTGGTAGAACAAATGAGACTTCGACATGAGGCTCAAATTGATGACCTACCGGGGGTAGTCGCAAGTCATGGTTTGACTATCGCCCCAATTCCGATGGCACCTTTACCGCAAAGACAGAAGAAGGTTCTCCTCCTCTTCTTAATAGTCCTGATACATCAAGATGCTACCCCAAGATTCCTATGTTTCCACCGCCGGGACTCCCGCCCGCCGACTTACAGGCAACCGGCCCCCAAACAAATAGCCGGGACGAAAGAGTTCGGTATACCGTCAGCTGTCCCCTCTCAAAGTGATGATCCCACAAAAATCGCCTGAGTGATGAAAATCGTGGAACAGTTAAAGAAATATGGTCAGCCATCAAATCCCCGGAAGAACGCCGAAATGCAGAGCCCGGATTGAAGAGGCCACACGCCACTTTGGGACCTTAACAATATCCCAACCGACCGGGGCTACCTTGAAGGACAAACATATGCCCGTTCCCGGGACCTCAATATCTCTCATTATCCGGCGGAGTCCAATCACTCGCTACCGTACGAGCCCAACAGCCCGATCCCCCTGACCAGGGCCACTCAAAGTCCTTCCAGACCGCTCAACCCGAGGTCCCAAATCCGCCACCACCGTAGAACACATTTGGTGGGATATTTGTGATCGTCCCGATTGCCTTGAAAGGGACTATCAGATTGGATACACGAGGACCGTCCTCCTAAGAAAAAGAAAATTTCCTCCCAAAGAAAATTGAAGGAGAGATTCGAGGCCGGTGATAACGGTGTGGGAACGCTCGGGAGCCATCTGGGGGATTTGATTATTATGTACTCTACTCGGTCCGTCTTCCCAAAGCAAAAAGGGATAAAAGAGCGTAAAAGCTTTGCCAACGACGGAATTGAGACCTTCTGGATACCGTAGTACCGTGCAACGTAAGTCCAACCCCCTGGGTCGACCAAGGTTCGGTTGTCCAGCCTCCCGAGTATACACCGATGAAGAAAAACCGACACCGGCCTCGGGCGCTCCCACTCAATCAACATGTTGACTGGAGATGGCAACCGCCACAAAAGGCATCAAGTATAACCTGTGGGCTTCGCAAAGACTCGCCTCGCAAGAAAAAGGCACGAAGTGACCGGCTTGATGACTCTCCATCCCGAGACAAGGACCAAATCTATGATCCTCACCTATATGGGAGTATGATCACCTTCGCGATGAAGATTTGCCAAGAGATGTCTCCCAACACAATGAAGCTTTGTACATCACTATTCGGCTCAACACCATGTCACTCCCTGGGGTATTAGTGGACAACGGATCATCGGTAAATGTCCTTCCCCTCGGCATGATGAGGGCCCTCCGCATAAATGAAAGGCGCGTGATCCCGTCTACCCTGACCGTCAAAGCCTACGACGGTTCGTCTCGTCCCATTCTCGGGAACAGTGACTGGAACTGCAGTACGAAACCCAAATGGTGCCCGCAAATTTCCATGTAATGGATATCCCCTCCGAGTTCACAGCCTCTACTAGGGCGCCCTTGGTTGCATCACATGAAAGCCATAGCCTCCACTCTCCACCAATGCGTCAAATTCATCAACCGACAGGAGACCTTGAAGTCATAAGGGGTGACAGCTTTCATAGGGAACGAAGCCGAAACAATAGCCAAGAACGCCCACAAGCCAAACACCGGGCTACATCCTTCAAGAGGCAAGTCTCGCCGGCATCCTTTGGAATCCAAAGAATGCCAACTATGTCGACACACTCAAGCGAGCGGACTCCGAAGAAGTTCGATTCATCAAATTCAATTGCTATTTCCAACACTTGGAGGCGCACTGGAAGGAAATGCCGAACACCGCCATGATACGAGGCACACAAGTCCCCGGTCCTCAATCACAGATTTGTCAAGGTGATTCCCGCAAACCCATTCTTTGGCCTCGCCGGCGAGGAGATTTTCATGATAAAAGTCAAGAAACACCGACGTACTCGGCTCGAATCTATGAACGTCGTGTGGGACGTCCTCCTTGCCGAACTACCCGCCAAGCCTTTCCGCTCGAGTATGGGACATGAGATTTTTCTAGCCGCTCACCGAGACGCAATGCGTCCTTACATCCGGGATTGAGCGATCGGATTGTGACGAAACGGAAGTCCCTGCACTGAGGAAGATCCCTACATCCACATGCTCGGCTTTCGGATGCCAAACACAGTTGATTCTCGTTCGTACAAAGAGATGATAGCAACGATTGAAGAGGGAGCACAGAGACCATGCCTTTCCCGAGTTGTGAAGCCACCAACAGCGATGCCGCTAAAGAATTGGGAAACTCTCTCTCGGGCCCGTCCCGTGCGACCGAGGAGGAAATGATCACCAAGCTTGGATTGGTCCCCCGTCCTTTCGTGTCAACCTTTGTAAAGTCCTCCGAGTCTCTCATTGTTGAGTTCGAGTCTCTCGAGTCGTCCGATGGCCTCACGCCCGAAGACTACGAGTCTGTAGCCAACGTTGTATTCCCTTCGTCTTCAATGAAATGATGAACCTTTCAGTATCCCTTAATTGCCACTTTAACTAATGATGAATTAACTAATAATCTAAAAACAGCTTAATAACGATTCACTAGATGAAGAGGCGTACACATTAAATGAACAATATATCAAAGAAATCTTTAAGCAGGTTGTCCTGAAAGAGGAAAATCGAGCCCAAGCCGCCGAAGAGATTTTGACAAGTGTGAATTGGGAACCGCTAAGAGCCTAAAGAGACGCAGACATTGGTAGTTTCTTCGAAGGGACTGAAAGGGTTGCCCTAATCGAGCCGCTAAAAGAATTCGTGGATGTGTTCGCATGGTCCTATAAAGATATGCCAGGCCTCGATCCTTCCATAGTTGAGCACCGAATACCGCTCGACCCAGAAGTCAAGCCGCAAAGCAGAAGCTAAGAAGAATTAAGCCCGAATGGTCCTTACAAGTGAAAGAGGAAATAGAAAAGATGCTCGTATGTGGTTCATCGTGGTCATTGAATACCCAACATGGCCGTCCAATATAGCGACGGTGACCAAGGCCAACGGAAAGATCCGATGCCGCGTAGACTTCAGAGACTTGAACAAAGCCGGTCAAAGACGATTTCCCCTGCCAAACATCGACATTTTGGTAGATTCCACGGCCAACCACGAAGTCAAATCTTTCGTCGATGGTTTTGCCGCTACAACCAAATCAAAATGGCAGAAGAAGACCAAGCCAAAACAGCCTTCACAACCCCTTGGGGCACATACTGCTACACGGCCATGCCATTCGGACTAAAGAATGTGGGGCTACGTACCAGAGGGCAGCTGCAGCTCTGTTCCATGACATGATCCACAAAGAAGCCGAGGTCTATGTGGACGACATGATAATACATTCCAGAGGATCGGATGGCCAGCACTTTGTTGATTTGAGAAAATTCTTCGGCCGCCTCCGAGACCACAGCATGAGACTGAATCCGGCCAAGTGCACCTTCGGTGTAAGACGAGGCAAGGTACTAGGATATATGGTGACAGACGGGGAATCGAAGTAGATCCCCAGAAAATCAAGGCGATAGTTGAAATGAAGCCACCACGGACACCGACAGAAGTGAAATCCTTCATGGGAAGACTGCAATACATAAGCCGCTTTGTAAATCACTGACCTCGATCTGCGAGCCAATCTTCAAGTTGATGAAAAAGAATGCCTACACAGAATGGACCCCAGAATGTCGGCTTGCCTTTGAACAGATTAAGGCATACCTTGTGAATCCCGATTCTCTCCCACCACATCGGCAAAAGCCACTCTTGCTATATCTAATCCTGTCACTTGATCTACAAAGAATTTCGGGCTATGCTAGCTCAAGAGAAAAAAGATTCCAAAGTCGAAAACGCCATCTATTTCATAAGCGTAAAGCTCCAAGGAAGCGAACTCAATTACTCTGCTTGCGAGAAGACTTGCGCAGGTTTGGTCCGGGTAGTGGGAAAGTTGAAACACTACATGCGGCCTCACCCGATACATCTTGTTTCAAGGATAGACCCCATCAAATATCCTGTTCGACAAGCCTTCCATCTCCATGAGATTGGCAAAATGGTCGTTCTTTTTGGCCGAATATGACATCGCTTATGTTTCAAGGAAATCCGTAAAAGGACGCGTAATGGCAGTAACATCGGCCGATTTCCCAAGTGATGAGTCCCGAGGACCTGAACCTCAATTTCCCGATGATGGAATCTTCGCTCTAGAAGGAGAAAATCGCGGCAACTCTTCTTCGACGGGCGTCAAACAAAAGGGGGAACGGGATAGGAATGCTTCGGTCGATCCTACTGACGAACACACCCCATGGCAGTAAGGCTGAACTTCGAAGTCACCAACAACGCCGCCGAATATGAAGCTTGCATAGCTGGGTTGGAAGCCGCCCTTGAAAGAAATATCAAGGAATTGGAGGTGTACGGTGACTCTGCCTCATCATCAATCAGGTCTCTAACAAATGGAAGACCGTGGATCCAGGTTTGCAGAAGTATCATGCTTACATGGAAGAGTTAGTAACTCAATTCAAAGAAATCAGCTTTCATTACCTACCAAGAGACCGAAACAGTTCGCGCATGCTCACTGGCTACACTAGCCTCTCTTGTCGAAATACCCGAAGGAAAGTCTCGTTAAACCATTCGTAGTCTGGGAGAAGAGAAAACCCCGCCTATTGCTTCGAAATTGAAGCGGAAGCTGAACTGATCAATGATCCCTGGTATACTCAGATTTACCAAGACCTGAAGGATGGTGAGGCCTCTTTCAAAAATGAAGAGGGGGAATATAAAGAAGGAATCAAAGCAAAAAGTCTCTCAACCCTGAAGCGGCTCGCCTCCCATTATGTTCTTTTGGGAAACATGTTATACAAAAACGTTATCAAGGCCCCCTCTGCGATGTATCAGCAAACAAGAGGCTACCGAACTCATGAAAGAAATACATGGTGGTACCTGCGGCCCTCACATGAATGCTCGAGCTCTGATGCAAATCATGCTGAGAATGGGGTATTTTTGGATCACCATGGAAGCCGATGCATCCGGTTTGTCAAAAGCTGCGACAAGTGTCAGCGATACTCAAATCTTAATCACTTGCCTCCTCACGAGTTATACCGCATGACAACCCCTTGGCCTTTCGTCACTTGGGGAATTGATGTCATAGGCAAAATCACACCATCGCGCAGTGACGGCCACGAGTTCGTCCTGGTAGCCGTGGATTATTTCACCAAGTGGGTTGAAGCCAAGTCCTACAAAATCCTCAATTCAAAGAAAGTCGCCTCTTCATCAAAGAAAACATCATGTGCGGATACGGGTTGCCGGCCGAAATCATTTCAGATAATGGATCCCACTTCGAAGGGGAATGTGACAGGTTGCTGGCAGAATTCCGAATAACCCGTCACAAGTCATCACCCTACAGGTCCCAAACCAACGGAGCCGTCGGCAGCAAACAAGACTCTGGAAAATATCATCCGGAAAATGGTCAGTCCAAGGCGTAGATTGGCCCGAGAAGTTACACTTGGCACTCTGGGGCTACAGAACATCAGTCAGAACGCGGCTGGGGAAACACCTTTTGCCCTCACATACGAAATGGAAGCCGTACTCCCAATCGAGCTGGAAATACCTCGCTCCGTATATCGCTGGAAAGCCGGATCAACGAGGTCGAATGGCTCCAGAGTCGCCATGACGAATTGGCCCTGCCGGACGAACGCCGATCAAGGCCATGGAACACATCCGGCCTACCAAGGAAGAATGGCCAGAGCCTTCGACAAGAAAGTAAAGCATCGGGAAATCCGAGAAGGGGATCTCGTTCTAAAAGAAAAGCCCCCGGTCCGTATCAACCCTCTCGGCAAATGGGAGCCTGTATGGGTCGGGCCATATGTCGTCCAGAAGATCTTCTCCGGAGGAGCCATGCAACTTGCAGACCTCGACGGGAATCCCTTTGTACACCCAGTGAATGGTGACAAGCTGCGCAGATACTACGCGTAAAAAAAAAACAACAAAAAAAAAGAGACAAAAAAAAAAACAACAAAAAAAAGAGAGTGCTAAAAGAGTAATACCCAACTAGGTTAGAAACCCGAAAAGGGCGGCCTAGGTAAAAAACAGGGTTGCACCAAAAAAAAAACAAAAAAAAAGAGTGCTAAAAGAGTAATACCCAACTAGGTTAGAAACCCGAAAAGGGCGGCCTAGGTAAAAAACAGGGTTGCACCAAAAAAAAACAAACAAAAAAAAACAAAAAAGAGTTCACCGGTTGAACTACGAAGACCTGAGCTCCTCAAAATGAGGGGAACGTAGGCAGCCGGAAACGGTTCGGTCTAAAGCACAAATAAAAGCCATACTTTGGCATCAATACAATTGATCAGACCATGAAAGCGTCTCGAAAAAACTCTAAAGCAATTCAAATATTCATTACAAGTTAAAAGCTCTTTGATGAGTCTAAGCCCGATTCATTCCTACAACTGGCAACCTGCTAAAAGAAAACTAAGATACATAATCAAACTAATGTGTCTGTCATGGCAAGAAAGGGATACTTGGAAACCTCAGAGTCACTCCAAGCCACTCGTACTGGCCTCTCCCTTCTTCTTCCCCCTCCGAGTCTTTCTCTTCTGAACCGGAAAAATGTCGGTATTCCTCCTACCAAGCTCTGGTATAGGAACAGGGTCTATCAAACCGGCCTCTGTCAGGGCCTTAGTAGCCCTAGCGTCATCCCTCATCTCCTGTAACCTAGCTGGTAACATAGGAGCCCTCCTCTCCTGTCTCTTGACGTAAGCCTCATAATCAGTCACAGCGTCTCCGCTCCTGTCATGAGGATTGGCCCTCGCCTCGGCCCTCCTCCTCTCAGAAACAGTCCGGTCCTCCGCACCCATAATGGCCTCACGCCGCCTCAAAATAGCCATCTGAGTCTCTCCCAGATGCCCCTCGTACCAATCCAGGTACCAAGTGGTCAGGAACACCGGTCTCGGACGCCTGAGAATGACCCGAGGAGGAAAGGCATCATACCTCCATGCTCGGGAAAGAAATGGAAACACCGAGGGATCATCCATGGAAACAGGAGCCACCACCCTGGTGGCTACATCATCAAAGCCCTCCAAAGGAACCTGCTCCAAGCCAAACTGTCTCAGGACCAGAGCCGGAATGTAGAAACTGGACTGAGAAAGCCCCGGAAGCATAACCACATGGGACCCGTCCTGAAGCACTCTACGAGTCTCCACCCGCCAATGAGGCACCGACCATCTGATATCTTCAGTCTGGCGACCCGCCATCCAACGCTCCCACGAGCCCTGATCATCAAAATCTACATCAACACCTCTCCTGGCAAAAGTCCAAGGCCTGATCATATCAGAGGTTTCCCGAAGAACCCCCAAACGCTCCATCAGCCACAGGGTCAAGAGAAACGGGCTGCCCCCGTGCATATACCGCCGTCCGGTAGCTAATCTGTCGAGAGCATGAAAAGTCTCCCCAAGATCAAAGGAATGACATCTCTGCCCGAGCGGCAGTGAACAACAACATCCAGCAAAGCTCGATGACAGATCCCAAAGGAATAGACCATGAACAAAGTGCCGAACATGCAAAGTGCAAAGGCATCCCAATAGGCGTCATCCACCAAGCCTAAGCCCCTAAATCTGTCGGGAAGACCGGAAATATCAAAATGGTCGGGACCGCGGATCATGCCTCGTGCTTCCTCCGGGGAAAGATGAAGAAGGTTGCACAACTTGTCAACAAAAGAAGCTCCTCCGGACAAAGGAATTGCTATCTCCTCCACCTCCGAACCTCCAAGCAAGGCCCGAAATTCTTCCACAGTCGGAACAATCTCGTTGAAGGAAAGGCAAAAGACATGCCTTCTAGTATCCCAAAACGAAGAAGAAGCCCTTAAGAGGTCATAATCCGGAACCAATTCTTTGAGAGACCACAAGCATCGTACCTTGTACCGTTCTTCAAAGAAAGACCTTCTCTCATGCATAATTTCCCGGGACCAATCCTTGAACTTGTTGAAAAATGACATTTGGGATTCTTGGGATAACTTTGAGGGAGCTTTTCTAAGGCTTTCCATGGTTTTTTCTCTCTTCCTCCCCGAAAATGGCTGTTTGGACTGGAGGTTGAAGAGGATATTTGAATTTGAAATAAAGCAAGACCAGGTCTGGACCAAAATTAAAGGACACTGTCAGATGCAGGATTCCTCCGCGCGGATGGGATTGCTTCCCCAGAAAAAATTCCCGCAATGCCCAAGCTGCTACACCAAAAAAGGAATATTCCGTCCCGGTTGCTCGAAACTTGTGCAAAAACCCTCCCCAAACCAGTCCATATACCAAACACCCTTGCAAAAAAAAAAAACAAGGCTCATGCAACACTGCATTCATATTGCATTGCATTCATAAATAAAATCCTAAATTATTACATTCCAAAAAAAAAGAGTGTGCATAAAAAAAAAACAAACAAACATAAATAAAATCCTAAATTATTACATTCCAAAAAAAAAAAGAGTGTGCATAAAAAAAAAACAAACAAACATAAATAAAATCCTAAATTATTACATCCAAAAAAAAAATGTGCATAATCTGTACAAATCTAAATCTCAAAAAAAAATCAATCGGAGTCTCCAGCACCCGATGTCTCCCCCCGGCCCCTCTTGCGACTCGGGCCCGCCTCGTCAGGAGCCCTGAAAGTCTCGGGCTCAGAATCGTCCTCATCTCCAGAAAGAGGCTCGTCGGGACCAACTAGCACACTCGATAGGGTAAACCCGGATCCCTGAAGAAATCGAATCCGAAGGTGAAGGCGTCCGACTCCTGAACATACGGAGACGACCCACCATGCCGCCGGACGTGTCCCTCCCGTGCGGATCCCAAGAATGACGTGATCCGAAGGCGTGGCGCGGTGATCAATGAGAGGAGAAAGAGGGGTCTCGGAAGAAGTCTCCGAGGGAATAGGAGAAGCCTCCCGTCGGACAGGTGCCGGCCGTGGTCTCCTCGCCCTAGCCTGAGGTGCCCCGCAAGCAACCATCCTCCGTATGAACCTCTTGGCTCCGATCACTTGCTTCGTCAGTGTCTCGACGACCACCTCCGAAAACTGCACAAAAGCAAAAGCGTCAAAAAAAAAAAGAAGTGATGCTAGAGATGATGAAACAAAAGAAAGAAAAGAAGGGGAAAAGGTGAAGCCATACCTTCATACCCGGACGAGGCCGGAAAGCTCGTGGAAGCCGCTCGGGCTGAGGGATCTGCACCCTCAATCGGACCCCATCCTGGATGTAGGAAAAATCCGTCCGAGGGTACCGCGGGATCCCAAGCCCCTCCCTCTCTAAAACCTGAGGCATCCTCAGCCTCCTCAAGACGAACGTCGCATATGGCTCGATCGCCACGAAGTCCGAGAAGTGCTGACCTGCTCGGTAATCATCCCCGGTGTCACTGGGCCTGATCAGCTCTGATGCATCATATCGGCGGGAGGCTCCACCGGTGTCCTCAAAGGCGAGTTCACGCCATGCTGGCGCGTCACCCTCTCTCCCAGATAATATGCATCGCAGGTCAAACCCTCAAAATCCTCCGCCGCACCGCCCGGATCTCGGCGCCCTTCACTGCGCTTACCTCAGCGATCCCAGGGGAAGAATATCATCCCCTCATCCGTCTCGGCCTCCGTCAAAGGAAGGCAATCCGCGTCCTGAGAGTCGTGCGCCCCCTGAGCTTATCCCGGCATGCTTGGACCAGACTGCGTGGCCGGATACGCCCGACGTGCGCCTCAGCCGCCTCCACACCGTGACGTGGAAGAACTCCAGCGCCCATACCTGCCAAAGGCAAAGATCAAATCAATCCAAGTGCAAAAAAAAGAGAAGTGCGTGCTCAAAGGAAAGAGGGAAAGCAAAAAGAGAGCTTATACCTCCAGAGCAAACTCGAAGCAAGATAGGAGCTCACAGCCTTCCCGCCGTATCTATCAAGAGCGAAGTACAAACTCAGCCACGCCTCCCCCAGGAAATATCTCCAACCGTCTCCATGTCCTCCAAGGACCTCGCTAAGGCAAAGACCGCTGTCCTCAGCATGACCAAAGAGCGTGCTCGAGAAAGTAAACCACAGAAGGACCTAGCAATGCTCGCGCTAAACCTATCCTCCCCAGCCTCGTAACTTCCAGCTTTATGGTCTCCACGATCTTGCCGTAGACCACGGCATACTCCATCCCCATCCCCTTTTTGGGAATAGGGAAAATCCAAGAAGGTCCCGCAGCGTCCATCACTGTAGCCATCTCTCCACTCAATGCCGCGTCCATTGAAGGACGGACCGAGATCGCAAAGCATAGTCAGAAGGCGTGGCGCCGCCTCGCCCCAGAAGAAGTGGAAGGTGTGGGTCGCGTCCCACCAGTGCTGCGCCAGAGCAAACATCAAGCCCTTGCACTTAGGGAACTTGACCAGTCCCCTCAAGCACTCGACAAACTCCCAGAGCCCCGTCTCGACAACGATCTGTCTCGGACTCGGCAAAGCTCCTCGGCCCGCATTCGGAAGCCGGTCCCACAAGTCAATCACAGACTCCACCGATCCTCGAGTCTTCATTTTGTTCAGCTGCTCCGTCACAAAACGGTGTCCGCCCTGTAAAAAAAAAAAAGAAGAGAAGAGAAAATGTCAAAAAGATTGCATTTGCATTAAAAAAAAAAAAAAGAAGAAATTTCGACAGCATAACTGCATACAATGAGCATAGCCCCATTTTTCTCGCATGAAATAAAACAATTTTCAGCAAGTCCCAATGCATTCATCAAAAAAAAAAAGGATGCATTCCTACGGAAGTAAAAACTCCGTCCCATTTTCAAAAAAAAAATGCATACATGCATATCATCCATCTTACATGCGACGGGAGGAAAAATCCGTCCCACTTTTCAAAAAAAAAAATCCTAAACATACATCTCATATTGGCAAAATGCCCATTCTTTTCAAACAAAATGCATGCATTGCACCAATATCAATATTCAATTTCAAAAAAAAAAAAAACAATTATAATTCTCGAATTTTCACATGCAATTTCGGATACAAAAAAAAATGGCAAAAATGCCAATTCTTTTTTCCAAGCAAAATGCACATTTTGGGTTACTCATATACTCATTACAACATGCAAAGCATCAAAATCAAAATTCAAAGCCAAGAATATCAATCATTCGAATTTTCAAAAAAAAAATTCAAAAAATCACCCAAAAATTTCAAGCAAGAAATCGACAAGAGGATCAAGAGGATTCGAAGTATACCGTTCGGAGATGCGGATCCGAAGCCCAATGTTGCCAAGCATCGGGGTAATGCTCCTCCTCGACCGACTGCGAAAGATTGTAATGCCTCCTCATCCGACGGCTCCAATCGCCTCCGCTATAGGACCACGCCCTTGGCCTTGAAAAGCGCCTTCCGTGTTCCATTGCTCAAAATCGAAGAAATCGGACGAATTTTGAAGCTCCTAGGCCAACAATGGCGCTCTCGCTCTCTCTCCTCTCTCTGGCAGTGTGTTCAAAAAATTGAATGGGGAAGAAGAAGGGCGTTGGCCCCATTAATACCCCTGACTTTCCATCCCTATCCGCGCGGATGAGATTGTCAGGGTCAAAATGACCCTTTTGCCCCTTAAAATTTCAGGACTCTGCAATTCAGTCCCGACTTGACAAAGTTAACCAAAGTTAACCAAAGTCAGCCCCTTGTCAAGAAAATTACCCCGGCAGTCAACGTAACGTAAGACCGAGGTGCCCCGAGAAAGATAACGACATCCCGTATCTTTCATCAAAATCTCCCCAGTCAAACGTAAGACCAAGTGCCCCGAGAAAGATAACGAGATCCCGTATCTTTCATCAAAATCTCCCGGCTAGCCAAACGTAAGACCAAGTGCCCGAGAAAGATAACGAGATCCCGTATCTTTCATCAAATCTCCCCGGCCAACAAACGTAAGACCGAGGTGCCCTGAGAAAGATAACGAGATCCCGTATCTTTCATCAAAATTACCAGCCTGCAGCCAAACGTAAGACCGAGTGCCCGAGAAAGATAACGAGATCCCGTATCTTTCATCAAAATCTCCGCTAGTCAAACGTAAGACCGAGTGCCCTGAGAAAGATAACGAGATCCCGTATCTTTCATCAAAATTACCCCGCAGCCAAACGTAAGACCGAGTGCCCCAGAAAGATAACGAGATCCCGTATCTTTCATCAAAATCTCCCTATAGCTAAACGTAAGACCAGAGCGCCCCCGAGAAAGATAACGAGATTCCGTATCTTTCATCAAAAATCCTTCCCCCAAACGTAAGACCGAGTGCCCCGAGAAAGATAACGAGATCCCGTATCTTTCATCAAAATTACCCAGCCAAACGTAAGACCGAGTGCCCCGAGAAAGATAACGAGATCCCGTATCTTTCATCAAAATCTCCCCCGGCAGTTAAACGTAAGACCGAGTGCCCCGAGAAAGATAACGAGATTCCGTATCTTTCATCAAAATTCCCCCCGGCAGTCAAACGTAAGACCGAGTGCCCCGAGAAAGATAACGGATCCCGAATCTTTCATCAAAATCCTTCCAACGGCAGTCAAACGTAAGACCGATCTTCCCGAGAAAGATAACGAGATCCCGTATCTTTCATCAAGAATTTCCCCGGCAGTCAAACGTAAGACCGATTTCCCAGACGAATATGTCTGATTTTCCCCAGCAAAGGCTAACGAAATCCCCATCAAAGTTAACGGAATCCCAAAAGCCAGCGAAGTTTCGAGGAAAACTCGAACTACGAAAGGGCTTGATTCCCACTAGGGATACGTAGGTAGCCTATCATTAGGTCCAGCCCCTCGACCAAAACGGTCACCCTATCCTTCGGCAGCAGACAAAGTCCACCGAAAGGCCATTTCAAATTAAGGTCCGAGGCGCCTAAAAAGCCATCATCATCAAAGGTCCGAGGCGCCTAAAAAGCCATCATCATTAAGGTCCGAGGCGCCTAAAAAGCCATCATCATCAAGGTCCGAGGCGCCTAAAAAGCCATCATCATTAAGGTCCGAGGCGCCTAAAAGGCCATCATCATCAAGGTTCGAGGCACCTAAAACGCCATCTTCAAGGTTTGAGGCACCTAAAACGCCATCTTCAAGGTTTGAGGCACCTAAAACGCCATCTCCAAGGTTTAAGGCACCTAAGACGCTATCACTAGGAAAGCGATAAATCGCAATCATCCCCAGCAGAGACCGAAAATGGTCATTCCTATCCCCAGCAGAGCGGATACCCGTCAGACCGAAAATGGTCATTCCTATCCCCAGCAGAGCGGATAGCCATCAGACCAAAAATGGTCATCTCTTATCCCAGCAGAGTTTCTCTCCAAAGCAACCGATCGAGAACTCGCTCATCGTTCGAGGCACCTAAAGCGCCATCATCTCCAGGGTCAAAGACCCGAACTACGATCGGCTTGATTCCCGTTCGGGATACGTAGGTAACTATCGCTAGGTTCAGCCACCCGATCACTCGATCATCCTGCCAAATATGGAGCCTTACTCTTATCGACGACCCCGCTTCCTTCGAAAGCGCCGTCGCCGAGGGGCTACTGTAAGTGCTCCAATTTGAGCTTGTTAGAATTTTCGTTAGAAAATTAACGGAAGTTATAACATTTCTAACAATTCCTAACTATCCTAACATTCCTAACAAAGTGAGGGTAAAATGGGCATTGTTATTTAAGGTTAAACCTTAAAAAGAATCTCAAAAAAGAAAAACAAATGAAGAAAACCAAATATAGCAATGCTGGAAACAAAAACTGGCTGGTCAATTTGAATTTTGAAAAAGATTATTCTTCTTGTCCAAAGCTGAAGCTGCATTTAATGAACAGTGCACGCTGCCTGATCCTATCCGCGCGGATAAGTATGCATTTTCAGAGGGCTATAAATTGAGCCCTCCAGTCACAAAAATAAGAAGGAAGAACACAAATGCAACGAACCTCTGGCGAAATATAGAGAGAAAACAGTGAGAATTCTCAAGAATTGTCACCTTTTTCTCTCCAATCTTTCCCAACTCATACTCATCCACTCACTCTCATATTAAAGCCCTAAACACTCATACACTCAAGCCAAACACTCAAGAACACAAGGAAGATTGGTAAACCCTCCTCTTCCTAACCCTAAATCTCATCCATGCATGCATCTTCAAACTACAAAATGTAGTTCTTTCATCTTTTTTCTCTAGATCTAAGAAGATCACCATGGAAGACCATCTCCATGGATGATCTTCTACAAAGATCAACATTATTTTCAAAGCTTTTCTTTCTTACTTGCAAAAACGCACTTTCAAAACCCTAAAAAACCATTTTCAAGCACTAAATCTTGATTTCAAAGGGTAAAATCCCCCTCCCCAAGCAAATGAAATGCTTAGTCCTAATGTACCCCAAGGATGGTTTGGTATAGTTGATTCACCACTAAAATGTCTAGTGATCACTAACCAAAACCTAGGGAAATGGGGACAAGCATGGATGCAAAACCCCCCTTAAAATCATATTTCCTTTCTTGAGAAGTTGCTGTCCAGTAGCAATTTTCTCAGACCTCAGTCCATGGTCTTAATTTTTGGACACAGATGAAATTGGAATTTGGTGTTGACTACAAAACACTTTTTGTAGCCAACATCCAAAGCTTTCCAGACATATTTTTACCTTATTTTTTGGGTGAGTAAAACTCCTCTTTTCAAATTTTCTTTCAGAGGCTAGTTCATCAGTTTCTGGGAATCCAGATCTCATATCTGAGGTTTCCAGAAGGTTTTGACCCCTCAAATCTTCTCCAAAATGGAAATTTCTTTCACACAAAGTTTATTCAAGGAGTCTAGAGAAACTTTCATTCTCTGAGTTCATCCAGATTATGAAGTTTTAGGACCCTTGAATCCATTTCAAAATCAGGTGTCTGCTGCCATTTCCTTCTGGCAGAAGTGACTTCTCAACTTCAAAAGGTTTTTTGAGTACCAAATCTCAAACCAAAAATTCTCCAAAAAATCATGGGATCAGTTTAAAGTCTTAAAAAGACATCCCAATTTTTACTTTTTCCAGTTTCAACTTATTTTGGCCAAAACACACACACAAACACGCACACAAATGATTTTCAGCTTGGAAGACTCGTTTTACGAGGCGCGTCGGGTGCACACTAACGTCCTTCCCGACGCGTAACATGACCTCCGAACCTAAATCTCTGATCTCGGGCTTTTTTCAAAGTTTTGGCCCTTCAAAATTAAAATGGCGTGGCGACTCCGTTTTTTCCGGTTTTATTTGGTTTTTCAAAGAAACGCAAAAATCGAATTTTTCCCGCGAAAAAGGCAACACATCGTTACAACGGCAGCAAACTTCAAGTCCGTGACCTCGGCGACAACTTCAAAGTCTGTGACGGCAGCAAACTTCAAGTTCGTGACCTCGGCAACAACTTCAAAGTCTGTGACAGCAGCAAACTTCAAGTCCGTGACCTCGGCAACACCAGCAAAGTCTGTGACGGCAGCAATCTTCAAGTCCGTGACCTCGGCGACAACTTCAAAGTCTGTGACGGCAGCAAACTTCAAGTCCGTGACCTCGGCGACACCAGCAAAGTCTGTGACGGCAGCAACTTCAAGTCCGTGACCTCGGCGACAACTTCAAAGTCTGTGACGGCAGCAAACTTCAAGTCCGTGACCTCGGCGACAACTTCAAAGTCTGTGACGGCAGCAAACTTCAAGTCCGCGACCTCGGCAACAACGAAAACAAAATCCGTGACCTCGGCAACAATGGCAACGTCAGTAACCTCGGGCGGCGCACTTCAACAACTTCATCAACAAACAGGTATCTTCAGAATTGGGTCAAGTCTTTTGATTCCTCAGTATGATTTTACCTTTAAAAAAAAAATTCCTCTTCGATTTTCAAAAATGCTTTTCAAAATACCTAAAATAGCCTTTTTAGTGTTTTGGAGTCGAACTACGTTTGGTCTGATTCTCTCTTAGAGATACGTAGGCAGCCGTGCGGCACGACCATCCCAATGTTCAGAATGATGTCTTTTCTATCGACGACACTTCTTCTTTCATAAGACCTGTCGCCGAGGGGCTCTGTAGACACCCCATTCTGAACCAATAATTCATGATTACACTACTCTTTGTCTCTCTTTTATGTTCTGATGAAAGCATATCAGTTTCGTCATGTTTCGTTAAGTTTCTAACTAACCTCGTTAATTTTGGACCTAACTGACTAACTGAATAAACTGAAGAGGACAAAATAGTCAAATGACTAGTTATCTCGCGCGGAATAGCGTGTCTCGCGCGAGATATCCCCTCGACAGGATGTGCAGAAATCACTCTCCTTCTCCGTTTCAATCTCTTTTCTTGATAAACCTCATCTAATCCGATTTTCCAATCAAATTTGAGTTCTGGAAGCTTCCTAGGAGTGCTTTACCTCTCCACCTCTATCTCTTAAACCCCTATAAATACTTGGTGACTTCCACTGTTTCAGGGGTCCAGAATTCCACACAACACACACAATTTGTTGGTTTCTCTCCACGAAAGATTCCTTCAAATCACTCACAAAACCTCCCTAAAATCACCTAAAGTTTGTTTATCAACCTTGTTGATCAACAAACATCCAAACCCGAATCAAGGATTGAGGCGAAGCTCTGTCCGTATCAAGATTTGACTCTCATATTGAGTCGAAACTCTGCCCAAATCACTTCTCGACCGAAAAGACATCTTAGAACCACGTTCTAAATCAATCACTCCCCAAACGCTAGGTAAATTCCTATAGTTTTACTCTCTTCTTCTCAATCTCTCTCTATTGGCTTTTAGAGTGGTGTAATCCCATCAAAAGGATTGACCTAGAGTCCCTTCAATCGATGAAGGCGATCTCGAAGCATACAATCCGACATTCCTAATCAAGAAATTGATTAGGGTTTTCTTATTTTATTGTTAAAAATAAAAATATTGATAATACTCAATTGGCAAGACCAATCTTCGGATCGGGTGGAATGGATGCTCCTCGACCTACCCATTCCATAACTTAACCCCCGAACCCTCAAATCTCTTTTCAAATCAAAAAGGTTTTTCTTATTGTTTTCCTAAATAAATAATAAGTGGCGACTCTGTTATTCAAAATTCACGCATCGCTACAATACCACTCAGAATAATCAGAAGTTGTATACAATTAACTTGAATCCCTATGAGATAGAAATAACCAACCTTGAACGCTTTCCGTTCTTGAGCTATCGAACAAATAAACAATGTGATTTCGAATCACAAACTTCTAACTCTAGGACTTGATCGTCGTACGAGCGAAGACCTTCTTATGGTATCTACACCTTTGAATGAACCAAGAACGACTTCTTGATGATTGCTAGATCATAAACCTTGAAGAATATTGAGAATTATGTTGTGATTTTCTTTTCCAGAATTTCGGCTAGCTCTTTAGGGTTTCACAGACCTTATATTTATACTACAATAGTATTGGTATATGTTTCCTAATCAAATTAGGAAACCTGTCTGTAAACCGCCTTATGGCTTATTCTGTCGCACGACCACACGAAGCCCATGGCCAAGTTGTGTCGCGCGAGGTCATATGCCACATCAGGAATCTCAATCATTCTTCCTCTGGTTTAATCAATTCATTCTAGTTATGTGTGACCCAATAGGATTATATTATGTTGGCAATGAGCTCGATCATATCGAATCTACTAAGACATAAGCGGACTCTAGCAAGCCATTATGCCTACCCAAATAATATAACGTAAGAGTTCACGTTTCCAATGGTGCACTTCCATTTCTCCCTTTGTCTCACGATGTTATATTGAACACAAGTCATCGTCCTCGTCAACTTGTCTTTGTTCAATGCTTTCTCGATTCCGAGTATAATGATAATCCAATCGCATTGGGGTATGGCCATACACTTTCATCATTATCACTCATCGAGGGGCTCAAGCAAATCATCTCTCTTTCGAGGGACAAATTCCATATTGACTTATCATCCTTCCCATCATGAATCCAATCATGCCAAAGATAGCCTTTATAGATATCGTGTTAAGATATCGTTTGACTAAAATCAAACATGACTTTCATCATATGTAAGGTCATGATAATCTCAGGTCTAGGGACTAAATGAAGTGACCATATGAGATTTAATTATGACATTTGACCATGACATAAATATCATACGGGTCAAGTCTAGTCACTTGTTCTCTAACAAGTACCCATAAATTTAATGTGCATCTCTATGCATATAATCATTTTATGATTATCCATTAATATTTATACTAATTATTCACTTAATAATTAGGGACGGAGATTATTACAAGTAAATATGCAAAACATATAATAATCAAATAATAAATTTTTCATATAACAATAAATAATGTCAACACATAAGTCTATCAATCATAGGTCTAGGGCATAACACTAACAGTCTCGTGTGGTATCCAGGCATGTGTGCCAACTTCCTAATCTGTGAGAACATACCTTTGCCAGTGACGAAAATATTCTGCAAATGTCTCCCACATAGCAGAATTCTTTGAGGTTGTTCTCGAAATAATGGTATGTGTAATAGAAAGTTTCGGAATTCTTTGAATATAACCAAACTGCCTCAGTACCCTGTCTGGATGATATGGCTCAATGACGGATCCAATACATATACTTCCACGATACAGAGCAATAGATGACCAAGGAAACTTCTCTCTCACATTAGGTGTATACGGAGTCCAAAAAACCTATGAATGTAAAAAAAAAGTTTCTGTAATCTATTGAAACTATTAAAAACATAAACAAAAATGAAATACATCATAAAATCTTTACATCTGTTCCCTTTAGTTTGTCAATCTTCTCCGGCTTAGACTTCAAAGCGTCAACCGATCTTCCTTGGCCCTTAGGTGGTGGCCACTTCATTACAAGCACCTGGATACCATCATATTCAACGCTATGATCAGACCTATAAGTATGAAATCTCTCATATATCAATGCCTGCAAAATCACATACATTGATAATAAATATTACTAAATGTGTATAAACATATATATATATATATATATATATATATATATACACACACATATTTTATTATTATTAAATAAGAAACATATAGGAGATATATACATAATATATTCAAGTAATAGTTATATACCTCTAATAGCGTAAGATAGCCATCAATCTGTCTGCATCCGTGTCTGGATGCTTGCCCTAGTTGTCTGTAGAGAAAAGTCAAGGCTCCAGATCCCCAAGCATACCCACCAACACCCTGCTTATCTCTTAAAAATTCTAAATAATTGGGGCTCACACGACTCCCACACTTGTCGGTAAATAATGTACAACCTAATATGTATAACATGTATCTCTTTGCTGCATACGCACAAGTGGTAGGGTCGTTTGATGTTAAGTTATCGTCAAATTTACTGCGCAACCACTCAAATTTAATGGACGCACCCCTAGATCTTGCCATTCATTTTAAAGCCTCGTCCTTTGTCACTCCCAAGACTTCAGAAATAAGTGACACAGGCAATAACTCAGATTTTTTTTTCATTGGAGAACAATGGATGGCCCTCAGTAGGAAGCCCGATAAGACACATCACATCATCTAATGTGATGGTCATCTCCCCAAAGGGCAAATGGAAACTATTGGTTTCCGGATACCACCGTTCCACAAAGGCACTCACTAACACCTTGTATACGTCAGAATATGATAATTTTTTTACACGGTGAAAATGACACTTCTTGATGATACGACGAACCTCGCGAGATATTTCCGGTCCCAAAGTCCATTCTTTCATTTTTGCTGTGTGATTGATACATTTCAATACCCCACACTCATTACCAATCCATATTCTGGATGCGACATGATTCCCATATGAATGAAGCAAAGTATCCACCGTTGGACCCTCAGGAAAAGGAAATGTACTAACTACTACTTGGCCTTCTCTTTCTCCTCCCGCTTCCTCAATACCCTGCTCATTCCCATGACCAACTTCCTCTTCATTTTGCCTCTGAAAATGTTCAAATGCATTTCCGGATCCTTCACCTCCCTGGTTCGGCCCATGGTGTACTTGGATACGTGATTCTTCCATTTCTTTTCTGGCGGACATAGTTGGTCGTTTTCCCCTCCTCATGTATGACAAAACTACAAAAGCAAATGAGAAAAAAATAATAACATTAATAGTGAAAATATTGAGCAAATTTAATCCATAGTGAGTAAATTAAAAAAAAACATTGATTAAACTAAGTTTTGATGCAATTGGCTTTGTTCGGCAGACACTGATCGCGAATCAACAATCTGTTCGGCCAATTGCCGCCAGTTTAACCAAGGTTCGACCAAATATGTCCGCCGATTTAGCCATGGTTCGACCAACAGTAACCGCCAGATTAACCAATGTTCGGCCAACAACGATCGTTAGTTTAACCAATGTTGGCCGTGCATGGCCGCCAGTTTAATGATTGTTCGGTTACAGTCTGCCGCTCTTAGGCCCGTTGTTCGGCCACGACATACCGCGATGTATACAACAATTCGACCACTCTTTACCGCCAAAGCCAGATTATCTTTTCTAAGATCGTGTGACCAATTTTTCACAATATGCACGGTAAATCAGGGCTGACGCCGACACAACTTTATGCCAAACCATGATTTTGAACACAAAATTTTCAGAAATTTATTTTTTCATGCATTCTTGAAACAAGTTAAACAAAATATAGATATA
This sequence comes from Adenophora triphylla var. japonica, assembly GCA_022495995.1. NCBI lineage: Eukaryota > Viridiplantae > Streptophyta > Magnoliopsida > Asterales > Campanulaceae > Adenophora > Adenophora triphylla. The sequence goes on from JAFEMH010002849.1 coordinate 208,113, forward strand.
ACTTCAATTTTGAATTGAAGGAAATACTTAATGCTCGACATTCACTACTATAGTTGTTTTTAGCTCAGATGTTGATATAGCTCATTAATTGATATGCCTATCAACAATTTAAACATTCTATTACCCAAATATGACAAGGATTCACTAAAATTGAAGAGAAAAGAGGGCAAATATTACCTGGGTTCAAGGGCTCTCCCTCCCCAAGCTGTATTGTTTGATTATTTTTTTCCTTTTTTGCTTTGTTTGTGTGTGTTTGTGTAAGTGGGTGTGGGTGTGGGGTGGGTGTGAGTATATTTTGATAATTTAGGAGGATGTTTATTGAAGAGTTTAAAAGGGTAGAATAGTAATAATGGTGGTGTAGTTTTAATTTTTACAAATAAATTTAATAATACGGGGATATTAATTAAATGTGTGGGGTGAATAACAATTCTCTCGATGAATTGTCTAAATAAATACTCCCTCCGTCCCATAGAACATTGCCCGTTTACTATTGAGAACGGAAAATAAGGAATAATGTTATTAAAGTAGATGTTGTGAGTGGGAGGAGAGAGAATAAGTGGAGAGAATAGTAAATTATAATGGTGTTGTGAGTATTAAAATAATGTAGGAGAGAGAATGAGTGGAGAGAATAGTGATTTAAGGTTTCCTTTTTAGGAAAGTGGGACTTTAAAGAGGGACACCCAAAATAGCAAAAGGGGTAATGTTCTATGGGACGGAGGGAGTAGTTATTCCACGTGCACATCACGTGATATCAACTAATCTAAATTCAATCCCCCAACCGAAACAAAAAATCCCCGAAAGCGATTCCTCAAATAATTAGAAACCGCAAATCATTTCGCGACTCAAACAACTGAAGGACGTTCAAACGTCCATCACCCATCCTACTACGACACCGTTTCATCCCACTCCTTCAAACCACACAACACACACCCGAACACTATCACCAAGCAATAAACAACAGAAAAAAGGGAACTTCTAGAGAGAGAAAGGAGGGAAGAGAGAGAGAGAAAGGAGGGAAGAGAGAGAGGCTCCAATCAAATTCAAATTGGAAGCTTTTCTTTCTTTTCAATCTCTCAGGATTCATCCAATATCGTTAGATTCTGAAAATTTTTCTAGGGCTTGGTGAAGGGATATTGGAGAAATGTCGGAGCACAGAAATCCTAACAGGTGGAACTGGGAAGTGTCCGGTTTTGAACCGAGGAAATCGACCTCTGTTGAGAGCGATGATCGGAGCAAACCTCCTACTGCTGCTGTTACGCCGATGGTTCGTCGTTACTCGATCTCTACTTCCTCAATTCGTCCGCATTCCGAGCTATCAAAGCAGGTTTTGGCTACTAAATTTCATAAGTTGAAGGATGAAGTCGAGGTACAGTACTTTCCCTTTTGCACGTTTCTGAATGTTACTGAAACTTGGAATTAAACTAAAACTAGAACTGCATTATGACATTTCAAAGTAAAATTGAATTTTTAGTTTTAGTGTTCAATTCTAGGCTTTACTAAGGGCTTGAAATGGACTCCCTCCGTCTAATGCAAAGAGTTACCTCTTTCACTTTCAGAATTCAAAATTGGTATTCTGTGCAAAATGAAAATGGAGGGAATGACTAAATATGGTTTCGTTGGGGGTTGAATTAGCTTCCATAGTGGAGGTCGAGAGCTCGAATCTTGTTAATAGGCCAATTGATGTAGCCCTAGTGGCATTTTATCTATCATTAATAAAATAAAAAACCCAAATTCTTTTTAAAAGAATTGATACTAGAAAGCTTGAAGACAACTCCTGGTGAATTACAAGCTCTAGTGACCAGGGAACATCTTAGACTATATGCTGGGGACGCTTGGTGTGGCTATAATACCGTATCATACTTTCAAAGGGCAACTTGCAAAAGCTGAACCTTTTTTTGTTTGGATTATGTATACTTTTAATAGACTTTAACGTCAAATAATATTTGTCTCCTTTTTTTGTGTTTGGATTCTGTATACTTTAATAGACTAAATAATATTCTGAATATCTATCACTTTGTGCTTAAGGCCTTGATTTCTCAACGCAATATAGAATGTGTCATCTCTCCCTGTGATGAGTCCACTAAGTCTGCTCGAAGATTGTTTTACAAAAGGGATAATAGGTTAGTTCATCTCTACAATATCACTATTTTCCAAGTTGGTTGATGACTCGGCCTTTTTTGTTGGTGTCATCATAATCTGAAATTTAGTCCAATCTCTGCCATTGGCACTAACAGACAACAATTTTTCTATTGGAGGGTGGGTGATGATGTGTCACGATGATTCCATGGCTCTAACATGTTACACACCTAAATGTTAGGACTAAAATGTAAGAATTGATGATCATTGCTACAAATATCAAATTTATAATATAATTCTTTGCATAATGCATTGATATAATGCATGTTAGTTGAATGCACATCACTTAAATGCATACATGCATAATTTTAGAAATAAACATTATTCTATCAATTATTATAGTCAGAATGCATTGAAAAATTATGTTGACAGTAACACAATGATTATTATCAGAAGGGGTAATTTCATTAATTTTTATTAAATGCATAGTAATGAAAAATAAATTAATACAGTAATAGAAAACAACATCGAAAAAGAAAATAAATAACTAAACCTAAACTATCTGCAAAAACTAAATAAACCCTACCCTAGTAACAACTGCCTCCCTCTTCCTCATTCTTTTCACAACTTCCACCCATCCCCACACACACCATTTCTGCATCAATGATAATTACCCATGCCTATCATCAAACCCGCAACATATTCATCTGCCTTGAAGTATTGTTGATTGGTTTGTTTTCATTCAGCTTTAATGATTCACGTAGGTTGTGGTTTGATTATTCAACTAGATATGGGTTTAGAGGCGTAGGCGGCTGGGGAAAACTCTTTAATCCACTTTCCGATCATCTTTGCCAACCATTAAATTCTTCTGTCATTGTGGACTTTTCTTGCTTTTTATTAGTTTAGATGGATAGATACTTAATTCTTTTCATCATCATTGTTGCCCACCACCAACTCAGTGAGTCACTCTGGAATTTCTTACCTTTTCTTCGATAATACTCCTTCATCTCAACAAAAGAGTAGTGTGGCTAAACACAAATTAGAAGGTCGAAGATCTATTAATTTTCTAAATTTACATTTAAAAAATAGGCGACATTATTTGTAGGGGTGGAATCATTATTGGTTTAGAAGGACCATATATAAACACCCTGATAAACCCAAAGGAACCAAATTGCCACCCCTAAATATTTGAATTCAAGCTAGTCTGGAATATTTGGAACGAAGAAACAAAATTTAATGAAGTTTAATAGTGTCAATATCTTGTAGAAAAAAACTTCTTATACGGAAATGTTTCTCTTCAAATGGGACAACCCAAAAATAAATCTTGTTTTCGGTGGTCTGCATTGGTTATGATGAAGGTGGTGGGAGGTGGGTGTTAATATTGTCAGTTTAACCCATTCCATAATTCAGACAAAGAGAGTTTATTTAGGAAAATAGACAATGCACATTTTTTTTTAAAAATAGTGTATATTACAACTTGTACTCGTAGAATTTTACTTAGTTGTTAAATGGAAAAGAAAATGGCAAAACAAGAATGTCACAAAGAGAGTTTTTTTTTTTTTTTATCATTCAAGTACAGTATATAACTTTCCTCACTAGGCACCTTAAAACTAGTAAAGTTTTGCCACGCTAGCAAAACTGGCCTCAAACTTAGCTTCAACACGCCACATGTTGAGAGATTGAAGTTTGTTAGGTCAATGACATTAGCTTGGACCAAGTCTGGGACTACAGTGAATTAATCACAGGTAACTGCAAGTCAGTGACTGATTTGAAAAGACATGCCACTGCAGGATGAACTGGTCTATCCCAAATAAAAATGAGATAATGATTCTATTTACTTTAGTGTATTGTTTTTTCTCAAGATGCTAAAGGCTTGAGATATGCTAGCACCAAGTCAAGGTCACCTCTGAGTAATCTTAGTATCTTTTGATTTGGATTCTTGTGCCATTTACTTATTGGGGTTGCAATAAGCAGATGCAGGAAGCATTTTATTGAATGTTGCTTTACCCTTTTGACACCAGCTACATTGCTTTGCATATGACAGCTTGCAAGAGAAGATTGCATTGATTTGAGACAAGAAGCTATTGATCTTCAGGAATACTCTAATGCAAAACTTGATCGGGTGACACGCTATCTAGGCGTGCTTGCTGATAAAACCCGCAAGCTAGGTATGTATTTCATTTTCGTGCACAAGTGCTTAGGTTATATATCCTTTTCTTTTATTCAATTGCATTATTTCACAATGGCATATTATGGTAGAATGTAGATGTTTGGTACTCTCCTAATGGCTAACCCAAGAAAAATAGGGTGCATGCGCATCATTTCTCCAACTTCCAAAGTGCATGTAGCGGTAAACTGTCTTACATGTTAATATGGGGACCTAGACCTAAACTTTGCTTTTGCATTTTGTGTTTTGAGTTCTGGAGTTAATGTTGGATTAAAATTTGATATACTTATTATACTCTAAGTTACCTTTAACAAGTGATTCAAGTATCCTATTATTTTCACTTGGTAGTTGTGTTTATGCCTGATTTTTAGCTGCTGTTTATTTTTTGACCACACTTTTATGGACATCGAAGCATGATTCAAGCTTTGAAAAGTTTTTGATTGTCTCCGTACATTCATTACTTCCCCTTCAATACTTGATGGTTGTTATGTTGAAAATATGTGAATTCTTCATGTTCTCATTAATTTCAGATGACAATTTTTGATTGTTTCCTTACCTTCATTACTTTCCCTTCAGTATGGTTGTTTATTTTAAAAAATTATGAATTCTTCACGCTCTCATTTATTTCAGATCAGGTTGCCCTTGAAACTGAAGCTCGTATTGCTCCACTAATAAATGAGAAGAAAAGATTGTATAATGAATTATTGTCCGCAAAAGGTGCGTATGATTTCTAGAGGTTAACACTCAATAAACTTTTATATGATACACCAACACTGGAATCCGTTATCACCGAGTCAGTCTATAGCACTGTATGTTTCCTTCCGCCTGCCCAAATTTTGCAAGTTCCAATAGTCACGGAGGAAATAGTATGAGGTGACGTTTGTCTGAAAACCGGATTTGATAAATTCAGGAAATATCAAGGTCTTTTGTCGAACAAGACCTCTTTTTGAGGATGAAGGCCCATCCGTTGTTGAATTTCCTGATGAATTCACGATACGAGTTAATACTGATGATGAAACTGGCGTCAACTCGGAGAAAGATTTTGAGTTTGACAGGGTTTACGGACCACATGTGGGACAAGGTGTGGCAAATTGTTAAGTATATCTTTGTCTTTTTGCAGCTTATACAATTTTCGCTGTAACTTAGGCTTCAGCTTGTTATCTAAAGCTATTATTGCGTATTTTGGGTATTGCAGCGGAGGTTTTCACTGATGTTCAGCCATTTGTTCAGTCAGTGTTGGATGGACATAATGTTTCCATATTTGCTTATGGGCAAACGCATTCAGGAAAGACTCACACGATGGTCTCTTTCTCTCTCCATCCCTCACTTTCGATGTTTCCCAATTTTCTCATGCATCAATGTTATTTATAATATTCCAACAATCCGGCTTACAACTCTGTTAAAGTGTTATAGTAGCATTCTATTATATCTAGTCTGGTCGGACAGTTGATTTCTGTGCTGTGACTTGTTGAACTAATTTTCAATAGCATAAAGAAGAATACAGGTTTAGGTCATTTGAGTGTCTTAGTTTCTTGTGATACAGTAATTTGCTTAAATGTTGCAACTGGTTATTTCTTTGACATTGTTCACTTGGTGTCTCATCCAGGAAGGTTCTAGCCATGATCGTGGTTTATATGCCAGATGCTTTGAGGAGCTGTTTGATGTTTCCAATTCAGATACAACTTCAACTTCTCGATTTAATTTTTTCCTCAGTATATTCGAGCTCCATAATGAGCAGGTTATTTGTCCATCAAAATTTTACATATTTCTAGTTCAGTTGACTTGATCTTACTAACATATCTTAGAATAGTGCCAAATCAATTATGATGATCGATGACGTTCATGTTTCACAGATAATTGACTTGCTTTCGACGTCTGGAAGCAACTTACCAAAGGTCCGGTTGGAGTCACTGGGTTCTTCAGCTGATCTTGTACAGGAAAAGGTCGACAATCCGATGGACTTCTCAAGAGTCCTCAAAAAGGCATTTCTCAATCGAGGAACTGACACGTTGAAGATCAATGTTTCTCACCTGTATGATCTAAATTATTTGTTATCATGTGATGGACTTATTTTTGGCAATTCTTGTTGGAAATGCTATTAGCCCTCCACTTTACCAAGACAATCTACTGTACATTATGTGAGGCATCATGTAGTCATGCACAAAGTGAAATAAAGCATTACATGGAGTGTCTTGGTTGAAAGGGGGAGGGCAAATGACATTTCTTTTGTTGTCCTATCTTGTTGAAGTCGGAACATCCAAGAACTTGGAATATTTTGTTTCCTAGATGCAATGCACTTGGTCAATATGGGACACCAAAAGTTAAACTTTATATTGTAATTCTGTAATTTTGTAGAAGAATATCAATGTTTCAGGATTAGGGGCTTAAGCTAGGCTGGGAAGTTCCAGTTCAGAGACCATGAGTAGTACTTGGAAAACAATATGTTGTCTTAAGGATTGTGGAGGTTAATGATTACACTCGCACACCACCATTAGCGATGCTGGTATGCAAGAGCCTTTGTGCCACTCCAAAGAGCGAGTGCCCACATTTCAGTGCCAGATCTCTGCCAATATATAATTGCAATTTAGAGAAGAAATAATAGGCGTATAGATAGATAGAATTTATAACCAGGTAAACATTCTAGATGTCGTACCTAAATCCATGAAAATCGTTCACGCATAATTAGGAATGCACTTCCCATTTACTTGAAAGAAAAGTATGAAAACTAATACACTATTATTCAGTCACTTAAAACTTAATCATAGCCATAATAATTGTGCTTGAGAGTATTATTAGTAATCAAACCAAACATGGTAAAAGTTGAATATCAAATATTCTTTCTGGCAATTTATTAACCTAAGTATAGCTTGTAATAAGTTCATACCAAAGAAATCACTTATATTTAGGATTGGGTGTGGCTCTTGTTTGAGTTGAGCAACTCTCCTAGGCTGTTGATACCTCTATTATGGCTTCTACTGATGGAAAACATCTAACTTATTTTCAGAATGCATTATTTGAAAGCATAAATACACTCACACTCACACTCACACTCACACTCACACTCACACTCACACACACATATGTATATACTAAGTCACCTTGGACTCTTTTGGATCTGATACGTTTTCCCCATTTTCCGGTGTTTGGTAAACCACGGAAAACGTTTTTCGGAAAACGTTTTCCGGACATTTTTCTGGAAACAAACGGAGCCTAAGTGAGTTATAATTGTAAATGTAGCAGAAGGGTCACATTGTTCATTTTAGGCAATAAAAAAGTACAGTAATTAAACATTTTAAACTGGATAAATCAAAAAGAAAAGTATAAACTTAACCTTAAATTAAATCGGGACGAAGAGCGTACATCTTATTAACCTTTTTTCCTGAGTTTAAAGCTTTAATCCAGCTAGAAAATGCTAACTCGCTTACGGAAAATCTTTTCGTGCTTTTGATTCGAAGCCTTAAACTTTAGTATTCAAGTGTGTTCTTTTCGTAATTTTACTTGATGTTTACTGAAAAATACTCTACTTCATGTTGTCATGTACAGATGACATTCCTTGGTGGAAATTTCCCTTGTCCTCTTCACGGGTGGGTGGGGGGCATTGAATTTTGAGAAGTCTTTCGTGATTCTATGTTCTCTTATTGGGTCCATGCTGTTGCTTCTAAAGTTCTATTCATTTGTTTCACCATTTTCTTCGTAGAGCTACTTGTTTGAGACGTTTAAGGATCATAAATTAATGGATTCTGGAGTTTTTTCTCTCTCTTTGTTAGTGGGTGCTTGAATCTGCACTATAGGCTCCTTTAGCACATATTGAAATTTCAGTCTTACCTGGGTAGACTTTAATGGCCCTTGATTGATTACCATTGTGAAGTATATTTGCAAGATGGAAAACTTTTGGCCATTGAGCTAGTATGGAACTTGCATGCAAATTGGATATGATGCATAAACTTCTGATTAGGTTGTTGGAGATGTCTCATGTGGGATATAATGTGCTAGCTACTGTTGTAATTTCTGTATATTTTACGAGAGAAACTGTTTTCAATGTTCTTTCGCTGGTAGGAAGTTCTAAATCACTATGTTTCATGCAGTGGCCTGTGTAATTTCCTTTCACCAGGGTTTTTGCACCATCTTTCTTTTACAATAGATCTCCCATAATTTCTTGTCTACTAGAATGGTTTCTCCTTTTTATAAACAAGTTTTTATGTTGTTAAAAATTGTTTCACATCATACCATGACTATGTTCACACATACACATACACATACACATACACATACACATACACATACACATACACATACACATACACATACACATACACATACACATACACATACACATACACATACACATACACATACACATACACATCAGCAAATGTACGATATTAACTGTTGGTGTCTCAAGTGCATATTTATTGTGCCATATTGCTTAATTTTTGCTTAGTAAGCTTGTATACGAGTCTCATTTTCTTTTCATGATTGGCAGGATAATCACTATGCATGTTTACTATGACAACTTGATCACTGGAGAAAATTCATATAGCAAGCTTTCTCTTGTTGATTTAGCTGGAAGTGAAAGTTCAACCTCGGAAGTTGATAGTGGAGAGCGAACCACAGAACGCTTACATGTGATGAAATCACTTTCTGCGTATGTAATACTCTAATTATGAATTGTTGTAGTTGTATCGGAGAAAGTGACTCACTGCTTTCGTAAAAAGAAATTTTGATCTTACTCAGGTGCACTTTGATTTAGAACCACCTGCTAACATATTAATAGTCTCTTAGCTTGAACTGAAAATCAGCTTTCTCTTATCTTCTTAAATTTTCTAATAATTCAATGTGATACGGGGTGGGTAAAATAGCTTCCTTTCTAGTACCGTCATTGAGTACTTCAGTGGAATATATAAGCAATTACTTACATAATCTTTTACCTAAAGTTCAAGCTGTTAGAATTTCCCTGAATGCGCTATTTCCTGTTAAATTAGTCAGGATAGGCTATGTTCTTTTATTTGCACAATTTCTGCGATCTCTAGTTTGCATATTAATATGTTTCTTTAATCTGTTAGTGGACCTGTTTTGTTGAAACTAGTCTGCTCACCCCATCTTTCGTGCAACACCCTACTGTAGGTTGGGAGATGTTTTGACTTCTTTGACCTCGAAGAATGATACAGCTCCTTATGAGAACTCAATTCTAACAAAAGTTCTTGCAGACTCACTTGGTACTCACTTCACCTCATGTTTATAACAATTTCAATGAGCTTGTTAATGTGTCTTTGAAGAAGCTTGCTTTTTTTACTTTATCGGTAGGAAGCTTTTTATTGCTTTATTACTGTGACTGAATGCAGTTTGACCTAGATTATGGACTTGCGTATAACTTGTGCGATGAGCAAACCATTTCCTGACAGTTGACTTGCCAGTTCTGTGAAAATAAGTGTTGAACCAGTTAATGATAGTTGCTGCTGTATTCGTTCTTAGAATCTTTCATGAACTTTTGACAGAGTGATGAGAAAGGCGGGTATAATTGATCATAAAGAAGCACATCACTGGCTTGCTTTGGAAACAGTTCTGTTTATTATACTTATTCTTACTGCTGTCCATGTATATTTACCACACTTTTCTACAGGAATCGAAATGTTGTTAGATATATGGTTTGCGTACTTTATAAATAGGGTAAGCGGGTACCAGTGTAGATGTCTTGCCTTCCTCTGATGCATGTACATTTATACCTGTAAAAGTAAAAGAACAAAGACTAATACGGATCCAAGAATCACATGCGCAATAAATGTCTTGGGTAGTATTTATTCCATACTGCTTAACAGGGTTAAAACTTAGTCGGAATTTAAAATCTAAGGAGTTAAATAAAATTTCCCTTTTCAACTGTTAAAGAAATGTAAGGCAGCTGATTGAGTTATTTGAGACTGTGAAGACTAGTTAGGGGTACTTTTGAAATAATGAACAATTTGAGGTGAGAATTTCAGGAAATCTACCTTTGAAATAAAAGTCCTGATCATGTCACAGTGAACAAAACTGAGATTGTGATGACTAAACCAGAGCAGTAGTAATCGTTGATGACAAACACCATTATACCCGTGTTATTTTGCCTCAATATGCATCTCATTCTGTCAATTGTAAATTGTTTGTCTTTGAGCCCTCTAGTTCGTTCATAAATGGTCTATCCAGTATTCTAATTTAGCTTATATATGTAGTCAGCTAGAAGTGACAAGTGATTCCAAGACTTCTGTCACTTGTCTAAGTTTAATACCCGTCTCAATACTATCGTTTAGGGACTTGTCATTTTTCCTCACATTTTCTTTTTATCCAATAACCAATGTTAGCATGTTTCAGTTGCAAATTCTTCCTTCTTTGAAAGTATCACGAAGCTTTTGTCACTCTCTTCACCGATTCTCCTGGATTCATTTAATAATTATTTTTGTATATAGGTGGAACGTCAAAAACACTGCTGATAGTTAATATATGCCCAAATGCTTCAAATATGTCAGAGACATTATCATCTCTTAGTTTTTCTTCCAGAGCCCGAAATGCTACGTTAAGTCTTGGAAATCGAGATACAATCAAGAAATGGAGAGATGTTGTAAGTTCTTCTGACTCGTTTTTCATATTGTCATTTAACTATTAAATAGTGGTTTGTACTTCTGACAACCACCTTTTTTCTGAGCATTGTCAGCAACGAGCAATTACTTAGATGGAAGGAATCCCACTTGTTTTTTTTTTTTCCAGATAATTTATTCTATGGATACACTTAAATTTAAGAATGGGAACTCTCTCTCTCTCTCTCTCTCTCCAACCCCCTTGTTTTTATATCAGTGTATGATTGGTGAAATTATAAATTACTACCAAAGGCTTAAGTGAATTACGTGTGTCCCTTTGTATGTCCATTTATTATGCTGAATCTGTCTTGCTCTATGTTGTGTAGGCAAATGATGCTCGCAAGGAATTGTACGAGAAAGAAAAAGAAAATAATGATATGAAGCAAGAGATTTTGGGTCTAAAACAAGCACTCAAAGGTGCAAATGATCAGTGTGTCCTACTATTCAATGAAGTTCAGAAGGCTTGGAAAGTTTCTTTCACTCTACAGTCAGATCTAAAGGTTTCAATATCCATGATTTTCTTATTACTTGTATTTTAGAGAATATACTTCCTTTGTCCACAAAATGCCCGTGTCATCTTAATTTGACCCTCTCTTACACTTCTTCCACGGCACTGAGGAAAAAAACATGATCTTCTAGTCTATTAGGTAGCTGCTGCACAGCACTAAACTTAGTTCCTTTGATTGTCAACACTACAAAATTTTATAAGAGAATCACTATCTTTGAATTCGTCGTTAATATCAACTTAAATGTCTATGCTGTCGTCTACATCAGTTGTTACTTTACTAGCTTCTTAGACTTATACATGCATCCTTGATACAACGACAACAAAGTCTTAATCCCAAAATGAACATGCATCCTTGATGAATCATTTTATCTAAAGAAGATAGATGGTACTGTTAATTGTTCTCTGCCTAACATTCTTATTCTGTCTGAACAACAACTAGTACTTGCTTTGACTTAGCTTGTAGAAGAAAATTGTTGACAAATCATTATCTCCCAGATTTGTCCATGTTATCAAGTGGCAGTTATGTCAAGCCTCTGTAGTTGAGTTGACTTATTTTCATCACAAACTCACAGGATGTTTAAGTTATTTTACTCGAGAAAAGCTCTCTCGAAAAGGAAATGTCCACATTCAAGTGGGAGTGGGACAAACAGAAGAGAATAACTCTTCAATGGGGACAAACAGAAAAAGTGTATCCCTTCAATCGGGACACTATCAAATATAGTCTATTTGATAGAATCCGAGGAAATCTCTTGTATATTTGCTTACTTATTGTTATTGAAATTCAGTAATTTGAATACACTGGTGAGAACTTTGGCCTTGCCAATGATGACCCTTAGTAACCAGGACAAGGCTGAGACTAGTTGACTTGAGTTTTTAGCTGTTTGTAAGTCAGAGGTAGCATGTTGTAAGCTGAATCAGTTTCTATTATTTGATACAGTCGGAGAATATAATGCTCTCCGAGAAGCATAAGATAGAGAAGGAGCAAACTGCTCAGCTGAAAAATCAAGTTGCTCAACTATTGCAGTTGGAGAAAGACCTGAAGTCTCAGTTACAGCTCCGTGATTCAACAATTGAGACTCTACAGGTTGGTTGATTCTCCTTGATATTCTTTTACCTTGCATGCAGCGTGATCAAATATGTCCTTTATTAACTTTTGATGTTTTGGATTATGTCCTTCATTGTAAATTGTGAGTATTGCCTTCTTTGTTCAACAACTTTTTCACCAACAGGGTTATATATATTCTCAGATAACAGGTTATGGGCCTCGAATAGCAAAAAAACGGGTTTTAGATCTCAACTTAAAATCGATAATAAGTTTTAGGACTCAATTTTCGGAACCTTGAACTGAAATCTATAAAATGTTTGGAATGGTCTTACAGATACAGTCAATATAGAAATTATTATCTGTTTTGCACATGATTTGAATAGGTTGCGACTTTCAATTGCTGAAATCGACTAGTATTTGTTGTGAGTCTCTATTCAAAATTAAGTTAGCCAGATTATATTCAAATGCTCTTTTCCTATTCGCAGCTGCAGCAAATTTTTAGCAATAGGTATTGATACATTCCCTGTATATGTAATCCCTCTTTCATCTTCTTTTGTTGCACCAAATGTTCTGGCCTTGAGCCTTCAGTTGGTATTTATTTTGAATTTTCCCGATATCCACTTTATGCTTCATGTGATACTGGTTTATGTAAAGCATATCCAACTTATGATGGTCTTACATCACATATCTCTTCCCAATATTTTGTAATTCCTTGGTGTAGGTAAAACTCAAAAGCATTGAAGCACAGCTAAGTGTAGCTGTTCAGTCTAGTGAGGCCAAGGCCATAGTTGTTGCAGATTCAAGGTCTGTGTCTCAATCCTTATCCAGTGCAACAGGAGATAACATGGACTCTGCGGCTGTTACAAAGAAACTTGAGGAAGAACTCTCGAAACGTGATGCGCTTATTGAGGTTAGTTCCTTAGTGATTGAAGTTGTACCAGGACATTTGAAAATTGATTTTATTTCAGTGCTTATTTGATCATGTATTGTATGAATTTCTCGACGTTTGACTTGTTTGTTTGTTGCTGTACTACATTAAGCATGGATGTTTCTTATTTCTGGTTCCACGACCAAGTTCTTTCAACTCTCTGAAGAATGTGTTCTACTAATTGGATAGATGGGGACTTACTAAAGGAGATCTAAAACTTTCTCGCTTTTTGACTGAATGCTTGGCTCTAAGTGCTAATAATATTTGATGATGATCAAAGCTAAGGTGCAGCAGAGATAAAGCATGATACTGTCGAAATATTTATTGGTTGAAGTAAAGCAAAATCTGTGGATGGGTGGGAATAGATTTGAATAGATGCAAAACAGTCTCATATTGCATGAAAATAATAGTTCTACAAAATCTGTGTATCAATCTGGCTGTTGATCTATGTATGCTTTAATTCCTTTGCTGGAATTGCTTCGTTAGTTCTTGAAATGCGAGCAGTGAGCTTCTGCTTGGTCATAAAAATTATATCAAAGAAATTTCTCGATAGTAAGAATATCTTGAATTTACAAGAAGCTGCCATCAGACTTCTGCTTTAACAAAGTCTTGGGTTTGAGCCATCTCACTTACATTTACTCTTGCAATACTGTGAGTGCACATATTATAACCCTTTTGTTTCTGGATGCACCTCCATATATCCCTCCGCGTGTTATGAGGGTCATGTCTGAGGGAGAATGATGCTGGTCAACCTACAATGTTCATACTCAAGGTTTGTTCTGCAATAGTTCGAGATTTTCACTAAACAAAGGATGTGATCTCCACCAAAGTATTCCAACCAGAATAAAACCACAAGAAGTATATCAAAAACCTAATTACAATGATTTGGTTACATCAATTTATAGTCCTTGGATGCTTAACGTGATTTCATGAATTTCATAAGTCCCTCTATAAACACCTGAAGCACAAAATAATAATTCATGAAGTGCACCCATAACATTTAACTCTATACTAATTGCTCCCGCATTTATCCTTGTAAATCTCTGTTTGGTTGCCATTCACATATCGTGGCTAGTATTTTCACCAAAGTTTTCCCTCTCATATCGGATCCACTACAAGGATGATATAGACAGAAGCTCTTGAGTCCCTTTAAGTTGTCTCATGAAATGAAACATTTTCTGTATTCATTTACTTCTTAGGCGCAATGTGTTTTCTCAATTTGCTATCCTGTCATGTAGTTGAACGTTGGACTATTATTTGATGTTTTATGTAGTTCAAAATTTATTCTTTTAAAATTTACATTTCAAATAAGCCAAAGTTTTATAGCTTGCGCGAGACTTTGTTCCTTCTTAACTAATACATCTATCTTTCAGAGGTTGCATGAAGAGAATGAGAAGTTGTTTGAGCGATTGACTGAGAAAGCAGCTTTAGTAGTAGCACCACAGGTATGATCATTTACATTTCATGTCAAGGGTACACGGGCGCTCTTTAGTTGGCCTATTCTCTTCGTGTATCAATGAACTATCTTGCTGTCTTTCGTAGGTTCTAATAGTTAGTCCATAATATTTTCTTTCGTTTATATTCATCCGTGCAAATACGAGCATACTTGTTTATACCTGCACTAAACAAGTATTTAGATATACTGAAGTGAAAGTTCCTGTTTTCTTTTATATTTTACTTAGCATATCTATTATCTTTAAGTGTCCACATTGCTCAACGGACCACATATATATATGATCATGGTTTTGCATTAAGACCATTTTGGACTTGCTTCTTTCATGAGCAGTAACGAAACAGGGGATTTACTTCAGGTAGTGCATAATTTAAGATTAAAATATCAGCAATAAACATTAAAATAGTGTACCATATTTATTACAAAAACTCAAAGTTCATTAATTCATTAATAAAGGCAAAATCAATTATAGGCAATAATAAAACCAATCGATCACGAGGATGATGTTAAGGCATGGTCTTTACAAATCCGTTGGGTTGGTTTTGGTCCAAAGGAGTGTCAGTAGAATCAAAAACTATGCATAGCACCTCGAAAGATGAATTTTCAAAACACTTGGAGCTAGCCTGTGTAGATCCTATTCTCCTTTTCCCAGTGGTTTAATTCTAGACGTGTTAGCCCAGGTAAGAGTGAGTATTAGAGCTTGATACACATTATTAGGCCGTCTTCAAAGAATAAGGAGTTTCTAGGTAGCATATTATTACTAAATTTCTAATAAACTAGATTACCTGTAATTTCACATGCATAGTATCATGCTTTTACTTATGTTTTCAATTAAAAAAAAAAGGAAAAGTTATGATATTAATTTTTGACGGAGCTGCTGACTTGGGGGAGTTTTTTTACTGACGTGGACCTTTGTTTATCCAAGTCATCTGTTATTTTTTAAAACATAATCCTTTTTTTTCTCTTTTTGAATGTAGTGATATGTCGTACTTGTTGCTTTTAATTCATCGATGCTCATAGGTTTACTAATGGAAGATGTTTGGTATTTGTCCCACTTTCAGATAGTTGATCTCTAATTATCTCACATTCGTGCTCTTCTTGCACAGGTGTCAAGTCCGTCACCCAAAGGTTCGGTCAATGTGCAGGCTCGTGACTTGGGAAGGTGAAGCTGTTACACTCTATTTGAAATCATTTCAACTGACATTTTCCTTATTGTATTTGACTGAATCCTATTTTTGTTATGCAGGAGTGACATTAATGGCAAAGGCCGTTCTGTAGATGTTGCTCCTTTGCCTTCAGCTACAGAAAAGGTTGATGGTACTGTCGCTTTGGTTAAATCAAGTGCTGAGAGGGTCAAGTCAACACCAGCTGGAGAATACCTTACTTCTGCCCTGAATGACTTTGACCCAGATCAACATGACAGCCTTGCTGCCATTTCGGATGGAGCAAACAAGCTGTTGATGCTGGTATGTTTATCGATAACTTCTATTTGGTACCTTGTGCTTCACATGCTTAATACTGAAGACTTGTTCCAGGTGGAGGCTATGCAAGTGCATTCCCCTTGGTTGTATGTTCTCCTCATGAAGTACGAGTTTTATACCTTTATGAATTGTTCTAGTGCTTGGGAATTATTCCCCTCTGCCACTGCTATGACCCTATTCCTTAAGAGTGAAATTTGACGCTAGAAAGAAGTACCTTATCTGGTTATTCTTTCATGATATTCTCATAGTTTCTACTTACATGGCTGCTACATTTAGAATAAAGAAGCTCTGTTAATTGTTTGTGCGAATTTTTTTCCCTTTTCGGCTAGTTTTTAGTTTGATATCTGTTCCTTTCTAGTCTTTTTGGTAGATTGCCTGTTATCATTTTTCCTGATAAAATGCAGTTGTAATGATGCAGGTTTTGGCTGCAGTCATTAAAGCAGGTGCTTCTAGAGAACATGAGATACTTGCTGAGATAAGAGATGCTGTTTTTTCATTTATCCGTAAGATGGAGCCAAAGAGGGTAATGGATACCATGCTTGTTTCTCGTGTTAGGATTTTGTACATAAGATCATTGCTTGCAAGGTCCCCCGAGCTGCAATCAATTAAGGTAACTAAAAATCTCTCCTGATGATAGTCCTACTTTCTTAGTGATTAGTTTGATTGAACTGTGACCAAAGATTTAGAAAAAAATAACTATTCCAAATGAATTTCTAAAACTTGTTTTTGATACACCACTAAAAATACTACTCCCTCCATCCCAAAATGAATGTCCTAAAATTTTTCAAATTTGCTCTTGATCAAGAGCAAATTTTGAAATTTTTTTGGACATTCATTTTGGGACAGGGAGTACCAATAACAATTTTTTGAATTTCATTGATATAATTACTTTTTCCTAAATCTTTTGTCAAAGTTCATTCAAATTAACCGCTAAAAAGTGGGAATATCATTCCGGGACGATGGGGGCATTATTCACCCAAATACGACCATCTGCTATGTTGGTTGGATTGTGTTACTTATCTTAAGTTTCAGGTACCTCCAGTGGAGCGATTTTTGGAGAAGCCTAATACTGGGCGCAGTAGAAGCTCCAGCAGGGGTAACAGCCCTGGCAGATCTCCAGTGCGCTATGATTCCAGCTTAAAGAATGCTTTGATTGATGAGCATATTCAAGGATTTAAAGTGAATCTCAAAGCAGAAAAGAAGTCAAAGTTATCATCAGTAGTTCTAAAGATACGTGGAATTGATCAGGTGCGTTCTGCAGTAACAGAGTAAATCTTATGTTCAGGCTAGTTGTGAAAGGCTAGCGCCTCCCTCGCCCGCCTCACCTTTTTGGCGTCTTTAGGGGTCAAACGCCTTTTGATTTTGTGGCTGGCTGTTGGTCTCCTTTTTGGCCCAGTTGAGGCCGTTCTTGGTTATGGCGATAGGCGTGAGGAGCCCGCCTTTATCAAAAGGCATAATAGACATGTGTAATGTTTAACCGGGTCATTTTGTAATTTTTAGTTTTATATTTTGACATAAAAATGCGTTGTTTTGGAAAAACTAAAGGTAACTTGCGGCGTGCATGAGAAAGACAGATATCCATAATTTCTCTCAATCGATCAAAAGAAAATAAGTGCGATAAATAACGAAGTAGAACGACGACGAAGAAGTGCGACAAAAACACCGCCGATAGCTTGCTTTATTGTTATTTTTACTGTCTTTTATGTTTATCTCTAGGTATGGAATTATACTTTTGAAATTATATATTAGAATTCACTTATTTTCACGCTTTTAAACGATTACTTGTTTACTGATTTGAACATCTAATGTGTTTTTGTCTTAGATTTCTCACTTTTGGGTTGTTCTAATTGTGTTTAAGTTGCTATTACATGTGGAATTGTGACCTTTATTTAATGCAAAATTCTTGTTCTTAACATGCTTATGCTTTGTTTAATATATTTTACTATTGTTCTATTTTACCGCCTTGCTCGCCTTTCGGCCGCCTTTCAACCGCCTCGCCATTCGCCTTTCTAGGAACCTCTTGCCATTCGCCATTAACAACTATGTTCAGGGTTTTCCAAGAACTGACAGTCTTCTTTAAAAAAATGTGGAATTTAATATTGCTGAGGCTATATGTCAACTGAAACATTCATCACTATTCAGGTCACACTTAGGGGCATGCTTGATAACTTGATTTAGCTCTTTAAAAAATGCAGAACTACCTTTAATATTGCTGGGTTTGTTTTATACCCAATACTGAGCTGCTTAAAATCTTCAGCACTTGGAATCCTGAAAGCAGTCTTAGGGCTTAACATCATTTTTAACAAACCGACACTGAGCATTGTGGTTTGCAGTTTTTCAGTCTTAATTTAATCCTCCTATGTCCATACAAACCTCAGCCTCACTTCTTTTACGACATGAATATGAAGGCTACATTATTCAGTATGCTTTTTCATAAAAAAACATGACTTTATTAGCTTTGACAATATCATTGTCTCATTGATGCTTGTTGTTTACATTCTGATTGTATGCATGTGTGATGCTTTTCTTACCCTTCTCAAGAAATGTTAGTCAGACAATAGCTACAAAACATATATAAAGGTTTACTGTTTTTTTTCTTTCCTTTCTTATGTAGTATAACCAGCACAAATTTTAAAAGGAACTGTATGTTTATAGGATACATGGAGACAACATGTTACTGGTGGAAAGCTTAGGGAAATAACTGAAGAAGCCAAAAGTTTTGCCACTGGAAATAAGGCTCTTGCTGCTCTGTTTGTTCATACTCCTGCTGGAGAGCTACAGCGGCAAATCAGAACTTGGCTCGCAGAGAACTTTGACTTTCTTTCGGTCACTGGAGATGATTCTGTAGCCGGGGCAACAGGTCAGCTGGAGCTTCTTTCTACAGCAATAATGGATGGTTGGATGGCTGGACTTGGTGCTGCCTTACCTCCCTGTACTGATGCACTTGGGCAGCTTTTAGCTGAGTACGCAAAGAGAGTCTTCAATTCTCAGTTGCAGCACTTGAAGGTAAACTCATGAGGATTTGTTTTTGAATTACAAATTTATGTTTCATGAAGCTTACAAAATGCACAACTTGTCCGTGTTAGCGTACATCTCTTAAATGATGATTTAGGATATCTTTCACCTTCTACCAAAAGTTAAAATTGGAAATCAACCGACTTTTATCGCCAGAGGGGGCTATGCACAGATCAATCAAACCGTAGATGTTCTGAGGGTGACTGGCTCTCACATAACAAGCATATCTATCTCATTGTAAATATAGCATCCATCTCAATCTGAATAAACGAGCGATGATGGGACAGCATACAGACTGACTTGTGTAGTACTGTGAATGACTTCCTTACATCATTATTTAAACTAGATCAGTTCAATTCATACTAGCTCTACTATCATTTGTTTTGATTTTTTTTCCTACTATTATTCTTGGAAAAAATTGATCATCTATGTGATAGTCCCAACTCACTTAATGAATTATTCTTTGACAAAAGATTATTCATGTCTTAGAATCTAGCTAAATGGGATAAATGCTGACTTGAGTTTAATGGAGCATTCTTCAAGTATATAGAGCTCATTTTATTTTGTTTCTTATTTGCTTTTTTTTTTTAAAATAAAATAAAATATTGACTAGCCTTCATGCTTAATAATATATGCTAGTATTTTATCAGGATATTGCAGGGACATTGGCAACCGAAATGGCGGAAGACTCGGCTCAAGTGGCTAAATTGCGGTCAGCTCTAGAGTCTGTGGACCACAAAAGAAGAAAGGTAGTTAATTGGCATAGCATCTATCTTATTTTGTGCTTCCTGAGTTTCTATGAATTTTCCAGCCTCTTTCTGACTATACCCTTGCTCAAGGACTTGATATGTGCTAACTTTTATGCTTTGTTCCGTCACTTATGCTATCAGCAACAACTTGTCTTCATGGTTGAAGATATACCAATTCTTAAGCTATGTCTTCTGTAACCTTCATGAGGTTGAAAACTGAAGTGAATTTTCTTTATGTTCTGTCCAAATGATATTTAGAGTGACTGCATTTTTTTTTTTGTGTGTGCATCATTTTATGTTCACCTGCTAACATGCATGTTTTTCTGTTGGCTTGCTCTTAATCAGATTTTGCAACAAATGAAAAGTGATGCAACAATTCTAACATTAGAAGTCGGTGGTTCACCCGTTCGAAATCCTTCCACTGCAGCTGAGGATGCTAGGCTAGCCTCTTTAATTTCCCTTGACGGCATACTTAAGCAAGTGAAGGTTGTCAGCTCATGATGCAACTTATATTCTTATTTAGTTGATGATATTCTCTCACTCTAAAATTAAAAAAAATATGTATCTGTTATTTATCTGATAGGATATAATGAGGCAATCCTCTGTGAATATGTTGAGTAGAAGCAAGAAGAAAGCATTGCTTGCATCTTTGGATGAACTTACTGAAAGGATGCCTTCCCTGCTTGATATTGACCATCCATGTGCCCAAAGGCAGATTACAGAAGCTCGTCGTTTTGTAGAGGTAATGGGACTTGCTTCAAAGGACTATTATGCTACTCCCTCCTTCCCAAAATGAATGACCATTTTGAATTTAAGGGTCATTTTGAAAATATTGATTTTTAATAGAAAAAAAAATCATAAACATTCTTGCTATTCTCTCTCAAAATTTTTGGTTTGCAAAAATATAATGAACAATGAATTTAAAAAAAAAAAAATTTATTTAGGGACAGTTTGTTGATGGAAAAGTTTCAAAAGGTCATTCATTTTGGGACAAAAATGGTCATTCAATTTTGGACAGAGATAGTAGTATATATTTACCGTTTCCTAAAACATCTTAAGGGTGCATCTTATTCTATCAAGTGGCACAATCCTAAACTTCTCTGGTATAAGCTCAATTTTGTCAATCTTGAGCAAAAATTAAGGAAAAGTGTACATGATGATATTGGTTTCTTTGCAGTTTGGACCACTAGGTTAGAAAACCCTGCTGGGTTTGTTCTGTTCAAGTTCCCCGAATTGACTATTTAGCTTCCCTCGATAATGAAAACACAGCAGAGTTTTTAGTTCCATTAGCCGTTCTAGCAAGGGCAAGTGAAATTACACAAACTATTCCGTTTCTGTGAAAACATGTCAATTTTTTTGTGACAGAAAGACAAGGAAAATGGTACAGACAGAAATGGGAATGGGACAATTAGTTTGGGACGGGAGGGATTTTTTTTTTTCATTTTGATACCTGACCCTTTTCTTTGTTCTCACATCAATGATTTCCTATATATGACGGTTGAACTTATCGGTGGTCTTCACAATAGACAGGCTTGTATTTCCTTTAAGCAAACCATATACTGTAATATGAATATATTTTCTGTATTAATATCAAACTTTTCACAATGTTTGGTCGCAGAATTGTTGTGAATCCAATTTTTTTATCAAAACTTTTGTTGATCATGTGTGTTTTTAATATTGGCAGTCAATACCCGAGGAAGATGATCGACCCCAAGAAACATCAGTGACATCCAGGATTTCAACAGATTTACTATCCGGTACGGAAACCGATGTGGCACAATGGAATGTCCTGCAATTCAACACAGGCTCTACAACTCCATTCATAATCAAATGTGGTGCAAACTCAAACTCCGAGCTGGTCATCAAAGCTGATTCTAAGGTTCAAGAACCTAAAGGCGGTGAAATTGTAAGGGTTGTCCCAAAACCAACCATTTTAGAGAACATGACATTGGAGGACATGAAAGAGGTATTTAATCAGCTCCCCGAGGCTCTAAGTTTACTTGCCCTTGCTAGAACTGCTGATGGAACCAGAGCTCGTTACTCAAGACTGTATAGAACCCTTGCTATGAAGGTTCCGGCTTTGAGGGACCTAGTTGGCGAGCTTGAGAAAGGTGGGGGGCTTAAAGATACTACAAGGTCATGATTGTGTCGGTTGACTTGGAATGATGGATAGTTTGTCAACCTTTGTATTGTTGTATTATCCCTTTTTTTTTAGGGTGGTGTGTTTATATCATTGGAGAGGCTCGCAAAGGGCAGTTCAGATTTGGTCTTCGGAACTAGTTGCTTTTGTTGAAGAAACTTTGATTATGATTGTTAATCATTAAATGTTATTATTGTAATAGTAAATAATTGTTTCAATGTAAACTCAGAAGGAAAAATCATTTGTTGTGGATATTGATTTGTTTTGTGTATATTGCAAATAGAAAGTGTGCAGAATTTTTCTATATGCAAGGTTTGGCAATTCACTATCTTTGCGATGGCATTTTGGATGGAAAAAAAAAAGTCACAGCTTTGCGACGGAAATTCACGATGGCAAAAATTGCCGTCATGTATATAAGATTAGGAGACGGATCTTTAGTGCCATCGTATTATGTGTAATCAAGACTGCTTAACCGTCGCACTTGCCATCGCTTGTAAATAAAAAAATACGAGCGATCAGCATTGCAATTGCATAATACTCCCTCCGTCCCGCCCGAAAGGGCACAAATTTCCTTTTTGGGCGTCCCATTTAAAAGGGCACAACCCCAAAAAGGAAAATTTTTATTATTTTTATACTCTTCCTACCCCACTCATTCTTTCTCCTACTTTACTTTTACACTCACAACATTCTCTCTCCTAACTATTCCTCCCACTCATTCTCTCTCCTATTTAATTTTTCATACTCACAAGATTTAACCTTTTTCTCTTTCTTACATCACTTTCCTTATTCATTTCTTAATTTCCGTGCTAGGAGGCAAAATTGCCCTTTCGGACGGGACGGAGGGAGTAGGTTAGAACGAAACAAAAAACAACAACAATATTACTCGAAGAATCCTAAATTAAACCCTCTCTTCTTTACTCCATATTCCCGTTCTCTTCCTCCATGTTTCTGTCTTCCCCATCCTTACTTTTTCCTAGAAAATAACCCAAATTTTTATTAGGGAGAAAATTGAGTGATTCACAAGGAAGCTTACAAAATATATCGATAACTATCTCTTTGCCTCTGTTAGATTTCACCTCTATCCTTCTCAATCTCTCGGTACTGCACTTATCGTTACAGTCAAATACTTCACCTATTCTCTGATTAATTCGATAATGCCATCCAACTATGTTACATTATTTGTAACACTATTCGAAAGTACGTTGCATTAATCTGTTACGAGATACTTTCTCCGTCCCTAAAAGATTGTCCTGTTGTACATTTTGCAATTATTAAGGAAGAGTTTCACCTTCTTGTACCTTAGTAGATTTGCACTAACATTCATGCCTAAGTTTAGAAATGAGACATACTTTTAGAGACAAGTCAAAATGACAAATGAGACAATTTTTCAGAGACGGAAGGAGTAATACACTTCCTTTGATGTAATTTAAGTTATAGTACATTGCATTGATTGTTAATTATTTATGATCTATTATTAACAAAATAAAATAAATAAAAATGAAATCAAATATATCGACGGAAATTCCATAGCTAAATCAAACAACTATTGACGGCCGATCATTGGGATCTTCCGTTGAGAGTCTGGCGATGGCCAATTGCAGAATCTTCTAACGGATTTAACTTTTCGACAAATTTTCTTACGAACAAATTTAAGTTTTATGTCGGCATTTATCGATATATTTGGTCCGTCGATCATTAATGCTGATTAAATTCTTCAAAGACCTCCTATCGATTTTTTCCCGTTGATTTTGTAAAATTTTCGACAGAAATTGACTTCCCCAACATATTCATCCGTCATAAATGACTTTTTTCTAGTTGTGGTTTTTGGATAGTTCTAGAGGCATAACAATTTGAGAAGTTTGGTAGCCATAATTTTAAAGTTTGAATAAAATTTGGTTTAGGCAAAACTTGTTACTATTGTTCTTTTAAACAAAATGAATAATGGAGATGTGCAACTTAAAAAGAATCAAAATTAGAGTCAAATAAGAGTGGCCATATTGAATACTCCCTTCGTCCCATAAAATTTTACTCATTTACTGTTGAGAACGAAAAATAAGGAATAATGTTATTAAAGTAGGTGTTGTGAGTGGGAGGAGAGAGAATGAGTGGAGAGAATAGTAAATTTGAAAAGTGTTGTGAGTATGACAAGTGAGTCCTATGAATAAAGAAGTATTAAAAAATTTCCTTTTTAAAAAAGTGAAACTTTAAAGTGAGACGCCCAAAACAGTAAAAGGGGTAATGTTTTATAGGACGGAGGGAGTAATTGCTTGGAGATCACCGACGACGTAACCTTTTCCCAAGGAACTCATTAACCCCAACACATGGAGATCTGCAACTACAATATTATAATATTATATTATAGCCCATCTATAAACCTACTCCCTCCCTCCCTCCCTCCCTCCCAAAATTACTTTTTAAAAAAGTTTTCACACAAATTAAAAATTAAAAAATACATTTAATACATATCTAACACCAAATAGACTAAACTATCCTATAAATATTTCAAGTATCTGGATAATAAAATACTTTTATACCTAATTATAAATAAGGGTAGATTAGGCAAAATGTGTCAAAATTTTATGAAAAAACTTCATTACTACTGCAAATATTTTGGGATAAAAAATCTCTGTTAAAACTACAAGTACGAACGGAGTGCCAAATATTTTAATACTCCCGCCAGCCACTATAATAATAATAATAAAAAATGACTTTTTTTTCTTCAAATATAAGCAAATTTCGTCAATTTCTGAAAATACTAATGTAACAAGAGAAAATGTTTCTATATTTCATTCATATTGTAATCAGTACACATAATACATATATACTACTATTACTATTAATTTACATGATTTGATAAATCATCTATTCTAATCTAGATCCTAAAAATAAGGAAAGAGGATCAATACGAAATACAAAAGATATACACCCAATAATCATATCGAAACAGCTGGAGATCACGCCAAATCTGTTCCGGAGATAACGATGAATCTCTACACTCCCCCTCAAGTTGGCGCATGTAGATTACGAATGCCCAACTTGCCAACAAGAAATCGAAAACGTGCAGTCCCTAAGGCCTTTGTAAATAGGTCTGCAACCTGATTTTCTGTGGATATTAGACGGGGCACAACCTCACGAGAAGCAACGCGTTCCCTAACGAAATAGCAATCCATTTCCACGTGTTTGGTGCGCTCATGAAACACGGGATTGTTGGCAATGTGACGTGCAGCTTGGTTGTCACAATATAATGGAGTTGCTTGAAATTGCGCAGCCTCAATGTCTTGAAGAAGCCATCGTAACCATAGCAGTTCACTAACAGTGGTCGCCATTGCGCGATATTCTGCCTCCGCTGATGAACGAGACACAACGGATTGCTTTTTCGTTCGCCACGAGACAGGGGCTCCTCCTAGGGAAAGAAAATACCCTGTACTAGACCTCCGTGTCATATGACATCCTCCCCAATCAGCATCACAATATGCCTCTAGCAACAAATTACCATGGGAGGGGAAGAATAAGCCTTGACCAGCCGTATTTTTGAGGAACCTCAGAACACGCATAGCTGCGTTCAAATGATTGTGACGGGGGGCTGTGAGAAACTGACTCAAGATGCTAATCGCAAATTGTATGTCTGGTCTTGTCACGGTTAAATAAAGCAGGCGACCAATAATCCGACGGTATTGTAATGCATCCACAAGGGGACTATCATAGTCAGCAGTGAGGTGCAAATTCTGTTCCATAGGAAATTCAATTGGCCGACCACCTTGTATACCACTCTCCTCTAATATGTCTAGTGTGTATTTTCGTTGACTTAGAACAATTCCATCTGGGGATCGAGCAACTTCTATCCCAGAAAATACTTCAACTGTCCGAGATCCTTTATGCTAAATTGTTCATTCAAATACGACTTCACACTAGAAATTTTGGAGATATCATTACCAACGAGCAGGACGTCATCAACGTATATTAGTGCAGCCATTTATGTTCCATCCTTCTTATAGATGAAAAGCGAATGGTCAGCATGTGATAGACGAAAACCAACATTGAGTAAGGCTTGAGTGAATTTGTGATACCAGTTTCTTGACGCTTGACGTAATCCATGTAGAGATTTGCGCAGCTTGCATACACGTGCATCTCCATCCTTGGCAAATCCCTGTGGTAATTTCATGTATACATCTTCCTCTAAGTCTCCATGTAGGAAAGCGTTATTAACGTCAAGTTGATGCATTATCCAACCCTTCTTTGCTGCTACTGCCAAGAGGCACCTCATCTTCACCAACTTCGCAACTGGAGCGAATGTCTCGTGGTAGTCTATGCCTTCAATTTGGGTGAATCCCTTTGCCATCAACCTGGCTTTGTATCGTTCAATCTCACCATTAGGCTTATATTTAATCTTATAAACCCACTTTAAATCAATTGCTCTTTTGCCTTGTGGAAGTTGCTCAAGTGTCCACGTGCCATTATCTTCTAAAGCTTTTATCTCCCTTTTCATCGCCTCATGCCATTGCTTATTTTTAACTGCCTGATGATAGTATTTAGGCTCATCATGTGAAGTGATGGCCGCAAGAAAAGCTTTATGAGATGAAGAGAATCGATTATAAGAGAAAAAGTGAGATAGAGGATATACCAACGAGTTCTCTGAATTGTTGACAGGCAGCGCATGGTCAATGGAACTCGGCATATCAAGGACATAAGACTCCAGATGCTTAGGCTGCTTCTTTGCCCGTTCACTCCTTCGCAGATTTTCACGAGCAGGCTGTACTGCGGGCTGTTCAGACCGCTGTTCTGTGGGTTGTTCAGTCGGCTGTTCAGTAGGTTTTTAAGCCTGTTGTTCTGCCATTTGCTCGTCCAAATCTGCTGGTGTATCCACCTGGTTGTTCTCATGTATAATGATTGAACCATGTATGTCTTCCTCCCAGTCACAATCCCTTTGAGGAATCAAGTCCCCAACTCATTTTTCTAGGTTCATTTCCTTAAAAGGAAAAACACTTTCAACAAATCTAACATCTCTAGATGTGAAAATTTGTCTTGTCTTAAGATCAAAAACACGGTAGCCCTTTTGTGAGTAAGGATAACCTACAAAAACACATGGCCTTCCTCTTTCATCAAACTTATCCCTCCCTTTTCTGTTGTCTTTAGCATAAGCGAGACACCCAAAAGTACGGAGGTGATTATAATTTGGGATTTTGCCAAAAATGATCTCATAAGGGGTTTTGTTCTGAAGCAATTTTGATGGTAATCTATTTATAATATATGCTGCAGTCAATACACATTCTCCCCAAAATTTCTTAGGAAGACCAGCCTCAAAACGTAAAGCTCTTGCTACTTCAAAAATATGTCTGTATTTACGCTCTACTACGCCATTTTGTTGAGGGGTATCCGTACAAGATGTTTCAAGCAACATGCCATGCTTAATATAATAATCTATCATCTGTTGAGACTGAAATTCTAGGCCATTGTCACTCTTAACTCGTTTTACCCCCTTCCCAAATTGCGTATGAATCATGTTACAAAACATAGTAAGAAGACGATGTACCTCAGACTTATGCTTCATTAAGAAAACCCAAACACCCCTACTAAAATCATCAACAATAGATAAAAAATAATGATCACCAGAAAATGAAGGTGTTCTATATGCACCCCAAATATCACAATGAATCAAATCAAAGCATGCTTTTGTTTTTATGCTACTAATAGGAAAAGGAAGTCTAGTCATCTTTGTCCTAAAACAAGAATCACAAAAGGCTTCATCCTTTATATTACTGCCACAAATACCATGAGACTTTAATGCAGATGTGTGCCCTAGCCTCCTATGCCAAACTTGCGGATCAGCAGCTGCGGTCAAAGCCATACTGTAACGACCCTAACCCTAGGCACAATTTTAGTATAATATTATATGCTTTTAATATTATTGTTAATATTATGTGTTCATTTTTATATACTTGATTCCTTATATTAGGATAAAATAATAGGAAAGTAAAATAATGTCCTAAAGGAAAATATAAAAAATAGAAATTGGATAAGGAGTAAGAGGAGGTTAAATTGGGTAAAATAAATAATGGAAAAAAAAAGGGGCTTTCATTTATTTTGGTTGAAAGCCTTGGATTAATATTTGGGTGGAGGGGGACCATTTTTCCCTAAATTCCTCCCCTTCTCCCTCTAAAGTCAAATGCCACCCATACTTCCTTACTTTTCCTTACACTCTTCCCATACCTCCCATACTTCCCATACACCTCTCATTCACCTCCTCCATATTCTCCTCATCATATCCTCTTCCTCCCTTCTTCCTAAAATTCCATGGAAACTCTTCCATGGAAGCTTTTCTTTCCAAGTTCCTAGAACAAGCAATTCTTCTCCATTTGATGATTCGAGTGTACTTTCGTGTTCGGGGTGAAGAGGGGAGCACATCAAGCTAAGAAAATCTTCATTCCATCCCATATTTGCTAAGTAAGTTATTATGACTTCTTTCTAATTATTGCACATTTTATGTGTTAATGAATGTTTTATGAAAAGAAAAAGTATATTGTATTTTTAATATGGTTATTTGAGTAAAATGATTATTCAAGATTTAATTGATTTTAGTTATGATATGGGGGTTAAGTTGAAGGAATGAGGGTATAATGGGAGTAATATGTTAATGACTTGAATGGGGTTATTATGATTTTCTCTTCTAATTAATGTTCATGAATTATTTGGTGTTGTTATTATTATTAAAATGATTATTAGATGCTTTGGAAACCTTCTTGTAGTTAAGAAATGGGTTTATGTTATAGAATGATGTGGTTGTTTAAGGAAGATGATCAATAGTGCAAGAAAATGGATTAAGTTAGATTAAGGAGGTTAAACTTGAATTGTGGTAGTGAAATGGGTGGAGAATCAAGGGGTAAATGATTTAGGGTTATGTTATTTGGGAATTTAATGATTTAAAATGAGGTTTGTAAAGTTAGAAAATCCTTTTGGTATTTTTAAAAAAGATTATAAAGGGGGAAAAGAAAATATGTGAAAAGGAGTTAGAAATTTCGAAGTGCTGAAATCTTCCTTGGGCGGTCGCCCATAGGCTCTTGAGCGGCCGCCCAACCCACCAGAAAGTGTAACCCTTATTAGACCCTTTTGGGCGGTCGCCCATAGTGACTTGGGCGGTCGCCCATGTCACCAGAATTTTCTCAGTTTCCCTTCTTGCTGATTTCCACCAACAACCACTTAACATGATTCCTAACCCTTTCAAGGTAGTGGAACCTAATCTACCCCGGATATGAATTAATCCTTTTTAACCTAGGTTAAAGTAGAATACTTTGGCTAGGCCATGATGTCTTATGTGGTCAAAATGAAATTGTGAGAGTAGTTTAAATATTGTCCGGAAATTGGTTGTTAAGCTTGATTCGTACTCCACCAAAGTGGTTCAAACTTGGGAAGTAGATCTTGAACTTTTATTAAGGTTATCCAAAGTGTGGATTGATCTAGCATATGGTTATATGTCTATCCCAAGTGTGGATTTATTGGTTATATTGTTGCCTTACTTGGATTCATATTCATTGATGTATTCCGATATAAATGCTAGGGTTCCCTACTTTGGAATTCCTAAATTGTTTGGGATTTGTTCAAGGATTGATAGCCGTTGTGCTAATATGTTGAATACTTGTTATAGTATTTCTATCTTTATGATATTCTATTGTTGTAGGATTCCCTACTTTGGAATTCCTAAATTGTTTGGGATTTGTTCAAGGATTGATAGCCGTTGTGCTAATATGTTGAATACTTGTTATAGTATTTCTATCTTTATGATATTCTATTGTTGTAGGATTCCCTACTTTGGAATTCCTAAACTGTACATGTTGAAACAGAGATTTATAGCCGTTGTGCTAATATGTTGAATACTTGTTATAGTATTGCTATCTTCATGATATGCTATTGTGGTATGTATCCCTACTTTAGATCATACAATGTTTGGTTAAGCAAGTATGTTATTACTGTGCTTAGTTATGAAAATCCAGCTGGTATTTGTTGTTGGGCAATGTTATGGAATTATAATGGCACCGAGCCAAGTTCATTATAATTCATACATTGGTAACCCAGTTTTGTCCCCCTTGTGTGGGATTAGTGGGCTAGCATCTCCTTTTGAGGTAGATGGTCTAGTTTCACTGGGGATATGACTGTGTGTCAGAATCCCTATGGTACTGTTATTGTTCATGGTTCCGGAACCGCTTCATCAACTGTTGCTGCTGCTCGGATGTGTATATCCTTTTGGAGATAAAACCTTGGCTCAGTATCCTTCTAAGTGTTACTTTATCGTACTTATGTGTTGTGATATATTCATGATGAGCTGGTCGTTGTTTCCAACCGGTATGGGACGGTTGGCGGCAGGGAGCCTCTCTGATTATGTGGATATGTCTTTTGATGTGTTGCATCTTGTTTGGCATCTTGCTGCATTCATAATAGCTTATTGAGATTTATTCTCACCCCTTCCCTTTTACTGCTTTAGATTGTGCCGAGACAGTGACTGAACCAGTGAGACCGGGAAAAGAGTTTGGACTCTTGCTTTTGGGACTTATCAGGATAGGTATATGAGTGGGTTGTCGGGAGTGATATTTAAGTATTACTCTTTTATAAGTTGTAAGAAAAACTCTTTTGTCAAAAAAAAAATGTTAATTAGGATTTTCAATGTAATTAATCAAGTATGGTAATTAAAGTATTTGTTTAAATTCCTCCAAGTGGAGATATTATTATTTGATTTTGTTTATGGAAAAAGTTAGAATTGGTTTTCTTGTAAAGGCAAATAAAAGTTTTAAAAATATAAGATGAGTTTTCTTAGTTTGAGCTTCTCAAGCTCGGGACACGCGTTAGGTTCCGGGTTGGGGTGCTCACAGTTGGTATCAGAGCTTAGTTTAGAGGTCAAGGGTAGATGTCTAAACTAAGGGGAAATGTGTGGTAATTGACGCCGAGTGTTTAGTGCAGGAGTTTGTTCTAATGGCTGGAAACAATGATGACCAGCGAAAGGTTCTAGAAAATAAAGGATGTTTAAATTGTAGCCTCACAGTCATAGTATTTTAGTAATGAATTCAAATGGTTTTGGGTTGAATATGGGAAATGTTACAGGTGGGTTGGTGCATTTTACTTGGGTTGAAAATTGTTAAATCAGTTGAGATGTGGTATAGTGAAGTTTTGGTATAGTATTGATGTTAAGAAAAATGATTTAAGTATTTGGTATTATTTAGGGTTCCTTTTCATGAAATTGGTTAAGTTATAAAGTTGTTGTTATATGTGTTGTACAATGCTATTATTACCGTATAAATAATTTTTGATAAGTTTGACAATTTGTTTGGCTGTTGGAATAATGAGAAAGGGGTTTGGAAAGGAGTAGAGTGATGGTTTGATCAAATATAGGTTGGTAATTGAAAGAGTATTATAAAGGTTAATATATGGTGGAGAGAGTATTGTTGGGTGGCTTATGATGTGTAAAAATAATGAAAATAACTTAGGTAGTGGGTGAATGAATATAGCGAATAGTGATAATAAGATATGGTTTAATGTGGAAAGATAGAGTAATAGGGTTATATGGTTTGGAAAAGGTATGTGGTATCATTCGAGAACCTTATAAATAAAGTTGACTCAATAGTATAATTGTTGTTGAATTATGGTCATATATGGTATCTGATGTATTAGGTGATATACATGGTGGTTGTACTGGTTAGTCAATTTATAGGGCTTTGGAAATAATCAAGAAAGAGTGGTTTTGGAATGAATGTGGTAAGGTTGATATTCAAAGTTATTGGGAATTCTGTATCCATTTAGTTAAGTTATAATGATCATGAAAGGATTTGAAGAAAGATTTAGTAATAGCAATATTGTCTAGAGTAAAATGGTGTTGTAAAGTGAAGGCCTATGGTCGAGTATGTGTTTCGGTTCCAGGAGAGATAGATCCCTCAGAGGTCACTAGAGGTAAATTCCCTGTCTCAGAAGTTAGGGGGTCACATTTTATAGATCTTGTTTCATATCATTATGTGTGGCATAGCATGTTACTTCTATGTGGCATACATTACTTGAGAAATTGTTTTATTGTTAGAGAATTCTGCTCTTATGAGAGAATACCTCGAATCTCCTTTGGTTACCACGATGGTGATGTGGTTATGGCTGAGCAGGTATTGCCAGTTGATTTTGTATTATTATCAATTTATGATTTTTTAGATATACGTGACCTGGAGGGTTAAGTAGTTGTTGTGCATTGGTAGACTATCCCAAGAAGTGAGTCTTCTTTTCTGTGCCTAAATTGATTATATTGGTAGTTAAAATAAATAAACCTTTATATGGTACTCTTGTTATGTAAGCATTAAAGGCAGAAAGTTTTGGTTAAAAGTGTGAAGGATATTTGGTATGTGTTAGACTTGCATAAGAAGTCTTTCAAAAAGTTTATGTGCTAGTTGTGAGTAGATGGTAAATGTGTTTCCATCAAAGTATCTCATGTATTGATTCTAATTATGATAATCGGAATTTTAAATCTTTATCTTGACGGCTTTACGGTAGTTATGATTGATGAGCTTCTTGGTTATTTAAAGTTATGAGAGGATCATTTGTGAGTTGTGTGATTTGTCTTTAGTAGGAATTCATGGTTTGAAGAGTTTAGCAAGTGTGAGTTGGCTTGAGAGGATTCCAAATTTTGGTTTCTAAAGTCTTAAGCTTGGATGTTTCCTAGATCTTACTAGGATTGTGTTCGTGATTTTTTTTTTTGGGTTGGCAAGTGCTAACGAAAGAAATTTTAAGGAATTCTTGAAAAATGAAAGATCGTTGCTTTAATTAATTCTAAAGGATGTATAAATGGTGTAGGATGTAATAAGTATGAATTATATTGATAGAGATGGAAAATAGATTGGCTATAGATCCGATACTTACCTTACTTAATGGATGTGAGGACTTTGTGAAATTTTAGTGCGTATTAAAGGAGAATTAGATGGTGATATTATGAGAATTGGAAAAGTAATAGCGTATGCTTCGAGGAAGTTGGCTTAGATAAATCGGAATTTTCTTACCCTCTACTCGAGAGTGGCTGCAATTGTTTTATGAGAGAACCTTACTTTTTTTGAAGCTCTCTTGTGGAATTTGTTACCGATCCTAAGAGTTGGAAGATTTAGTTACTTAAAAGGAAGAGATTAGAAGACTATCCAAACTCTTGAAGCATAGATGGTGTGTGGAGTGATAGATTTCTTTTCAACTTGAAAGGTTTTATTAATCTTAGCGGAGTTGAGTATAATAGCAGTTTTGGTTTAGCATTGAAGGGATACTGTATAAAACGTGATATGGAAAATTTATTTGTATGATCCTTCGTACGTATGGAGTTCTTCAATTAATGATGTTTAGGCGGATTTGACATATGTGGGGAAAGCGTTGAAGAGTTGTTAGAATTACAATTTCGGGATTAAATTCTAGAATATTTGGGTTGTGAGAATGTATAGAGGAATCATGACATTAAGGAAACTATTTGAAGGTTGTAATTTGAAATGCTTGGGAAAGTAGCCTTTGTTATTGATCATTAAGGTAATCAGGCTTAAAATTCGGGACGAATTTTCTTTAAGGGGGAGTGAGTGTAACGACCCTAACCCTAGGCACAATTTTAGTATAATATTATATGCTTTTAATATTATTGTTAATATTATGTGTTCATTTTTATATACTTGATTCCTTATATTAGGATAAAATAATAGGAAAGTAAAATAATGTCCTAAAGGAAAATATAAAAAATAGAAATTGGATAAGGAGTAAGAGGAGGTTAAATTGGGTAAAATAAATAATGGAAAAAAAAAGGGGCTTTCATTTATTTTGGTTGAAAGCCTTGGATTAATATTTGGGTGGAGGGGGACCATTTTTCCCTAAATTCCTCCCCTTCTCCCTCTAAAGTCAAATGCCACCCATACTTCCTTACTTTTCCTTACACTCTTCCCATACCTCCCATACTTCCCATACACCTCTCATTCACCTCCTCCATATTCTCCTCATCATATCCTCTTCCTCCCTTCTTCCTAAAATTCCATGGAAACTCTTCCATGGAAGCTTTTCTTTCCAAGTTCCTAGAACAAGCAATTCTTCTCCATTTGATGATTCGAGTGTACTTTCGTGTTCGGGGTGAAGAGGGGAGCACATCAAGCTAAGAAAATCTTCATTCCATCCCATATTTGCTAAGTAAGTTATTATGACTTCTTTCTAATTATTGCACATTTTATGTGTTAATGAATGTTTTATGAAAAGAAAAAGTATATTGTATTTTTAATATGGTTATTTGAGTAAAATGATTATTCAAGATTTAATTGATTTTAGTTATGATATGGGGTTAAGTTGAAGGAATGAGGGTATAATGGGAGTAATATGTTAATGACTTGAATGGGGTTATTATGATTTTCTCTTCTAATTAATGTTCATGAATTATTTGGTGTTGTTATTATTATTAAAATGATTATTAGATGCTTTGGAAACCTTCTTGTAGTTAAGAAATGGGTTTATGTTATAGAATGATGTGGTTGTTTAAGGAAGATGATCAATAGTGCAAGAAAATGGATTAAGTTAGATTAAGGAGGTTAAACTTGAATTGTGGTAGTGAAATGGGTGGAGAATCAAGGGGTAAATGATTTAGGGTTATGTTATTTGGGAATTTAATGATTTAAAATGAGGTTTGTAAAGT
This sequence comes from Adenophora triphylla var. japonica, assembly GCA_022495995.1. NCBI lineage: Eukaryota > Viridiplantae > Streptophyta > Magnoliopsida > Asterales > Campanulaceae > Adenophora > Adenophora triphylla. The sequence goes on from JAFEMH010002849.1 coordinate 242,938, forward strand.
TAGAAAATCCTTTTGGTATTTTTAAAAAAGATTATAAAGGGGGAAAAGAAAATATGTGAAAAGGAGTTAGAAATTTCGAAGTGCTGAAATCTTCCTTGGGCGGTCGCCCATAGGCTCTTGAGCGGCCGCCCAACCCACCAGAAAGTGTAACCCTTATTAGACCCTTTTGGGCGGTCGCCCATAGTGACTTGGGCGGTCGCCCATGTCACCGTAATTTTCTCGCTTCCTTCTTGTCGATTTCCACCAACAACCACTTAACATGATTCCTAACCCTTTCAAGGTAGTGGAACCTAATCTACCCCGGATATGAATTAATCCTTTTTAACCTAGGTTAAAGTAGAATACTTTGGCTAGGCCATGATGTCTTATGTGGTCAAAATGAAATTGTGAGAGTAGTTTAAATATTGTCCGGAAATTGGTTGTTAAGCTTGATTCGTACTCCACCAAAGTGGTTCAAACTTGGGAAGTAGATCTTGAACTTTTATTAAGGTTATCCAAAGTGTGGATTGATCTAGCATATGGTTATATGTCTATCCCAAGTGTGGATTTATTGGTTATATTGTTGCCTTACTTGGATTCATATTCATTGATGTATTCCGATATAAATGCTAGGGTTCCTACTTTGGAATTCCTAAATTGTTTGGGATTTGTTCAAGGATTGATAGCTATATATGTTGAATACTTGTTATACTTGTTATAGTATTTCTATCTTGATGATATTCTATTGTAGGATTCCCTACTTTGGAATTCCTAAATTGTTTGGGATTTGTTCAAGGATTGATAGCCGTTGTGCTAATATGTTGAATACTTGTTATAGTATTTCTATCTTTATGATATTCTATTGTTGTAGGATTCCCTACTTTGGAATTCCTAAACTGTACATGTTGAAACAGAGATTTATAGCCGTTGTGCTAATATGTTGAATACTTGTTATAGTATTGCTATCTTCATGATATGCTATTGTGGTATGTATCCCTACTTTAGATCATACAATGTTTGGTTAAGCAAGTATGTTATTACCGTGCTTAGTTATGAAAATCCAAATGGTATTTGTTGTTGGGCAATGTTATGGAATTATAATGGCACCGAGCCAAGTTCATTATAATTCATACATTGGTAACTCCGCTTTGTCCCCCTTGTGTGGGATTAGTGGGCTAGCATCTCCTTTTGAGGTAGATGGTCTAGTTTCACCGGGGATATGACCGTGTGTCGAATCCCTATGGTACCGTTATTGTTCATGGTTCCGGAACCGCTTCATCAACTGTTGCCGCCGTCGGATGTGTATATCCTTTTGGAGATAAAACCTTGGCTCAGCATCCTTCTAAGTGTTACTTTATCGTACTTATGTGTTGTGATATATTCATGATGAGTGGTCGTTGTTTCCAACCGGTATGGGACGGTCAAGCAAGTGTGGGAGCCTCTCTGATTATGTGGATATGTCTTTTGATGTGTTGCATCTTGTTTGGCATCTTGCTGCATTCATAATAGCTTATTGAGATTTATTCTCACCCCTTCCCTTTTACTGCTTTAGATTGTGCTGAGACAGGTGACCTGAACCAGTGAGACCGGGAAAAGAGTTTGGACTCTTGCTTTTGGGACTTATCAGGATAGGTATATGAGTGGGTTGTCGGGAGTGATATTTAAGTATTACTCTTTTATAAGTTGTAAGAAAAACTCTTTTGTCAAAAAAAAAATGTTAATTAGGATTTTCAATGTAATTAATCAAGTATGGTTATTAAAGTATTTGTTTAAATTCCTCCAAGTGGAGATATTATTATTTGATTTTGTTTATGGAAAAAGTTAGAATTGGTTTTCTTGTAAAGGCAAATAAAAGTTTTAAAAATATAAGATGAGTTTTCTTAGTTTGAGCTTCTCAAGCTCGGGACACGCGTTAGGTTCCGGGTTGGGGTGCTCACACATACCTTCCCTTGTAACCGGTTCCATGTAATACAGACCATCATGGCGCCTACCCGTCCCAATCAGAGTCCTCGAAGCTAAGTCCTGCATCACACAAAAATTCGGAAAAAAAAATAAGAGCACAATTCAAGTCTTTCGTTAGTTTACTAACTGAAAGTAAATTGCATTTGAAATCTGGTATGTTTAAGACATTGTTTATTTTTAACCCATTCGGCAAGTTGGTGTTGCCAATGCTTCTGACAGGAATAACATCACCATTAGGAATCTTGACTGGTGCCTCTGTCCCCGATCTCCTTTGATTATTCAGGATTTCTCCATCGCACGTGATAATGTGCTCACTTGCACCTGAATCAATTATCCAAGAAGTATATGTATGTGCCTTACCAGCCATGTTTGCAGTGGATAAATTGTTGTCGAGTTCACCAATTTTCTTGTCCGATTGTGTGTTGATGTACTGGATCAATGTTGCATAGTCCTTGGCCGAGAGTCCTGGGATTGGGCTGTCATCAATTGTTGCAAGGTGGGCCGATTTTCCTGTCATCTTCTGTTTTCTATTGTCTCCCCCTTTCTTACGACTGTCTGGATACCCTATGATCTCGTAGCAGTTCTCAATGGTATGGTAGAACTTTCCACAATGAGTGCATCTCGGCTTCTCTCTCTGCTTGACTTTTCTTCGTCCTTGTTCTGCGTCCGAAACCTTGGGCCTGGAATGCAGCAGCATCGACATTTAATTTGCCAGCAATAAATATTTGTTTTTGCCGTTCATCTTCGGAAACCATGTGGTATGCCATTCCAAGAGAGACTACAGGTTTGGTGCCTAGGATTTGAGTTTTGATAGTGCCAAAACTCTCATCTAAGCCCATAAGAAATTCATAAAGTTGTTACTTCTCCTTCATCTCTACTAATTTCTTAGAGATATCACAGGTACACCTCTCACACTTGCATTTTGGAATAGGAGAAATTGCCTGTATTTCATCCCACAAACCCTTGAGCTTAGTATAGTATGACGATACCGAGAGTTTCTCCTGTCTAGTAAGAGTTGTCTCTCTCTTCAAATCGTATGCTCTAGGGGCACTTTCACTCCCAAAACGCTCGCTTAGGTCCTCCCAAATCTCATACGCAGTCTAGGCATGTTTGACACTGCTGCGTATCTCCTTTTCCATATAGAACTATGTAGCCACCCCTTAACCATCGCGTTGCATCGTTTCCACAAAGACAAATCCGTTGCGCCTTCTTTGGGCATTGGGATTGTTCCATCAACAAACCCAAACTTGTTTTTTGCAAACAAGGCATTGCTCATCTCATCAGCCCAGTCTGCATAATTCCCATCTCGCAGCAAATCGCTAACGAAGACAACATTAGGGCTGTCAGAGGCTGCAATGTAATATGGTGACATCACATCCACCGTGACTCCATCAATGGCTTTCCCTTCCGGCTTAGTCCCACTGCCTTCAGTCATGGTGGCGATAATAGAAAAAAAATGTGCGGAAGCTTATGCTGAAACCAGCTCTGATGCCATGAAAAAACTGATGTAACAAGAGACAATGTTTCTATATTTCATTCATAATGTAATCAGTACACATAATACATATATACTACTATTACTATTAATTTACATGATTTGATAAATCATCTATTCTAATCTAGATCCTAAAAATAAGGAAAGAGGATCAATACGAAATACAAAAGATATACACCCAATAATCATATCGAAACAGCTGGAGATCACGCCAAATCTGTTCCGGAGATAACGATGAATCTCTACAATTTCAATGTAAAACTCATTAAATTCAACTGTATTTAATATTTTTTTTACCAAAAATATCTCTAATTAATTATTTATTTTCAAAGACAGAACATTTATTACACATTTAATATGGAAATATACTAGTAATATTACCATGTTTTGTCATAAAATTAAGACAACTAAACTAATTCAACTTTAATATGTATGAAATTAGTTTTTTTCTTATAATTTAGGCAGGAGGGAGTACGTAATATGGACTTAAAAGGAGCTTATTTTAGCAATTTTCAAAAAACTGCATAAATGGCTCAATGAATGATGGATTAAAGTACTTGTTTGGCATGAGTTTCACAAATATCACGAACATAGTTGATTTTTGCATACATTTTCTTCAATATTCTCAAATTATCTTCTACTAAAGTTAAACAACAGGAGCATGGAGTATAATGTATATCTTTGTCAATCTTACGTTACAAAAACAACGACAAAGCTTTATTCCCAAAATGTCATGATAATGTGACAAAGTGTTTACGTTGGCCGTCACACGCCTACCGCAACCTCGGTCTTTATCCTGGCTTGGGACAGGATAAATCTTTGGCGAATTTAAAGCAAATATCACGACGAACAACTAAATTTAAAGCAGTTTCTAGAGTGAAATACTATTCAAAAACGATAGCAGAAAAATTAGCGGAAGAATCAAATCTTCAGATGAAAAAATATCGAGATTTAGTTGTCAGAATGGTAGTTTTCGAGATGCCCATGTGAGCCTTTAATATTGCTGCATGTAACTCGACTGCCGATAGTTTCACATGTGCAAGTACATTAAAATAATTATAGAGATTAATACAGTATATGAAATTTGCTGCAAATCTTGAATGCACACATGATGCGCTCGTATTTTTTATAAAGTTTGAGGCAATATAATCAATGTTTGGCTAGTTAATTTTCCGTGTGGGATAATTGCTTCAACAATTTTCTCTGGCTCTCCTTTCATTGCTTGATACGTGTACACGGAAACCGAGGAGTGTGAATTAAGTGATCATTTTTCGAGCTCTATATAATGGCCTTAGTGAATGAAGTAAAATGCACACAGTTTTGTTTGGAGTAGAAACAGATAGCAAAGACTTGTAAGAATGGTAATATTCTTCTCTACATTTTCTCTGAGGATTTTGCTTAGGATTGCCATATATAGTTGCTATGCCTAATATTGTATTGGCACAGCCAAAGCTAAGCTAATTTGGGGCAGTTGGCACAATTGGATTTCGAAAACAAAATTTTTACTAGTGTTGTTTTGCAAAATATTATTAAATTTAGGGGTTTTAGTGCAAAATGCCCCCTTTATGTCTAGAGAAAAAAAATATTCTATAGTTATTTTAGCCCCCTTAATTATATGTTAGTGCAACTTTTATGAAAATAATCTTGCCCTCTTTCGAAAAAATTCTAAAAGTTTCTAGATAGGTCGGCTTGTCATATACATTTGTGGTTAATATAGTTATGTTTTGTGTGCTAATTGCAGGCAACAACGGCAAAGAAAGTGAATATTGGGACATGGGGTGCTCATAGCGGAGTTTTCTGGAGCTACGAACCCAAAGGAACTATATCTCGAATTTCTATTACCCACAACGAGTATATTCAAACCATCACCTTCACTAGCATAGACGCGAGTGGTAACTTGACCTCTTCAAAGTATGGTAGAGACGATGGCCTAACAAAAGTTGAGGTAAGCACAAAGATTGATCGTAAAATCTAAGTTAATGGAGTATATATTTGTCTTAACTTATATTCAAACACTAATCATCTTCCTTTGGGAGAGTATATAGAAAAAAAAAAAAATAATAAATTAAAGATGAACTACTCACTATCAATCACATATGCACCAGATCTGTCAACTCCGCCAAAGTTTAATATCGTTAAAATTTCATACTCCCTCCGTCCCATTCGAATTTGGACAAAGTTACTTTACACGGAGATTAAGAAATAACAATAAGATAATAAAAATGTGTGGTAGAAAATGAAGAGAGAGAATGAGTGGAGTTAATAGTGGTTGGTTGAATAAATTGTATGGTGGAGAATGAGTGGAGTTAATGAGTGAGTGGGGTATGCCCATTTTTTTATTATTATAAACTTTCCTTTTTGGGTTGTCCAAATTCGGATGGGACACCCAAAAAGGAAATTTGTCCAAATTCGGGTGGGACGGAGGGAGTACTCCGTATTATTTATTCATGCAAATCTCTACTCCCTCCGTCCCACCCGAATTTGGACAAATTTCCTTTTTGGGCGTCCCATCCGAATTTGAACAACCCAAAAAGGAAAGTTTATAATAATAAAAAAATGGGCATACCCCACTCACTCATTAATTCCACTCATTCTCCACCATACAATTTATTCAACCAACCACTATTAACTCCACTCATTCTCTCTCTTCATTTTCTACCACACATTTTTATTATCTTATTGTTATTTCTTAATCTCCGTGTAAAGTAACTTTGTCCAAATTCGGGTGGGACGGAGGGAGTATTCATATTACGAGTAATAATTAAGATCATGCTGATATGACACTTTTTTTCATGTTACATGTGTCATTTTCTTAACAGTAGGGTTGACTATCTGATATTACTTGCTATTTATTTCTTCCTACAGATTGATATCCCCAAGGATGAGAAGCTCACCGGTTTGGCTGGAACATTTGGACCAAGAGCTGAGGCAGCTTTCCTCAGATCATTGACATTTTCCACTGACAAGAACAAACCTTTGAAAACTGTCGGTGATGCTTTGAAAGGCAAAGCTTTCTCTTATCTGGCAACGGGTAATGATTCCATTGTCGGATTCTTTGGCAAATCTGGCTCTTTGGTTGATTGTATCGGAATTTATGTGCAACCTAACCCTAGTATACTTGTTACCCCATGGGGCGGTGATGGTGGACGGACATGGAATTACGAGCCCAAAGGCCCGATATCTGGTGTTACCATCACTTATAGTGATGAAGTGATTTACTCTATAAGCTTCAAAAGCAAAGACGCGAACAATAATGTGGAGCAGTCAGAGACTTTCGGGACTATCGGCCCTAAAAAAGTTGATGTAAGCTTTCATCATCAACGTACAATAATGTTTTAACTTTTAATTACTTGGAAATCTTGCCCTTTATAGAAGCACAAAATCTTTTGAAAAATCAGTGTTTTCAAAACGCTATCGAAAAACTAGTTTTTACAACATTGATATAATCATGTGTTTGATTCCAATGTTACGAAACTGGTTTCTTATAATATTTTGAAAAAACTAGTTTTTCATAAGACATACACTTATAGAAACACCGTTTCTGTTTTTTTTTTTTCTTTCTGATTTTCATTTTTGGATGCATTTTTACAGATTGTGCTTGATACTGCTGTTGAGAAGCTGAATTTCATTTCTGGGACCTTTGGTGACAAAGTTGGTGAATTCCAGTTAGTTAACTCGTTAACATTTATCACAGACAAACAGAACACAGCGATTTATGGACCTTATGGTAACGACCTAAAAGGAACTGCCTTCTCATTGCCAGTTCAACAAGGATACTTCCGTGGATTTCACGGTCGTTTTGGCCACCGTCTTGATTCCATTGGTGTACATCTCAACTCAAAATAAATAGGCACCTTTTAATTTGGATGATAGGGTATTGACTGTTATGTTCTAGCTGTTTACTGTGGTTTTTTTTTTTTTCTCATGAGTCAATCTGTCTTTAAATGGTTGCGTTACTACTACGTATGCTATTAAGTTGTGTTTGGTTCAATTCCTATCAGTCTTTCTTGTAAGTGCAGTACTCTTGGGTCTGCTTACTTTAACTTTAATTTGTTTTCGAATAATAAAAAGACTTCTTGTCATTTCCATGTTTATAGTATACTTTGCATTTTAATTCATGACATATATATATACTCCCTCCGTCCCATACCTAGTTGCACATTTTGCCATTTTGGGCGTCCCAAACCTACGTGCACATTTCCTAAAATGAAAAAGAATTTTTACTATCCCCTCCTCTCATTCTCTCTCCTACATTATTTTAATACTCACAACACCATTATAATTTACTATTCCATCCACTCATTCTCTCTCCTATTTTACTTTTATACTCACAACACTTTCTCCATTATTCACTTCCTTAATTTACGTGCAAAAGTCAAAGTGTGCACGTAGATCCGGGATGAAGGGAGTATATACTCCCTCCGTCCCGGTAATTGCTTCACCCTTTTGGGGTGGGCACGCAAATTAAGGAAATTGGTGAGTGGAGAAAATGTTGTGAGTGTAATAGTAAAATAGGAGAGAAAATGAGTGGAGAAAATAGTAAATTTGAAAAATGTTGTGAGTGTAATAGTAAAATAGGAGAGAGAATGAGTGGGTGGAATAGTAAAGATTCTTTGTCATTTTAAAAAAGGCGAAGCTTTAAACGGGCACCCGTTTTAACAAAAAGTGAAGTTATTAATGGGACGGAGGGAGTATTTATTATTATAAGAAGCAAATAGTAATCAGATCAATTATATTACTTCCATACTTAAATTGTCATACTACTTCTTGAAATAGTAGTCACTCGAGCCTCTATTACTCTATTATAAGGAAAAAAATTGACCTTTTTTTTTTTTCCGTCAATTATAAATCCCATTATTTTCGAGCCAAAATTTTACAAAAAATGCGTTTTTCCTTAAGCTTAGAAAATACAAAATACGTGTTTTATTTTTCCCGTTAGTGCCAGTGCCAGTTTAACAAATTGCCAGTGCATGCGTAACAAAGTGCCATTGTAAAAAAGTGTCAGTGTCATTTTTACAAAGTGTCAGTGCATGTGTAACAAAGTGCCAGTGTAAAAAAGTGTCAGTGCCAGTTTAACAAAGTGCAAGTGTTAGTGTAACAAAGTGCCTGTGTATAAAAGTGTCGGTGCATTATATTAAGTGTCAGTGTAAAAAGTGTCAGTGCCAGTTTAACAAAGTGCCAGTGTTAGTGTAACAAAGTGCCAGTGTAAAAAAGTGTCAGTGCATGTATATTAAGTGCCAGTGTATAAAAGTGCCAGTGTTAGTGTAACAAAGTACCGGTGTAAAAAAGTGCAGTGCATGTATATTAAGTGCCAGTGTATAAAAGTGTCAGTGTTAGTGTAACAAAGTGCCAGTGTAAAAAAGTGTCAGTGTTAGTGTTATTATGTGCCAGTGTAAAACACGTTTTTTCTAAGCTTAAAAAAATGCGTTTTTTGTAAGACCAACTCTATTTTCAATGTAAAACTCATTGAATACAATTTTATTTAGGGGCATTTACCAAAAACTAATTTTGAAAAATGAATGTTACAAAAAAAAAAAAAAAACTCACACAAGTTGGATATTAGTTAGCAAATAAGTCTCATATTTATATACAATCATAGCATAAAAAATACCCCTTCTAGTATTACTCTAATCCTATATTGATTCACGATCCATATACTAATTTAATGTAAAGTATATTAATTACAAAAAATGTATGCAAAATCTTCTAATTATACATAATATTTAATTCTTAATTGAAATCGTTGGCTAGATTAAGTTGTATCTTTCTTCAATATCGATCTACTAACTTTTATTAATTTATAATTGCATATCGCATGAATGTAGGATATCATCAATAGTATATTTATTGTCAATAACATTTCACCAAAATGGCATATTGCGATTACAATTAATTTTGTATGAACACAAGTGATGAATGCAAACCAAAAGACAATTGTGTTGGTGTTAAGACAATTGTGTTGATATAAACATTATATATTCATATATTGATATTCAAATTCATGAGTTGAAATAAAAAATCCCGTATAATTCCTAACACTCTTTATAATAATTCTAAATGTCAAAACTACCCACACCTTCTCAAGCCTTTAACTACCCTAATTTTCCTTCTCTCACCAGCCACTCACCACCGTATTCGGCGAACACCTCCGACCGACAATCTGACAACCGTCCGACCACCATTCGATGCCGTCCTGTTGTCGCCGATCAACCACCGTCAAGCTGTCGTCGACCAACCACCTTCGGCCACCACCAACAACCACCACCGGCCTTTGTCCGGCTATCTCCGACCAACCACCCCACCCCGCCTCCGGCTGCCCCATCCATTCCTTTGGCAACCCACTTAAAAATAAATGTCATTGGCAAGAATTGAATCCAAAACCTCCCACAAACAAACTAAGGTGTCACCTTTACCATTATGCCAAACCACTTCGTTATTAACTTGTCGCACATTTATTTTAATAACATAAAAAAATATTCTTCTCAATTACAATAGATAAATAAATAATTCAATTATATTATTTTTTCATTGTGAACAATTTTAAAGTCAAAATAAATTTATTTATAAATTTATTGTTAATTTTATGCACATCTATAACTAAATAAAGGCTGAAGTGCAAAGCACTTCAGCACATCAACTCTTTCCGGGTCAAACAAGCACCTGGATCAAATAAAGACTAGGTTCATTCCCCCAAGATCAATTACTTCATACACCCATTTTGTGAGGACCCCGACCCGGAACCTACACGTGTCCCGAGTTGGAGTGTCCTCAAACTAACCCAAATTTACTAAACTTTTAAAACTTTGATTTAAACTTCAAACATAAACATCATTAGCATTATCATTTCAAAATAACTCCACTCCTCTCCACCTTGGAGGAGGAGTTGACCAACTTTGAAAACATTCATCTGTTTAGTTACAAAAGACATTGGTTCTAACGTAGAAAATAAAGTTTATAATTACAAACTCCATAAAAGAGTTATCAAAATACATTTTCTACGCCAACCTATACGTACCTCGACAATACCCAAAAGATTACTTCCAAACTCCTTTCCGTCCTTATTTGGCCGGTCCGCCTGTCTCGAGATCTAAAAACATTAAAGGGAGAGGGGTGAGAATAAATCTCAGCAAGCTATTATGAATGCAGCAATATGCCAAATAAGATGCAACACATAGCAAGTCGCATATAACACCTTGAAAAAGCTGTAAACACTTTTCATTACCTTAGTTTACCTTTTCCCGTCTGAACATTAGTCGTACAACATTGGGTATAATACTCCAATCTTAGGTGAGCTGCTTAAGCAATACTCACATCTTATAAGACCCGTTTTTCAGGGAACCAAATAAGATAGTAGCAACTCTGTAAGGATTTTGGCTCACTACAGATGCTATAACCCCAACCTGTGGCCACAGGAGGGGACGGTCACAGATATAACATAATCCGATCACATTAGGTCACACTTCCATAATTGATCGTATTATGTTATACCCCCAACATAAGCTGATTAACACATTATCAAGCACATAATAGTTACTTGAAACAAAATCCACAAAAAGGGATAACAATATAGCTACATGGTAAAATATACTCATGTCCAATCAATATCATAGTGCAACATTTATTCAACACACTATGCATAATATAAACAATGTATATGAGCTCAAGTAAGGCAAGGAAGTATCATCAATCCATCCTACAAGGTCATTATACAATAATACACAGCCTCTATGAAGGCCCAAGTTAAATCTACCAAATGGGAGTCACAATTTATAAGTGTCAAACAAGCTTACTAAACGAATTCTGGTTCAGATTTAAAGTTGAGTTTTGGGGTCTTGGGCGGCCAGCCCACGCGCCACTTGGGCGACCGCCCAAGTGGGTCTTCAAAGGGAAGGCAAGTTGCTGTCACGATGGGCGACCGCTCACACCTCTTGGGCGACCGCCCAAGAGGGTTTTCAAAGGAAAGGCAAGTTGCTGCCACGATGGGCGACCGCTCACACCTCTTGGGCGACCGCCCAAGAGGGTTTTCAAAGGAATCAAGGTTTCTGCCCACATGGGCGGCCGCTCAAGCTCCCATGGGCGACCGCCCAAGGCCCTTTTCCAGCAACCCAGATTTTCTAAGTCCCTTTTTACCTCTTTTCTTTTCCTTTCTACATTCCTTAGTTCATGAACACCCAAAAGGATTTCCTAGCTTTACCAAGTTCATCATAATTCATGTAAACCCAAAATAATGTAAATCTAGATTATTTATCCCTAAATCTTCCACCCATTTCATTTCCTCTAAATCATCTTCCATGAACATTAACTTCATTCTATTTCATTTACTAATCATTCAACTCCTATAAGGTTTCCAAAGCATGAAACAAACATCATAAGAACAAGAATAACATTAAAGAGTTTATGAACAAGTAGAAGAAGGGAAATCATAACAACTCACATTAGGATTTTTGGATGAAAAGATGATCTTCTTAGCTTGATTGATTCCTCTAGTTGTCCCAACCTCAAAAGTACTCTTGAATTTGAAAATGGATGAGAAATGGGCTTGCTAGAGATCTTGGAAGTGAGGCTTTCAATGGAGGTTTTCCATGGGAAGAAGTAAGAAGAATGATGAGGAGGTGAAAGAAGTATGGGAAGTATGGTTGATTTTGACTAAAGGGCCAAAGTTGAGGGAATTAGGGGGGAGGGCATGGCCCCCCCATGCCAACCTATCTAAGGCTTTCCCATTTTTAATTTAAACCATTTATCCCAATTATTTATTTTACCCATTTTAACCACCTCTTACTCTTTATCTATTTTCTATTTTTATTTTTTTCTTAGAACATTATTTTATTTCCCTATCCTTTTACCCTAATACAAGAAATCAAGTATATAAAAATGAACACATAATATTAACAATAATATTAAAAGCATATAATATTATACTAAAATTGTGCCTAGGGTTAGGGTCGTTACACTCACTCCCCCTTAAGGAAAATTCGTCCCGAATTTTAAAAAGACTTACTTGGATTTTCAAACAACCAGGGGTATTTCGCTCTCATCTCCGACTCTAGCTCCCACGTTGCTTCCTCAACGGTATGATTCTTCCAAAGGACCTTCACTATAGGGATACTCTTAGTTCTCAACTCCTTAACTTGGAATTCTAAGACTCTTAACGGTTCTTCAATATAAGACATGTCCGCTTGAACATCATCGGGGGGAGAACTCAAGATGTGGGAAGGATCATGACAATACTTCCTCAACATAGAAACGTGGAAAACATCATGGAGCAAAGAAAAAGAGGGAGGTAACGCCAACCGGTAAGCCAAATCCCCAATCTTATCTAGAATCTCAAACGGTCCAACGAACCTCGGAGCCAATTTACCCTTATTACCAAACCTTTTAATTCCCGTCCTCGGAGAGACCTTCAAGAACACGAAGTCACCAACCTGAAAAGATAAATCCCGTCTTCTATTGTCGGCGTAGCTTTTCTGTCTACTCTGAGCCGTCTTCAATCTATCCCGAATCACCTTGATCTTCTCCGTTGAATCTCTAACCAAATCCGGGCCCCAAAGTCTCGCTTCACCAACCTCGTCCCAACACATCGGAGATCGACACTTCCTACCATACAACGCCTCATACGGAGCCATCTCAATACTAGACTGATAACTGTTGTTGTAGGCAAACTCCACTAAAGGTAGATGATCCTCCCACGACAATTGGAAATCCATCACACAAGCCCGTAACATATCCTCAAGTATCTGAATAGTTCTCTCGGACTGACCGTCGGTTTGAGGATGAAACGCCGTACTGAAACACAATTTAGAACCCAAGGCTTCATGCAATGCTCTCCAAAACCTAGAAGTAAATCTCGGATCTCTGTCGGAAACAATACTAACCGGAACTCCGTGAAGTCTCACAATCTCCTTCATATATAACTGAGCTAACTTTTCTAACGAAAACTTGGTTGACACCGGAAGAAAATGAGCCGACTTTGTCAATCTATCCACAATAACCCAAATAGCATCCATCTTCTTAGCGGTAAGAGGCAAACCCGAAACAAAATCCATCGAGATCCCTTCCCATTTCCATTCCGGAATATCCAATGGTTGAAGTAGTCCCGCCGGTCTCTGATGTTCGGCCTTAATCTGTTGACAAGTCAAACACTTAGATACATAATCCGCAATTTCCCTCTTCATACCATTCCACCAATACCCACGCTTCAAGTCTTGATGCATTTTCGTACTACCCGGATGAATCGCAAACTTGGACTTATGGCCATCCTCTAAGACACGCCTCTTGATTTCCGATGATGAAGGAACGCAAATTCTCCCTTGAAAGGTTAAAATCCCATCTCTATTCAATGCAAATTCCCCGGCTTTCCCATCATGTACTTGAGCTAAGATTTTCTTCAACTCCGGATCACCTTGTTGAGCTTCCTTCAAATCTCCATACAATGTAGGAACGGCCCGAACATTCGCAATGATTACCTCACTCTTCAATTCTCGGGAACTCAAAGCTGTCACATACGCCTTTCGGCTAATCGCATCCGCCACTACATTGGCCTTCCCCGGATGATAAGAAATTACACAATCAAAATCCTTCAAGAACTCAAGCCATCTCCTTTGTCGGTTGTTCAATTCCTTTTGGGTAAATAAGTACTTCAAACTTTTATGGTCGGTAAAAATCTCAAATTTCGCCCCATAAAGATAATGTTTCCATTTATGCAACGCAAACACGATCGCCGCCAATACCATATCATGAGTAGGGTAATTCTGTTCCACCGGTGATAACTTCCTAGAGGCATACGCAATAACTTTCCCATTTTGCATTAGGACACACCCCAAACCCGCCTTTGAGGCATCACTATAGATCACAAAATTCTCACAACCATCCGGAAGGGTAAGAACAAGAGCCGTCGTCAACCTCTTCTTCAATTCATTAAAACTTGCTTCACACTTAGAATCCCATACAAATGATACATCTTTTCGAGTCAACCTTGTCAACGGAGTAGCAATCCGAGAAAACCCCTCAATAAACCTTCGGTAATACCCCGCCAAACCAAGAAAACTACGAACCTCAGTCACAGTCGAAGGTTGCTTCCAATTAACCACGGCTTCAATTTTCGAAGGATCCACGGAAATCCCCGAACTCGACACAACATGCCCCAAGAAAGAAACCTGCTCAAGCCAAAACTCACACTTGCTGAACTTGGCGTACAACTGCTTCTCACGAAGAACTGACAAGACAATCCTCAAATGATTTTCATGCTCCTCCCGAGACTTAGAATACACGAGGATGTCATCTATGAATACCACCACAAAGCTATCAAGATAAGGCTTGAAAACACGGTTCATCATATCCATAAACACGGCTGGAGCATTAGTCAACCCAAAAGGCATCACAACAAACTCATAGTGACCATATCTAGTTCGGAAAGCTGTTTTGGCAATATCATCCGGCCTAATCTTCAACTGATGGTATCCGCTTCTCAAATCAAGTTTTGAGTAGATAACGGAACCTTGGAGTTGGTCAAATAAATCATCTATATGCGGAAGAGGATACTTATTCTTTATAGTGGCTTGGTTCAACAAATGATAATCTATACATAATCGTAAGGTACCATCCTTCTTCCTAACAAATAGAACCGGTGCTCCCCACGGAGACACACTTGGGCGTATAAAACCCCGGTCTAGCAATTCTTGCAATTGGACCTTCAACTCTTTTAACTCGGCCGGAGCCATTCTATAGGGTGCTTTAGAGATAGGGGTGGTACCGGGCACTAAGTCAATACAAAACTCTACCTCACGATCCGGAGGCATAGAGTACTCACTAGAAAACACGTCACCAAACTCATTCACAACCGGGACATGAGCTAACTCGGTGGACTTCTTATTGGAATCTACCACATAAGCCAAGTAACCCGCACACCCCTTAGATAGCATCTTTCTAGCTTTTAAGGCGGAAATAACATGTAAACCGAACATAGATTTATCCGCATCAAATATAAAAGTAGGCACATTAGGCATAGCAAATGAGACTCGCTTTCTACGACAGTCTACCATAGCATGACACTGACTCAACCAATCCATCCCAAGGATCACGTCAAAGTCACGGATTGGTAACTCGACCAAATCCACCGGCAATACATGCCCACATATAGTCACATCACAACCACGATATATCAAAGAAGATGCAAGGCACTCTCCCATAGGAGTAGAGACCTCCAACACATAAGGCATAGATTCAGGCAGTTTATGCAATGAAAATGAAAAATGAGATGCCACAAATGAATGGGAAGACCCGGGATCTATAAGAATGCGGGCCTTAACTCCTGAGACAGGGACTATACCTCTAATGAAGGCATTGGGATCGACCTCTCCTCGACCCAAAGCAAACACTCGACCCTGCACTCTATCTTTGGGTTTCCCATCGACATCTCTCTTCACGCCACTACCTTGTCCCCCTTGACCACTACCCGACGCTTGCTTATTTTTCCACTTGGGACAATTCCTCCGGAAATGGCCTGTCGCCCCACACTCTAAACATCGGCCTTGCTTGCTCCAACATTTGTCCTCCGAATACCCTTGCTTCTTGCAATATCCACATAATTCCCCAAACTGACCTGGAGTCGAACGATTTGCCGGAGTCGCTACGTTTCCTCCTCGATTTGCTCCCTGAGTGAAAGTCCTTGGCTGCCCTCTATTCTGCCCCGAACCTTGACCTTGGAATCTATTTCTGTTTCCGCCTTCATTTTTACCACGATGCTTCTCTATATCATTCTCAATCCGATACGCCATGTTCACGGCCGCTTGGAAGTTGGCGAAGTCACGCGTCAATAACTGCTTCCGAAACTCCACCCTTAAACCTTTCACAAACCGGTAGATCCGCCTCTCCTCATCTGGCACCAAATGGGGACAATATCGGGCTAACTCCGTAAACTTTGCTGAATACTGTGCTATAGACATTGTCCCTTGCTCCAAATTCAGAAACTCAACCTCCTTCTTATCTCTAGTCACCATCGGAACGAAGTGATCCCGGAACTTACGTGTGAAATTTTCCCAAGTCTGCGGTGTCAAATCCCGGTCCCAACCATCCTTCACTACCTGCCACCAGTGCTCCGCGGGTCCTTCCAACTTGAAAACGGCACATCTCACCTTTTCTGCATCCGAACTCTCCATAGCCAAGAAAATCTTATTCATCGCTTCAAGCCATCTCTCCGCCTTCACCGGATCCGGATCTCCGTTGAAGCTAGGAGGAGACATCTTCACGAACTTCTCTAGACCATGGTGCCCTTGCCTACCTTCGGGTTGTTGTTGTCCCCTACCTTGATTCTGATTTGCCATATTCTGAAGAAACACTCGGAACATATCCATCATTTCGGCATTCGGATTACCAACATTACCCAAAGCCCGATCCTGATCTCCATCATTACCCGCCATTAGTAAAAACTCCTGCATTAAACACTCGACGTCAATTATCACACACTCTCACTCATCTAGACTCTACCCGAGAACTCTAACCGAGAACTCTAACCGAGCTCTGATACCAACTGTGAGGACCCCGACCCGGAACCTACACGTGTCCCGAGTTGGAGTGTCCTCAAACTAACCCAAATTTACTAAACTTTTAAAACTTTGATTTAAACTTCAAACATAAACATCATTAGCATTATCATTTCAAAATAACTCCACTCCTCTCCACCTTGGAGGAGGAGTTGACCAACTTTGAAAACATTCATCTGTTTAGTTACAAAAGACATTGATTCTAACGTAGAAAATAAAGTTTATAATTACAAACTCCATAAAAGAGTTATCAAAATACATTTTCTACGCCAACCTATACGTACCCCGACAATACCCAAAAGATTACTTCCAAACTCCTTTCCGTCCTTACTTGGCCGGTCCGCCTGTCTCGGGATCTAAAAACATTAAAGGGAGAGGGGTGAGAATAAATCTCAGCAAGCTATTATGAATGCAGCAATATGCCAAATAAGATGCAACACATAGCAACTCGCATATAACACCTTGGAAAAACTGTAAACACCTTTCATTACCTTAGTTTACCTTTTCCCGTCTGAACATTAGTCGTACAACATTGGGTATAATACTCCAATCTTAGGTGAGCTGCTTAAGCAATACTCACATCTTATAAGACCCATTTTTCAGGGAACCAAATAAGATAGTAGCAACTCTGTAAGGATTTTGGCTCACTACAGATGCTATAACCCCAACCTGTGGCCACAGGAGGGGACGGTCACAGATATAACATAATTCGATCACATTAGGTCACACTTCCATAATTGATCGTATTATGTTATACCCCCAACATCAGCTGATTAACACATTATCAAGCACATAATAGTTACTTGAAACAAAATTCACAAAAAGGGATAACAATACTACATGGTAAAATATACTCATGTCCAACCAATATCATAGTGCAACATTTATTCAACACACAATGCATAATATAAACAATGTATATGAGCTCATGTAAGGCAAGGAAGTATCATCAATCCATCCTACAAGGTCATTATACAATAATACATAGCCTCTATGAAGGCCCAAGTTAAATCTACCAAATGGGAGTCACAATTTATAAGTGTCAAACAAGCTTACTAAACGAATTCTGGTTCAGATTTAAAGTTGAGTTTTGGGGTCTTGGGCGACCGCCCATGCCACTTGGGCGACCGCCCAAGTGGGTCTTCAAAGGGAAGGCAAGTTGCTGCCACGATGGGCGACCGCTCACACCTCTTGGGCGACCGCCCAAGAGGGTTTTCAAAGGAAAGGCAAGTTGCTGCCACGATGGGCGACCGCTCACACCTCTTGGGCGACCTCCCAAGAGGGTTTTCAAAGGAATCAAGGTTTCTGCCCACATGGGCGGCCGCTCAAGCTCCCATGGGCGACCGCCCAAGGTCCTTTTCCAGCAACCCAGATTTTCTAAGTCCCTTTTTTCCTCTTTTCTTTTCCTTTCTACATTCCTTAGTTCATGAACACCCAAAAGGATTTCCTAGCTTTACCAAGTTCATCATAATTCATGTAAACTCAAAATAATGTAAACCTAGATTATTTATCCCTAAATCTTCCACCCATTTCATTTCCTCTAAATCATCTTCCATGAACATTAACTTCATTCTATTTCATTTACTAATCATTCAACTCCTATAAGGTTTCCAAAGCATGAAACAAACATCATAAGAACAAGAATAACATTAAAGAGTTTATGAACAAGTAGAAGAAGGGAAATCATAACAACTCACATTAGGATTTTTGGATGAAAAGATGATCTTCTTAGCTTGATTGATTCCTCTAGTTGTCCCAACCTCAAAAGTACTCTTGGATTTGAAAATGGATGAGAAATGGGCTTGCTAGAGATCTTGGAAGTGAGGCTTTCAATGGAGATTTTCCATGGGGTTTTTTTTGTTAAGGAAGAAGTAAGAAGAATGATGAGGAGGTGAAAGAAGTATGGGAGGTATGGTTGATTTTGACTAAAGGGCCAAAGTTGAGGGAATTAGGGGGGAGGGCATGGCCCCCCCATGCCAACCTATCTAAGGCTTTCCCATTTTTAATTTAAACCTTTTATCCCAATTATTTATTTTATCCATTTTAACCTCCTCTTACTCTTTATCTATTTTCTATTTTTATTTTTTTCTTAGAACATTATTTTATTTCCCTATCCTTTTACCCTAATACAAGAAATCATGTATATAAAAATGAACACATAATATTAACAATAATATTAAAAGCATATAATATTATACTAAAATTGTGCCTAGGGTTAGGGTCGTTACACATTTAAATATTCATAAATCCGAAAATACCCCTAATAACCGACAAAAAAGTATATGAAATAATAATGCGAAGTCCTTTGATATTCCATTATACACGTTTTCTTCTCTATCTCTCTCTACTCCCTCTCTAGCGTCGCTCCCTCTTCCCAAAACCTCCCCACCCCTGCTGCAACCAATGCCGTCATCTCCTTCTCCTCTCTTCTGCCATGGTCATCGCCCCTCTCTCTTCTTCCATGGAGCCGCTCTCGGAATCTCTCTCTCTCTCTCTCTCTTCTCTCATTTGCCATGGTTATGGGGTTTGTGTTAGAAGATCACAGCGGTACAAACGACTATCAAGGTCTCGACTCGGAGTCCAATTCGCTGCTCTCTTTTTCCCTTGCATTTAAATGGTAAATACTCTCAGAACTTTCAATTTAGGGCTACAATTTCAATTTCAATTTATAAATTAAGATTTAGGGGTTCTTTTTTATAGGGTTAGGCTTAGGTGTTCTTCACCAGATCTTCCTTTGATATTACAAATTTAATCAGGGGTTATTTAATTTTTGGATAAAGATTCCAAAATTATGTTGGGTTATATGCATTTGATTCCCTGATTTTGATAAGTATATGTTCAAGTTCCCACTTTTGTGTTGTTTTTTTCTGCTGATCAAGTGGGTACCAAAAAATATCCAAATTTCTTGAAACAATTTCCAAATTTTCCCAATTTATCATGTTTTTCTTGCATATGACTGAATGGGTTTACTTTATTTTTGATTAAATTTTGATTAATTTTCCTAATTTATGATTTGTTTATGCATTTGATCATATGGGGGAGACTTTGGTTTTGATAAGTTTATGTTCAAGTTCTCAGTTGATATCGTTCTGGTTATTACAGCTTGAATCTGATGAACTCCTGAATGTTTTTTCCGCTGAGGAATGCAAGTCCTTTATTGAAAAGCTTGATGAGGTCTGATCCTCTCTCAAACCCTGGTGTATGTCCATATACCTGTTAACATTCCTTTATATTTTCTATTGTCTTGATATACGGTGAGGAAGTTGGTTTTATGTTGTGCTTCATGTTTTCTTTGCATAGTTTTTCGAGACAAAAATCATTCTCTTTTAGGTACAAGATTGGTTGAACACGAATGGCGAAGATGCTTCTGCTACTCAACATCAAGAACGCCTTAATTTCTTAAAAGTTATTGGCGATCCCATACTTTCTAGGTTTGTTTTCAATATTGTTATTGCAACTCTGACATTCCTTATTTTCATTATAGAAAGCTTACCCTTACAAATATTTGTTGTAGATATAAAGAGCTTACTGCATGGCTAGTAGCATCTAAACATACTTGACGTTACCTTAATGAGCTAAAAGAGGTAAGCTCAATCCATTAATAATAGTGTGTTGAAATCTAATTATTTTGTTGCAGCTCATGCTTATTATTTGACTTGGATGAGTATGGTTTGGGCATACGAAGTGGGCAACTAAGCTCACCACTTAATTAAAGTGTTAGAATTAGTATCAACAAGATAACAATAGTGGTATGATACTATTGTCCTCCAAGCTCTTAATTTTTATTCTCTCTTTTGACTCATTTTGTGCTTGATTTTTTTGGGGGTAGATATTGGTGAATTTTGATTATTTTTACATGAATGAATTTTTACATGTCTGTCAGTAGCATTCTTGGCTGACACACCACTTATGAAGACTTATCTTGAATGACATTTTTCATATTTTCATTTTAAAAGTTTATTTTTAATTATTATATTTGATAGCGTGACATTAACTGAATGGAGTAAAATCATTGTCTATTAAGAGATATTGATTTTATGATTTATGGTTTCATGTTAAATACAAGTTTTTGAGAATAAATCCGATTTGAAATTATTTGTGGGATAAAATAATTGGTCAAATCACTATTTGTTTGCGAGACGAATCTAAACAGTGCAATCGGGATTTCATCTCATATTTGGGCATTAATCTATATAGTTTGAATTTCATAGATTTGATTTTCTTGGTTTTAAAGATCACATTGAACCCTTGACTGTTTGACTCGAGTTTATTGCCATATAAATTAATTTTGGGGCCACACCATTAATCTGTATAGTTTGAATTTCATGGATTTCTTTTCTTGGTTTTAAAGATCCTATTGATCCCTTGAATGTTTGACTCGAGTTTAGTGCCATATAAATTAATTTTGGGGCCACACCCATTATCACAGCAGCAGGCATAAGAATGATATTTTGTTTATTTTGGTTTCACTGAAATCGCAACATGGATGATTTAATAGTTTATGTTATGGATAGAACATTAGATGTTGACTGAAGAGAAGCCAAAATGTGATTGAAATTTAATTTTTAGTATACTAAGCAACATTATTAAATGGGAAGAATTTGTGATTCTGAAATAACCAAAAATATTATCCATGTATGAAATTCGCAAACTAAAGAAAGCTTGCAAATTGAATTGAAAGTTATTCGAGACCTTCAGACTGCATTTGCATCCATGTTGAAAGTTAATGCCATATAAATTAATTTTGGGTCCATGCCCAGTATCATAGCAGGCATAAGCATGATATTTTGTTTATTTTGGTTTCACTGAAATCGCAACATGGTAATTTCCTTGATTATGATTTGCACATTATGTTGCTTGGAAATTTAGTAACATATGGATGCTTTAATAGTTTATGTTATGGATAGAACAATAGATGTTGACTGAAGAGCAGCCAAAACGTGATTGGAATTTAATTTTCAGTATACTAAGAAACACTATTAAATTATTAAATGGGAAGAATTAGTGATTCTGAGTTAAACAAAAACATTATCCATTTATGAAACTTGCAAACGAAAGAATGCTTTCAAATTGAATTGGATGTTCTTGGAGACCTTCATACCGCATTTGGAGTCATGTCGAAAATCTCAGATGAGACAAGATCTGATGATGCCAGGTAAATATTCAACTTAAGTGATATATTGTGTAACCTACTTGGTTACTCTCTCTGTCCCATGAAAAATATCACATCTTGAGTTTTTTGATCAACTTGATTGGATTTTAACCAAAAAATGATGAATGAATTCTGAAAATTGTTATTGATACTCCCTTAAAAATGCTACCATCAACAATTGTTAGAATCTTATGAGAATAATTAGAATTTAATAAGTTTTTGGTCAACGTTCAATCAAGATGTGATATTTATTATAGGACGGATGGAGTATTTGATTAATATGATCTAAATGCCTTTTAGATGGGTTTATAACTTGACATTATTAAATGGGAAAGATTTGTGATTTTGAAAAAGTTATTACATCCTAATTATCAGAGTAAATAGCAATTATGATGTAAAGCTAGCATTGGAATTCAAGAATTTACAAAGAAGGATATTTTAGTCTTTTATAACCTCGTGCGTACTGGATGCAAGTGTGTGAAACTGGAGCAACTTTCGAAAAGTCTAAAAGAAATCTTCAATTATTGCTATATTATTATTGTCAGTCTGCAAACATTACTATTAAAAAGGTTTTGTTGCTTTGTCTGTAGTTGGTTGATAGGACGGATTTATATTATCTATTTCTTATGTTTTCCGTCCTTATTATTCTCTATTTCCATGTATTTAGTATAGTTTTGATGTATTTTGAGTGAATTATGTATTGTGAGGATTATGAGAGAAACAATGTAATTCGAGAGAAATTTAGAGAGTTTATTGTGTAATCGATTTTGGTTCTCAGAGAAGCTCAAGATCATCGATTCTACATCAATGGAAGTCAATAAAGTCAAGACAAAGTCAATCAAAGAAGACCCGAAGTGAGTCAAAAGTAAAGATTACGAAGCTGATGATTGTTTTGCAAATCTGAAAAGTTTGGGTAGCAGACTGAAAATTTGTGAAGTTCCAGGATCAAACCGCAGATTGAGAAAGTTCAGTGACCAGAATGAAATTCTGGAAAGTAGGATGACCAAAGTGGAAAAAAGAGTTTAGAAAACTTAGTAATCCACGGGTGCGTGAAGTCCAAGGGCAGTTGACCGAGTTGCCGTGTTGACCTCTTTCAAAACAGTATTTTCTTTTTTACTTTTTTTCTTTTTCTTTTCCTTGGTAATTTAGGTTTTAGGTAAGAAGTATAAATACTTCTTTTGACAATAATTTTAGGGTTCGAACTTTATTTTTCCTAGAGAGTTTTATTGATTTTCAGGGATAACTAATTCATACTGCTTTGGATTTAATTATTGGAACCGTTTTGGATTTCAATTGAGGTTAATTTCTTTTCATATCTTTTGTCCTATTTATATTTTCTTCTGTTCTTAATTGATTAAATTGATTTATAGGGTTTTGCAATTAGGCCAATTGTTGAATCTTGGTTATTGATTTATTGCTAGAATCCCCTAAGATTGTGTCAATTTAGGGTTTCACAAGTAGCAACTTTATAGTCTATGCATGTGTCATGGTAGATTGTGAAGTAGGAGGAAATAAACAAGTATCTAATTGAAATAACATTAGAACGTGTTCTTGATCTTAATCTCTTAAATCGGTAATCAATTGATATTGTGAATCTAGACTGTGTCAGTTAGGTTTAAATATTAATTAGGGTTATTAGTGAGTGTGTCAATGCTATTAACTAATATCAAAGAAAGAGATAGAGATTGAAAGACATCTCGTGATCGAGTGAATAGGGTAAAAGTGAAAAGAGTTAACCGATGATATTTGAATGATAGACGGGGAAAATAATTGATCCAAAGTGTTTTTCCTTAATTGTTTACAACCTAGTTTTTATTCCCGTCTTAGGAATTAATAAAAATCAAGTTTAGACCCCCAATTTTGTCAAGTGACAATTGTGAAAACTGATAACCGTTCTTCGAGTTCTATCCTGGACTTGCTCTAGCTACATTATTGTGGCCAAGTCTTTGGTTAATTTGTAGGCGTGCGACTTTAGCCTATCATTGGTTTTTTGTTTGTGTACTCTCTCTATATGTGTGTGTATGTGTGTGTTTTTTCGATTTTGCTTTATGGTTTGTTATACATAAGTAGGAATTATGATTCATGTGTTGATTTTTGGTCAGTAGCTAGAGTGGATGATAGACATTTAATTGTTGACTAGTGAAGAAATAACCAAGAAAGAAGATGAACAGAGATGCACCACAATTTTACAGTCAGCAGTTGGGGGGGGGGGGGAAGTGTGAAGTTATATGTAGCTTTGGGGATATTAACTTATATCAACCTAGACATAGAACAATTTCTAGCCAACAGGGAAGATTAGTTGGATAAGAGAATTAGCTAACATTAATTATTTGCCCTACTTGCTATTTGGCTTTACATTATGATAATGTATTTTGGCTTTGAAACCAGAAAAATTTGGTAACATGGTTGGCTCAATAATATTGAAAATGTCCTAAGAGTTTGGAATGCATATGGTTTAAGTTTACGTTTGGTGTCAAACTGTTTCTTGAAGATCTATTTTAAAATGCCTATCAGTTACTGCTTTCGTCCCAAAATGAATATCCAAATTTGTTGTTGATCAAGAGCGAAATTGGACATCATTTTGAGATGGAAGTAGAACATTTTAGGCAACATGTGATGCTTGTAGATTTCTAGCGTACTATAGCTAGGCTGTCACTTGGCATATTATTTATGTGTATGGAAAGTTGTGTAAATTGCAAACATCACATGTCAAAAATGTATCATATACTAATGTCACTTGATATGGTTGGTTCAGAAAGAAGAAAATGGGTTGTATTTCAGATCATTGACTCATATTTAATGTTGCGGCTATAGAGATCGAAGTCTATCGCCAAATTGCACCTTTGGATCGAATAGTTTGTGGGCAAGTATTAGGTGGGTGTTGGATTAGATAATAAATTTTAATTTAGTTCTCACTTTTTGTCAATAAAAGCTATAAAATTTATGTCCCAAGTGTAAGTACCCAAATCTGGCTCATGCCTTCCGGTTAAATTTTCCGGCAATTTCGGTAAGTTTTCCGGTAATTCCCCGGACTTTCCTAGTGTTCCGGAAATATTCCGGAACAGTCCCAAATTAATTAAAGGCTGAAGAGGAGCCTTCCTAATTAAGAAACACGTTTTTTTTAATTAGGAAGAACCTTCTAGAATTTGCCACCTTGCATGGTTCTAGAAATGCTGAGTCACAATGGATAATGCCGCACGGCTGCATTAGCTCGTGGTCCCTGGCCGCACGGCTTCATTAGCCTTATCCAGACTGCCTATAAATAGAGCCCTCCTCTACCCATTTCAACACACACAATTGACACAACAAAATCAACTCCCAAAATCATAATACTCCCAAGAGGCTGTTGAAGATCCAAGAAGGTGAAGAAGAAGGCCAAGAAGCTCCCTCCCTCCTCCTTGAAGATCCAAGATCAACCTCTCCTCCTAGCTCCATCCAAAGAAGAAGGAAGCCATTGGTAACCTCGCACGCCCTAACCTCGCATCCTAATTGCTTTATAAATTGCTCATTGCATTGTCTTTATATTGCTTGGGACTTGGTAGATTAAAGATCACATCTTTATATTCCCCCTTCCCCTTTTGCATGCATTAGACATCATTTGTCATAAAAATGTAGTCTTTCCCCATAAAGGTGCATCCTTTGCACCTAAAACCCCCATTTTCCAATAAAAATGTCATCTTTATGCATCCTTTGCATATAAAAATCAAATCTTTTCAATCAAAATGCATCCTTTGCATTCAAAATCCCTTTTCCAAGCATCATTTGCTTTAAAGACCATGTCTTTACCATAAGTTAGCATCATATGCTTTTTTCAAAATGCAATCTTTATGCATCATTTGCATAATGAATGCCAAGGTCTTCATAAAAAATGCATCATTTGCATAAAAATCATATCTTTATGCATCATTTGCAATAAAGATCATTTCTTTGAATCAAGTGCATCATTTGCAACCCAAAAATGTCATCTTTTCATTAAAGTGTCATTTTTACATACATTCCCCCCATTCCCCCATTAGCAACCTAGGAACGGACCGGTGTAAAAGATCCTATCTTTACATCGTTCCTTCCATAAAGGTTTCATAATCTCTTTAGAAAGGGACACCTTCAAACCCTATATCTCCGATTATCACTTAAGATGAGTATGAAGCATCTATACAAGCTCGATCATCTTAAAGTGTAGGATTGATGGGCTAAGGACCCTCCTTTTCTAAAGAACCTCATCTTTGACTACAAAGAGAGTCATTCTCTCGATCACGCAAGTCCCAAGGTCTAAAAAATGCGATGATCACAAGTCCAAGATGAGGGCGGGATCATAATCCCGAATACATAAAATCCAAGAAATCCAGAGCGACAACCAACAAATGGTTTGTACGTCCGGAAGACGACTTGGGACATTCCCTCCTTATTTTCAAACACATGCACACAAGAAAGCACGCAAGCAAGCACGATTAATGAAATCTTGGGAGACTTGCTCCGGCAAGGCACCTTGGGTGAACGACGATCCGTTCTTCCCAAGGGGTAACTTAACCTCCGAACCCATAAAACCTTTTTTTCAAAGTTTTGAGGTAATCAAAATGGCGTGGCGACTCCGTTTTTCAAATTAAACCGGATGTCTTCAAACTCGCGTGAATCCAACAAAAATTTTGGGCACACATTCACAGTTTTGCGACTCCGCTGGGGACATCCCAAAGGAGAAAAGCTTTTATTTTCAAAACAAAAAAATCGATACTCGGTATATAGGTGGAAACCACTTGCCTTTCCTGTACACTCTCTGATGTGGGAGTTGGGATAACCGGTGGTTTAACAATCCCACGTACCGGTATCACTTTTTCGAAAAAAAAAATATAGAAAGAAAGCTTTTCCCTTTGAGCGGGTTAGACTCCCGTCGCCGATTTCATTAATCATGCTTGCTTTCTTTACCATGCATTGCATCATTTGCATCTTGGAATCTGTGCATACTTTGAACGGGAAACAACCCGAAAAATAGCAAAAGGAGTGGAACCTGGAAAATTGATCCATGCAGTCGTACGGCTCAATCCTCATTGGATTCTGACCGGGCGACCTCAGTGGCAATTCCACCAGGAAAAATCATGGTTAATCTGGCAGTCCTAGCAGCTTGGGGCTACTCAGCTCCATGACTGACTGGGGCTCCCAGAAAATTTACGTGCTTATGTGTTGCATTCTCCCCGTCCCGAAAATCATTCCTTTAAAACACATTTCTGAAAATCTCTGTTTTAACTCAAAAAGGAACATTTTTAGGAGACCGCACACTACGCGCACCTGATATATCCTGTACACTTTTGCACGCACGTCCTTCAAACCCGAGGGTGGTTCCATCTGCAGTCACGGACAGCCTTACGATGCTCCCGGGCGCGCACGGAATCATCCCAACCTCCCCATGGCAGCCAGTGTCGACCAATGCACAGTCCGTGTCACACGTTTCAAAAAACCGTGACTTTTTGGTTGGTTTTTGGTCTAGTCCGTGTCATATAGCCCAGTTGCATACCCTCGTAAAGGTCAAGCCTTAGTTCATAACGGAAGAAGAACTCTGCCAAAATTCCGACAAGGAAAAATTGGCGAGATCTCAACTCCGACATTGACTATTGACCTTGACCTGCACGGAATGCGTAAGAATCAAGACCGAGTCTTTGCCAACAAATCAAAAGATCTTTTCGCTCAAGCGAAGCTCTGCTAAAATTCCGACAAGGAAAAATTGGCAAGATCTTGACCCGGCATTGACTTCGATTCTAACTCACGCCCGGCGTATGCAACGAAGTTCAATGTGACACTGTGTCATCCGGCTTTTGCCGCCCGACCCATGCCTATTATCTTCTCGGACATTACCGAAAGTCAAAACGTCATTCGCTCAAGCGAAATTCTGCCAAAATCCTATCAAGGCAGAAAGACGAGACTTTCCCGGTATTGCCTTGACTATAATCCGCATCGCTCGTGCGTTGAAAGTTCCTATGACCCGCTAGACCCGTTAGGAGCGTTCTTTACTCTCGGTCGGTGGGATCCGCATGCCCTATAGGACCCTCGCTCGGGGCTGTCCACCCTGGAAGGTCGAAATACAGGTGGAATACGAGGGGCTTATAGACGTAGTGACGGAACCCACTGATCCATGATCTAGAGTAGTTACGAAAAAGAAGGGCAAACCCCCTTTTCCAACCAAATAGATATTAATAAAAGACACTGTTTTAAGTAAACTGGAAGATTCTAATTTGCATATTGCCTGAGCCTTCACCTAAACACCTACCCCGAGTCTAAACCTTTCCTATTCCTTTCCGCATGAGAAAGAAGTGGGTGAGAACACCGGGTCGCCGACTTGTTAGCGCAGAATTCTCGGCACGGTTCGCAGAATCCTCGGTTTTGCCGGCTTTTAGTGTCAAAATGGCCAACATGGTAGTCAACAATGGTAGTGACCAAGCAGTCGGAGAAGCCATCCCAGTGCAGCCCAGGCCTCACATCTGGTATGATGTGTGCGACCGTGAGGACCTGTCTGAGTATGAGTACCAAGAATGGATCAATGAAGACGCTCCTTCGAGAAAGAAGAAGAAGAGAAAGTCCACACAACGTAAGCTAAAAGAAAGGTATGAAGCCGGAGACAAGAGCGTCGGAACTCTAGGGGAGCCTTCGGCAAGTTCGATTACTATGTCGGCTATGCCAAACAGCCCGCCAAGGAACCCATCATTCAAAGCACACCTCCAAATCGATACCCCCATGTACAAAGTGATCCTCTTGAAGCGTAAAGTGCTGAATTTGTGGCCATCGTAAAGTTCAATGAGAAGCTAGCAGATCTAGAAGCGAGAATACGTAAAGCCTATTGAATACGTAGCCGGTCAAGGAAGAATTAAGATCCCCTCGAAGAAGACTTCATCAAGATTATCCAGGCCAACCCTCCTGCTGGCTGCACTTACAAGGTCGTGGTGTCCAAGATCGGTAAAGAGAAAATGAGTTATCGGCGGTGCATTGATAAGATGGGCCGGACTCTTCGGCCAATGAGCCCGGTTGTCACGGACGAGCTCCGAGAGATTGCATCAAGCTACTCTAGCTCCTCACTATCTTTCCACGGTACCGGCATGTCAATGATTTCCTGCAAGTTTTTGATCAATTTGAAGTCTCCAACTTTACGAAGAACGCCGACAAGATCGCTACTCCCTGTGGCAACGGCAAGAAGGAGTGAGATCCCGGTCCAACCTTTGTCAAGCCACCCTCGAGTCAATAAGTAGTGTAGGGTCCAGAGTCGGTAGCGTGCTCGGCCGAGTCGGGAATCTTTGAATTCCAGTCCTTCGAGTCATCCAGAAGGCCTCACGCCCGAGGACTATCAAAATGTAATCGATGTCATCTTTCCCCTTATTTTGAATGAAATGACAGATCTTTACGAGTATCCTCTTATTGCCAACTTAACAAATGATAAATTAACTCAAAACTCAACAACAGCTTAATAATGAATCATTTGAACAAGATGCAAACACACTAAATGAACAATACATTAAAGAAATCTTTAAGCGGGTTTCGTAAAAGAGGAAAACCGGGCCCAAGCCGCCGAGGAGGTTTTGACAAGTGTGAACTTGGGTACTGTCGAGGAACCTAAAGAGACACGAGATCGGAAACTTCTTCCAGGGGTTGAGCAGGACGGTGATCGATCTGCTCAGTGGAATACGTCGACGTGTTTGCATGGTCATACAGGATATGCAGGGCTAGACAGTTCGATAGTAGAGCACAGTAATCCCTCTAGCACCGGATGCTAAGCCGGTAAACGAAGCGAGGAAGATCAAGCGGAATGGTCTCTACAGTCAAAGAAGAAATTGAGAAGCTACTGCGGGTAGGATTCATCGTAGTCATCGAATATTCGACATGGTTGTCCAATATTGTGACCGTCACCAAGGCCAATGGGAAGGTGCGGCTGCTGTGTGGATTTCCGAGATCTGAACAAGGCCGGCCCCAAGGACGATTACCCTTTGCCAAACATAGACATCTCCTGGTGGACTCCACTGCTAACTACGAAGTCAAATCCTTCGTTGATGGCTTTGCAGATACAACCAGATCAAGATGGCCGAGGAAGACCAAGAAAAGACGGCCTTCACCACACCGTGGGAACTTACCTGTTATACAAAGGATGCCATTTGGGCTTAAGAACGCCGGGGCTACTTACCAAAGGGTAGCAACCGCGCTTTTTCATGACATGATCCACAAGGAGATTGAGGTCTACGTAGACGACATGATAATCCACTCCAAAGGCAAGGACGGGCAGCACTTTGTTGACCTGCGGAAGTTCTTTGAGAGGCTGAGACAACATTCCATGAGACTAAACCCCGCTAAATGCACCTTCTGGAGTGACAAGGGGAAAAGTGCTTGGGTATATGGTCACGCAGCGAGGTATCGAAGTTGACCCCCAAAAGATCAAAGCCATTATGGATATGAGGCCACCTCGGACCCAGCATGTAAGTCAAAAGCTTTATGGGAAAACTGCGGTACATTAGCCATTTCGTCAATCGGTTGACCACTATGTGCGAGCCCATCTTCAAGCTCATGAAGAAGAACGTAGACACGTAATGGACCGAAGAATGCCGGGATGCTTTTGACCGAGATCAAGGCATATTTGGTACACCCTCCGGTGCTATGCCCCCCACATAGACGAAACCTCTTCGCTCTATCTCACCGTCACCGATACGGCAGGTTGGGGCTATGCTTGCCCAGAGAAGAAAGACTCTCGGGTAGAGAACGCCATTTACTTTGTCACCTGAAGGCTGCAGGAAGTGAGCTCAATTACTCGGCATGTGAAAAGACTGTGCGGGGACTGGTCTGGGTAGTCGGCAAGTTGAAGCATTATATGCAAGCCCACCCTGTGAATTTGGTCTCAAGAATGGACCCCATCAAATACATCTTTGATAAGCCTTCCCTCTCGATGCGTCTAGCAAAGTGGTCCTTCTTCTTAGCAGAGTACGACATCAACTATGTGACCAGAAAGGCTATCAAGGGTCAAGCGTTGTCAGACCACCTGGCAAACTTTCCCAGTAATGAAGACAGAGGGCCTGAACCCCAATTCCCAGATGAAGGGATCTTTGCAGTCGAACCTGAAAACCGATGGCAGTTGTTCTTTGACGGAGCCGCTAACAAAAGAGGAAATGGCGTAGGGATGCTACTGGTTGACCCGAAAGATGAGCACACGCCCATAGCCCTTAAGTTGAACTTCCCTGCCACGAACAATGTTGCCGAGTACGAAGCCTGCATTGCTGGTTTAGAAGCTGCCTTAGAGAGGAACGTCAAGGAGCTAGAAGTTTACGGAGACTCAGCCCTGATCATCAACCAGGTTTCCAACAAGTGGAAGACTGTGGACCCTAACCTGCAGCGGTATCATGCCCATATGGAGGAGTTGACTGGACAGTTCAGAGAAGTGACCTTCCACTACTTGCCAAGGGAAAAGAACAGATTCGCAGATGCCCTAGCTACTCTAGCCTCATTGGTAGAGATCCCCGAGGGAAAAGCCATAAAACCCTTCCGAGTAGGTAGAAGAGAAGCCCCCCTTCTCGTTGTGAAGTAGACCTGGGACCCGAGCCTATAAAGGAACCCCGGTACAATCAAATTTACCGGTTCCTCAAAGATGGAGAGTCGCCTTTCGAGACAAAGAAGGTAGACCAAAGAAGGTGTCGAGCCAAGAGCTTGCAAGCTCTCTGAAAAGGTGGGCCTCCCATTATGTCATTCTAGGAGGCAACCTATACAAGAAGCGATACCAAGGACCACTCCTCTTGTGCGTCACTCAAGAAAAGGCCAAAGAGTTGATGACCGAAGTCCACAATGGTTCTGCGGTCCTCATATGAATGCGCAGCCCCGATGCAAGTGATCCTCGAATGGGTTACTACCGGATTTCCATGGAACAGATCGTGTCCAAAGCACGTCCGAGCATGCGACAAGTGCCGCGGTTTGCCAACCTCAACCATCTCCCGCCTCATGACCTGTACCGCATGATGACTCCTTGGCCGTTTGCAACTTGGGGTATTGACGTGATAGGGAAAATAGCCCCGGCAGAAGCAATGGACATGAATTTGTGCTAGTAGCCATCGACTACTTCACCAAGTGGGTAGAGGCCAAGTCTTACAAGGTCCTCACTTCCGAGAAAAGTGGCCCAATTCATCAAAGAAAACATAATGTGCGTATATGGGGTGCCCAACGAGATCATTTCGATAATGGGTCGCACTTTGAAGGGGACTGCGACGATAGGTTCTTGTCGAATTCGAGAATCACTCGCCACAAGTCGTCTCCGTACGCACCTCGAGACTAATGGAGCCGTGGAAGCCGCTAATAAGACGCTCGAACGGATCATCCGGAAGATGGCCACCCGTGGTCGTGATTGGCCCGAAAAGCCGCACTTGGCACTCGAGGCTACGTAACATCCTGTCGTAATGGCTACGGGAGAAACTCCTTTTGCCTTAACCTACTGGGATGGAAGCGGTGCTACCGGTGGAGTTGGAAATCCCATCATTAAGGGTCCTCCCGGAAAACAGTGTCAATGAAGTAGAATGGTTGCGCGGCAGGCATGATGAGTTAGCCCTCGCTTGACGAGAGAAGGCTAAAAGCCATGGAACACACCCGAGCCTACCAGAGGCGGATGGCCGTGGCGTTTGATAAAAAGGTCAAGGCCGTAGACATCAAAGAGGGTGACTTAGTGTTGAAAGTGAAGCCCCTACCGTAGACAACCCCTGGGAAAATGGGAACCCGTTTGGATCGGCCCTATGTGGTGCGAAGATACTATCGGGAGGAGCCATGAAGCTTGCGGACACTGGACGGCAATCCCTTTGTCCACCCGGTCAACGGTGATAAGCTCAAAAGATACTACGTCTAAAAGAAAAAAATAAAAAAAAAGTGCAAAAAGAGTAATACCCGGCTAGACCGAAAACCCCAAAAAGGGCGGTCTAGGCAAAGACGTGGTTGCACATAAAAAATCTTAGTGCAAAAAAAAGAGTAATGCCCAAATTAGGGCCGAAAACCCTAAAAAGGGCGGTCTAGGCAAAAACAGTGCACATAAAAAAAATAAAAAAAATAAAAAATTAGTTCACCAGAATGAACTACGAAGAGCTGAGCCCCTTAGTCTTTCTTGTAAAAGGGGAACGTAGGCAGCCATATATGGTTCGGTCTAAACAATAAAAAGGACGATTAAGTTTCCATGAAATGCGTCCTAAACAATAAAAAAAATAAAGGGCATTCCAGTTTTCATAAAACGGGTCCTGAGCAAATCAATAAGACATTTGAAATTTCCATGAAATTGTGTCTTGATTAATTTCTAAGATAATATTTCTTGTTCATTACAAGTTAAAAACTTCTTGATGAGTTCAAGCACGGTCTACCTCTTGACTCTGCTAACCTGCTACAAAGATCTAAAATACAATAAAATGCCTAAATAAACTAATGTGTTTGCAAAATGGCAATAAGGGAATCCTAAGAAAAGATCTGTCAGTCGTCATTCGCTGAGTCTTCTTTGGTCTTTTTCCCTTTTCCTCGGCCTCGTCGAGTCTTCTTCCTCTTTTTATCTATGATGTCGGTATCCCTCATCCCGACCTCCGGTATCCTCACTGGAGCCTCCACCAAACCTGTGTCAATAAGTGCTCTCTCTACCCGAGCACGAGTCCGCACCTCCTCCCTCTGAGCCTCAGTCAAAGGAGCGACCTCGGACAACCTCTTGTACCGAGCCTCCATGTCTCGACCAAGTCACCCGACCGGTTATGGCGACTCGCCTTAGCCTCGGTCTCCTCGTAGTCCTACTCGAGTCACGATCGGCCCCAATAAAGCCCGACGTCTCTCCTCCAAGATGACCTGAGTCGCTCCCATCTCCCTATCGTACCAGTCCAAGTAGACAGTGGTCAAGATGGTGCTCTTCCTCAAGCTTCCCGAAGATAGCCCCTGGGTGGGAAAGCAGCATATGTCCAAGCCCTCGAGAAGAAAGAGAAGCCGGCCGGATCCCTCATGTCCAATGACACCACCTCCATGGTCCGGATGTCCTCCCAATCACTCAATGGATCCTGTAAAGCCCCAAAGCTGCTGGATACTAAGCAGGTATGTAGAAGGATGACCAGCGGAATCCCGGAACCCTCACAAAGATAGGACTCCGAAATATCCTCCTGATGCTGCAACCTCCAATGAGGAATCCACCAACGGATGTCCGAAGTGGATAGCCTAGCCATCGTCGCCTCCCAGCCTACTCGGGTCCCGTTGCCTCGGTGCACTCCTCCGAGAAATCACCCAAGGGCACCGAGTTGGCAAAGCAAAGCCCCGAGCCTCTCCTGCAGCCCATAAGGTCGGCACGGCCTGACTCCCGGATCTCATGAAATGGTCTCCCGAGCCATCCTGTCAATCCCATGAAGTGTCTCTCCCAAAACCGGCGGGACAATATCCTTCCCAAATTCCTTGCGAGCTTCTCTAACCATGTCCAAGAGACCACTATGACA
The DNA here is from genome assembly GCA_022495995.1 of Adenophora triphylla var. japonica. Lineage (NCBI taxonomy): Eukaryota > Viridiplantae > Streptophyta > Magnoliopsida > Asterales > Campanulaceae > Adenophora > Adenophora triphylla. Next base: position 277,507 of record JAFEMH010002849.1, read on the forward strand.
GATCCCCACGGACTCAGCAGTGAACAAAGCAGAGAATACGCAAAGGATAAATGCGTCCATAGCCACCGTGGTCGCATCCATATCTGGAAACCCAAACCTGCCCGGGATATCAGAAAGGTCAATCCTGTCCGGGGCTACCATCATCCTCTCACCCTCCCCAAAGGAATCTGCAGAAAAGATGCAAGCTTTACCGTCACTGGCACGTCTCCGATCAGCGGAATAGATATAGCCTCAATCTCGGGACCACCAATCAAGGATCGGAAGTCTTCATGCGTCGGGACAATCTCATTATAAGAAAAGCAGGAAACATGTCTCCTGACGTCCCGTAACTTTGCTGCGGCTCTCAAAAGGTCCCAATCGGGCGGGAGATCCTCAAATGCCATAAAGACTTGATCTTGAAGGAAGAATCAAGCAGCCCCTATGAGATTGGAAGTTGTGTCTCACCCAAGATTGAAGATCGGACAAACGGTCTCGCTTCCCCTTTGCAATCCGACGGACTTCTCCATCGCAAAATGATCAAAGGTGGTGCTTTTAGGTCCAAAATGTGCTCTGGGAACAATTGGGACAAGTCTAAGTTGAAAATGAAATGAAATGGCCAAGCCTTGCTTTTATTCGTAAAATAACCAGTTCGACAGAACCGTGAGCCGCACGGCTTTATTTGCCCTCTCGGACAAAACCGCACGGCTACATTAGCCATCTCAAGAAAAAATTCTGCAGCAACCAAGTTGCTGCCCAAGGGAGTTTTCACCCCACTTTTTCAACCAAAACCTCGTACAAAATATGTCCAAAAGCCATTCAAGCATTTATACACCATTATAAATCATTTTGGCCCAGTTTCAGCCCCGATTCCAAGCAAAAAAATTGCCCCAAGGCTCAGATAATATGCAAATTAAAAAAGCATGAATTGAAAAAGTAAATAAAACATAAGTACAATGTCTTCGCCCCATCGGCGCCAGAATAAAGCAAAAAAAAAATAAACAAAGTGTGCATAAAAATTGTTCGTTGTTTGTTTTTGTTCCAAATCTACTCTAGAGACCTCCTAGGCCTCCGATTCTTCCTCCTCCTCATCACCGCCAAACTCGTAAATGCTAGCCTCCTCATCAAGTCCTCCCGGTCGCTCACGTCGACAAATGGACATTATCGTGCCGTACTCAGCCACCGCTCCAATGTCAGCGTTGGGTCCCCACCCCCAAGGCATGGCACTGGAAGAGTACTCCGAGGTCGATGAAGTAGACGCTGTGCCCCCGACATGCCGTCTCTTGCGCCCGGGCTCCTGTGCGTCCGCTACTGCCTTTGAAGCGCAGGCCAGCTTCCTCAGAAGAGACCGGCACATGTCCTTCCAGCCCCTATTCTGCCTGACCAATCTGTCATAGGTGCGAGCTGGAACCTGAGAAAAGAAGAGAAAAATCTCAGAAAAATCTCAGAAAATCTCAAATTTGCAAAAAAGCAAAGAAAGCCGCAAAAGGGAAAGACCCTAAAAGTATACTTACAAATCTTTGTCGGCGGCAAGGTGTACCGGGCTCCCTAGCGTCGGGGGACAGTATCCTCATCCTCCTCGGTACTCCATGGACCACGTAGACAGGTGTGCAGGGAGGGATCGGCGGGTCGGCAGGCTCATCCTCCCCATATCCCCGAGTGACCGCCGGCTTCACTAGCTTCGTGGCGTCCTCGCCGCCGCTCCACAAACACGGCGTAGGGGGTATCCATGTCAAAGTACTCCTCGCCGGCCACACCTGCCTCGGTACCTAGCAATCTCATCCTCTCGGCCAATCCCGGGCCGCAGATCCGTGCTGGAGGATCCCGAGGAGTAATGGCATCCAATGGAGGGACATGGCCATGCCGCTCGAGAAATGATCCCCAAGTAAATGACATCACATGTCACCCCGCAAGCCATCTCCTCTCGCCTAGTCGCCTCAATGGCATCTCCCAGCCAAGATCTCTCGGATACCGCCCCAAGGGTAGAGGTCCACTCCGTCGTGCCCATCCTCGTTGATGACCGGCCTCACCATTTTGTAGTCGAAAGTGATCCGGGTCTTCCCCGTGAATTTATCCTCGCATCTCCCCTCCAAATAACCATAGCGGGGAAGATGGTGATATCACTCTGCCGTTCCAAGGGAAGAACCCGATCACCTCACAAAACCAGGCCTGCATGTTCAAAACATCAAAAAGGTCATTCTCTCTCTCATAAAAGTCTCAAGACAGAAAAGAGAAAAGAGAAAAGAAAGAGAGACTACCTCAAGGGCAAATGAGAAGCAGTCCATCGAAGCAGCCTTGTTACGGCTGTACATGTCCAAGGAGAAATACAACTCCGCCAATCCGGCCTCTCCCCAAGAGACCGTCCCTATCCCATCCAAATCCTCCAGAGAGTCGAGGAGCCAAGTCATGGCCAGTGTCCCAGAATTAGCAAAAATGGTAACCGACAGCATCAACCACACAAATGCTCTAGCAAGCTGGTGGGCGGTCACATCATTAGCAGCAAAGTTCTGCATGCAGTTCTGGACTGCCACCTCGACGTTCCGCGTCTCCATACCTAGCCCCTTGGGAATCAGCTCAAACCCAACCAAATTCTGAAATTCCTCAGCTGTAATGTGGTCTCTCCAAGTCACGGGCCTCTCGTTGAACTGTAGGCCAGTAATAGCTGTGAAATCGGCAGGGGTCACTGTAAGCTCTCCCCATCTCGTGTGAAAGCTATGGGTACCGGTCCCACCGTAACTCGTAAAGGGCCTGGATCAAGCCTTGCTCTTAGAGGTGATGTGAACACCCCTGTCGATAGCCTCGACGAACGAATCCAGGCCGGTAGCCCTCACCAAACCCTTGGGGTTCACCCCATTCTTCTCGAAATCCGGCATCCTCTGCCAAAGCTTGACTGCAATCTCTGATGGTCCTCTAGACTTGTTCTCCTGTAGACAAGCACAAAAAGAAATGTGTCAGTCCTTCATCATTTTTAAAAAGCATGCATATATTCACAAAAGTGCACATATTTTTTCAAAAAAGAAAAGCATTCACAAAAGTTTTTCTAGCATCATTTGCATCAAAAAAGCGTCTTTCATCACTTGAAACACGTCATGTCAAGTCCCATTGCTTTCCTAAAGCACAAAATCACAATTTTCACAATTCTTTGCACATAAGCATTATTCTTTCAAAAATGGCATGCATGAATCCTTTTCATCTTCCAAAATCATGTTTTCTCAAAATTTTGACCTAGTTCTAGCACATGCAAGAACTCCGTCTCACTTTAGACAATTTCTCATTCTTACTTTATTTGCGAGAAAAAAGTGGGTCATTCCCATTATTTTTGTCAAACAAATTGCACATTGCATGTTCTTAGCCTCATAGGTTAATCATCAATGTCTCAAAATCATTCAAAAATCCTAGGAAAATCCTAGCAAATTCCTAAGTTCGGGTCAAGCCCTAAGTCATTCAAAATTCAATCAAAATCGGCGGAATTGAGCCAAATAAGAATGCTTACTCCGACCGGACGCGGGTTCGTCGATTTGTGCTCTCTTCTCCCTGGGTAAAGCTCCGACGGAGGCGTAAGAAAGTCATACTTTCTTTCCGTTCGCACGAGCTCCTTTCTCCTCCTCCGAGCGGCCGCCGAGATGTTTCTTCTTGCTTGCCTCGGTATAGGATTGCCCTCCGGATCCATCTCAAATCAAAGGGAAGCAAGGGGATTGAAAGAATTTCGAAATTCTCTTCCTCTCTTCTCTCTCTCTGCGTTCTTGGGCGGCAACACAATGCCAATGGCCCGTTCAAATCTGATTTTAAATAATCTGAAAAAAACAGGTCTCTAGCCGTACGGCTCCTTTTTCTCCATCTCATGCCAGGCGGCCTCATTCGCTCCGAGCGTAAAATTACAATCCCGCCCTCGACCTTCCACTTGGGCATGCAATTTCCGTTATCTTTTAACCAAGATAACATATTTTTCAGAAAATATCCCTTATCTCTTAAGCAATTAAGCTTTCTTCCCAGTCGCCTCCGTTAATTCCGTTATAACGGGATAATGCTAGGTGACAACCTCCGAATTGTCAAAACTTTAAACTGAGCTTACCTCTATCCCGGATAGTGACGTATGCTCAAGTTCCTCTCAACTTAAGCTACCTCTATCCCGGATAGTGACGTATGCTCGAGTTCTTCTTAACTTAAGATACCTCTATCACGAATAGCGAAGTATACTTAAGTTCTTCTAGCTTTAGCTACCTCTATCTCTGTCAAAAAGAGATAGCGCCGTAAGCTTTAGTCTTCGTTATTTCCATCATAAAGAAATAACGTCATCCAGCTTTAGCTACCTCTATCTCTGTCAAAAAGAGATAGCGCCGTAAGCTCTAGTCTTCGTTATTTCCGTCATAAAGAAATAACGTCATCCAGCTTTAGTTACCTCTATCTTCTCGATAGTGACGTAAGCTCTAGTTTTCTCAGGTGACAACCTCCATTAATTGTCAAAACCCTCAAGGATCCTAGACATCGTTCCTAACTATCTAGTGATGCTCGAACTACGATCAAGGCTTGATTCCTTCGGGATACGTAGGTAGCCTTTTGTAAAAGGTCCAGCCATCCGACCACTTTGGTCACCCTTTTCCTCCGTCACTCCTCAGTGATGAAGTAGTCTCTCATAAGAGACTTTGTTATCCGACCACCTCGGTCACTTCTAGCATATCCCCAAAGAGGATCAATTGCTTGACCTCCTAGGTCATTTTCTCTTCTATTTCCCCAGCAAGAGACCAGATTCTCTTCTCCATTCCCCAGCGGATCTATTCCGAACTACGGCCTGGCTTGATTCCTCCGGGATACGTAGGTAGCCTTGCATAAGAGGTTCAGCCACTCGACCACCTCGGTCTCCCAATTCGTCTCGGCATTCGCCAGATCGGATCCTTTTCTATCGACAACCCCACTTGCCTTGCAAGTGACGTTGCCGAGGGGCTTCTGTAAGTACCCAAATCTGGCTCATGCCTTCCGGTTAAATTTCCCGGCAATTTCGGTAAGTTTTCCGGTAATTCCCCGGACTTTCCTAGTGTTCCGAAAATATTCCGGAACAGTCCCAAATTAATTAAAGGCTGAAGAGGAGCCTTCCTAATTAAGAAACACGTTTTTTTTAATTAGGAAGAACCTTCTAGAATTTGCCACCTTGCATGGTTCTAGAAATGCTGAGTCACAATGGATAATGCCGCACGGCTGCATTAGCTCGTGGTCCCTGGCCGCACGGCTTCATTAGCCTTATCCAGACTGCCTATAAATAGAGCCCTCCTCTACCCATTTCAACACACACAATTGACACAACAAAATCAACTCCCAAAATCATAATACTCCCAAGAGGCTGTTGAAGATCCAAGAAGGTGAAGAAGAAGGCCAAGAAGCTCCCTCCCTCCTCCTTGAAGATCCAAGATCAACCTCTCCTCCTAGCTCCATCCAAAGAAGAAGGAAGCCATTGGTAACCTCGCACGCCCTAACCTCGCATCCTAATTGCTTTATAAATTGCTCATTGCATTGTCTTTATATTGATTGGGACTTGGTAGATTAAAGATCACATCTTTATATTCCCCCTTCCCCTTTTGCATGCATTAGACATCATTTGTCATAAAAATGTAGTCTTTCCCCATAAAGGTGTATCCTTTGCACCTAAAACCCCCATTTTCCAATAAAAATGTCATCTTTATGCATCCTTTGCATATAAAAATCAAATCTTTTCAATCAAAATGCATCATTTGCATTCAAAATCCCTTTTCCAAGCATCATTTGCTTTAAAGACCATGTCTTTACCATAAGTTAGCATCATATGCTTTTTTCAAAATGCAATCTTTATGCATCATTTGCATAATGAATGCCAAGGTCTTCATAAAAAATGCATCATTTGCATTAAAATCATATCTTTATGCATCATTTGCAATAAAGATAATTTCTTTGAATCAAGTGCATCATTTGCAACCCAAAAATGTCATCTTTTTATTAAAGTGTCATTTTTACATACATTCCCCCCATTCCCCCATTAGCAACCTAGGAACGGACCGGTGTAAAAGATCCTATCTTTACATCGTTCCTTCCATAAAGGTTTCATAATCTCTTTAGAAAGGGACACCTTCGAACCCTATATCTCCGATTATCACTTAAGATGAGTATGAAGCATCTATACAAGCTCGACCATCTTAAAGTGTAGGATTGATGGGCTAAGGACCCTCCTTTTCTAAAGAACCTTATCTTTGACTACAAAGAGAGTCATTCTCTCGATCACGCAAGTCCCAGGGTCTAAAAAATGCGATGATCACAAGTCCAAGATGAGGGCGGGATCATAATCCCGAATACATAAAATCCAAGAAATCCCGAGCGACAACCAACAAATGGTTTGTACGTCCGGAAGACGACTTGGGACATTCCCTCCTTATTTTCAAACACATGCACACAAGAAAGCACGCAAGCAAGCACGATTAATGAAATCTTGGGAGACTTGCTCCGGCAAGGCACCTTGGGTGAACGACGATCCGTTCTTCCCAAGGGGTAACTTAACCTCCGAACCCATAAAACTTTTTTTCAAAGTTTTGAGGTAATCAAAATAGCGTGGCGACTCCGTTTTTCAAATTAAACCGGATGCCTTCAAACTCGCGTGAATCCAACAAAAATTTTGGGCACACATTCACACCAAGGCATATAAGTTATGGATAATCTATTTGTATGACAGGTGAGAAGGGAAAAGATAAGTAGAGGATGAAGTATCTTCAATTTTATTTTTTCAAAATTTGTAATTTTTATTATTAGCACCTTTATTTATTTTTGTTGAATATTTATTATTTATTTTTTTTTAAATTTTAAATAATATTTATAGTTATAATAATTCTTTTGAAGGCTATAAGAATACAACTTTTGAAGGTTTGGACTCACAGATTCAATAATAGAAAGATTGTTGTATACTTTGAGAATTTGAGAATTGAGAGTCATTGCTTGAGAGACGTTACTTCATAAGAAATTGTTTACATGTTCTGGATAAAAACAATTTGGTTTTAAGCGAGAGCAAGTTTTGGGAGAAACTAGTTTCTCCATAAATTATAAAAAGTTCACTTTTTTTCTACTTGCAAGTAGTTAGTGAATATTTAGGAACAGTTTATAAAACAGGACTTTCTATAACTTAAGGAAAAACTAGTTTCCCCCAAAATCTTGTGTTTAAGCGATGCTAATTAGACTAGAGAGAAAGGATTTTTTTTCAAAATTTGTAACTTATTATTAATGTCAATATATATTTTTGTTGTATATTTTTTATTTAAAAAATAATTTAAATTTGCCTTTATAGTTATATTAACTCTTTTAATTTAATTTCTTTTTTGTTAAAGTTTTTTTTGACCGTGGGTTTAACGCACGGGTGTTAGACTAGTTTATTATAATAATACAAAACAAACATATTTCTTAATTGCAAAGATTAATGCATTTCTCAATTAAATATTTTTTCATTGTAAACAATTTTAAAATTAGAGATTTATCATTTTTAAGGATATATGAGAAAATATTCATATTCATATTAGATTTTATTTCTTTTGGTACAGAAGGTTCAAAGTAATTTTTTAATTGCAAAGAGTAATACTTGGATGGTTCATAGAAAGAAATAGGCTCTTGTTATTATTGGTTTTGTTGTCGCCATTTTAAATTTTAATCCCTTCTGATCCTCTATTTGCAGTTTATGCTGCCACTAACGCATAAGTTTTTTCTCTCCCATACTTTATTTAATCTCTACATTGGTTATTTATCTGTGCATTTATTTAATTTTTATATACATCCATGTTGATTATTGAGATTAAATATATAAGTAGTAGATTATTCTATGCAATTTTTTTCAATACATTCATCTTTCTTCAAGCTCAGTTTATGATTTTTTTTGTGTAAACGTGAACAACTGAGATATAAATATATCAGTTTTAAATTTAAACATTTGAGAAATTAAGTATCAATTGTGAAAAATAAGAGATGAATTTATTAGTTTTATACTCAATTATGAACAAATTATAAATGAATGTTTTTAAGCACAGTGAAATCACACCCCCGTGAAATCAATTGAGAAATGGATTTATAAATTTTACAAGTGAGACATGTTTTTTTTTTGGCGTAATTGTGAATAAATGAGATATGAATTTATAAGTTTTACAAGTAAACAATGAAAAAAAAGAAGAAGAAATTTGAGACACAAATTTATCAGTTTTACTAGTAAAAATGTAAAAATACTACCACTGAAACTCTTTAACCCTATCACTGATATTCATTAATACTATCATCTCTAAACACTAGTATGAACACTTCTAATCACTATTATGAACACTTTTAAACACAAACAATGGCACTTCTAAACCAAACACAAATACTTCTTTACACAGAGCAATGCTAGGGGTACAAAAGAAAATTACAAAATCTTTCTAACAAAATGAGTTGGCGATATTTTATTGATTAAATCGATAGTAGTGGACCCGCTACACTCTAATTAAAAATACCAATAAAATCATTACACCTAGGATTTTGTAAGAATTTTTTTGTGACTATTTTGTACCCCTAATATTATTCTCTATACATGTACTAACAATTATAAACACACACAGACACATTTAAAGCAATCACTAACATTTATCAACTAGTGTTAATGTTAACAATGTTGATTGAATAATAAGTGTCATTTTGAACATTTATAAGAGTACGTATAAACTACAGACACTTTATAACTTTAACGCAAACATTTACGAAGAGTATTTGCGCTTTTCGAAAACACAATATTTTGGGGGAAACTAGTTTCTTCCTAAGTTATAAAAAGTCCTGTTTTTTTAAACTGCTCTTATATTCGTCAAATATTTGCAAGTTGAAAAAAATTGGACTTTTTATAATTTATGGAGAAACTGATTTTTCCCAAAACTTACTCTTTCGAAAATAAAAAAATAAAATTCCTGAACATTATGAAAAATTGATTTTTCAGAAGATCAATTTATCGGTTAAATCTGTCAAAATTGTAAACTTTTGCAAAACATAGAAAAATAGTATTTTTAGCAATTTTGGTAGTTTTTACCAAGGTAAAAGATTTTTTTCCTCTTAAATAGGAAAAATAAGATTTTCACAAGCTTTTGTAATTTATAAATTCTTTCAAAATTGACAATTCTGTCAAATTGTAAAATTTGCAAAACATTGAAAAATAGTATTTTCTGCAATTTGGTTGTTTTTACCACAGTAAAAGATTTTTATACATTACATAGGAAAAATAGGGTTTTCACATTCTTTTGTAATTCACAAACTCTTTCAAAATTGACTTGCAAAAAAATAAAATAAAATAAAAAATGGTACCGAGAAATTGTGAATATCAATAGCATAGGGATGAAAATGTAATTAGCCAAAACTTCGTACCCACGTCCATCCGCCTGTAAAACTTCCAAAAAAATCCCACCTCAACGGCCCAGATTCAGCCGAGGAATTTCGTAGCTGTCTCATTAACAAGCGACGCCCAATATTGTTCACCGGCAAATTTCCTAAAACCTCACCACCGTCTTCTTCCTCAATTCCCCACACAAAAACCTCAATGCCGCCGGAAAACCGTCCACCAGTACTCCAACGCAACGCGGAAACCATCCTCCGGGTGTCGGATTACTTTCTCCGCCACCGTGATCTTGAAGGCTGCAAGAAATACGCGCTACAAGCCCAACAATCGGACCCTAACCTCCCTGGAATCCTCCAAATCATCGCCGTCGTCGACGTCCTTCTCGCTTCCCACGCTCTGATATCTGAAACCCATCTTAACTACTACTCTATCTTAAACCTATGCCCCTTCTCCAATGACACAAATCTCCTCAAAGAGAATTTCATAAACTTAATCTCTGTCCTTAGCCCTAACAGAAATCCCTACCCTTTTGCTGATGAAGCTCTTCAGCTGGTTCGGAATGCTTGGAATGTCTTGTCTGACCCTTTGAAGAAGGCCCAGTTTGATGATTTGCTTAAAAGGAATGGATATACGAACGGGGATTTCGGAAGGGCAGATGGCAATTCTGTAGAGGTGGATACATTCTGGACTGTATGTCCGTACTGTTACTATGTGTATGAATTTGAAAAGGTCTATGAGGATTGTTGTTTGAGGTGTTCAAATGAAAATTGTGAGAAAGGGTTTCATGGGCTAGCCATTAATTCGCCTCCTGATGATGTTTTGATGGCTGGTAACTATTTGTGTTCTAGGGTTTTTCGGGTTGGGGATAATGCAGGCGGTTCGTCCTGGATGCCGTTTGTGCCTAAGAAGCAGAATCATGAGGGTGGTGGCACTGTTGATAATGGGGATGATGTGTTTGGTGGGGATAATTTTGTTGAGATTTCTGATGATAGCGATGATACTTTATGTGATGGTGATAAGTCTGAGGTGAGTTTTAAGGAAGTGGAAACAAGGGAAAGTGATGTGGGGCCCTCTGTATCGAAGCCGGTTATGAGGAGGAAGAAGAAATCAGTTGGGAAAAATACCACTAAAATGACAGGGACATGGTTTAGAGTTAGGAAACAGAACTTTGTTGGTCAGACTGGTGAAGAATTGGACTCAAGTAAAGAAGGGAGCAATGGTGAGGAGGATATGGGGTCAGGGTTCATGGAAGGAACGGAGATGGCTAGTGGGGGTGAATTTGTTATGGCAAATATGGATATGGAGTTCATCGATGGGGACAATGGTATCTTTGTCAATGTTGAGGATATTTGATGTTGCTAGTGATTGCTGAAGAATGGAGATGGTTAGTGGTATAAAACAGGTTTCTCCTGTCTTTTGTTCTTATAGTCTAAAATTGAATCCCAAAGTGAAATAGGCAATTGAACTTTTTGCTGCTATAGTTGCCTTATCTTGAATCTGAATGCAAATATACTAATAATAATGATCTTTAGACTGGTCTCATTTTAGAGCTTGAATCGCTATGATTATCAGTTTTTGCTATGTTACATTAATTAATGATCATTTACTGCATTGCTTAATTCAATGAATATAAATGTCTTTTATGAGGACCATGTCTACATAGAAGCCCTGGTTAAAGATTGTTGATGCCCCTTAGTTAATAAGCTTTCTTGACAAAGAGAAGCTTAAGATACTATGGTGTCTTTCTGCAAATACTATATAGAGTTTAGCTGCAGTGATTTTTCGTAAAGTGAAACAATCCCTCCATGCCGCTAATTAACAAGAACTAGATTGCTGGAAAGAACAATTTCGCAAAGTGAAGATCAGGAAAACTATGTTAACCACACTGTGACATATGCACGCACACTAACATAATCATTGCTCTGACTGACAAGTTCTCAAATGGCAATATTAACACAGTATCAATCATCCTTCTACACTGTCAGCCAGCCAGGGGAGGCTCAGCTAAGAAATTCACAATTCTGTTCAACTGATTCAAGCCAAATACAGTTTCTTCGCAATTGACTTTCACGGATGCATCCAGTGGTTCAGAGCATTTACCTTCGAGGGTCACATTAATTAGGCAGGGAGTTGAGTGGCTGAGGATCTCGCCACAGAACCTCAAGCACAAACCTGATGCATCATCAAGGTTGGCAGCAACATGCATCTCCACAGAAACAAGAAAAAGATTTGCATTGCTGAGCATCTTTGAAGCCAAACTTTCACAGATAACAAGGAACTTGTCTTTTGTCAGTGACTTCAGATCCCCTCTATGATCGCCGAAGGAACACCTAAAACCAATAATGGAAATAAATCAACTCCAATGTATTTTAAATGGAAAAGAACAGTAAAGTTATCCGACCTCCTTATATATTCAAGAAAGAAAGGTAATTATCTGACCTCCTTATATATTCAAAGATCACGTGGAAAACTCTTTTCTAGCCTGGAGTATCAATAAATATCAATGGGGCTTAGGGTCTTTGACTAAATTCCACCAAATTTGTGATGGCGATTTTCTTTTTGACATTGAAATAAATAAACTTGGTCACATACCTTTTGCAAATCGGATGGTGGAAGGGGTCGGAAGGGAGAGAGAAGGTGGGAATACATGGCGGAGGTGGCCGGAAGGGAGAGAGGAGATCCGAATACACCCCGGAGTGACAGATCCGGTGTTAGGAATGGAGGCCGCCGGCTTAAGAGAGGATAGGGCCGTGAAATCAAACAGCCTTGCCGCAGCAGCAGCAGTGAGTAGAGAGAGAGAAATCGTAAATCGCTGCCGCCGCCGCCACAGTGAGTAAAGAGAGAAATCGTTAAGCGTAAAGAGAGAGACAAAAATAAAACTAGGGCTGGGCGGTATTTATATAAAGAATTACCCACGAAAATTTCCGTGGATAAGGGCCGAGCGGTATTTATATAAAGCTCGCTGGAAGTAATCTCTTCTTCGCGGAGAAAGCGAAAGGCCCTGGTTAGGAGTGTGGTGCGTGCTCTCTCTATTCTTTAGATGCGCTCCTGGGAAGGGAACCCGGAATTCTTGATGTAGATCGATCAATCCCCTCCTGTTCAACGCCCCGAGCCGAGCGAGATTGGAGACCGCCTTAATGATTGTTCGTAATGGGCCTACCATTCGACGTACCTATGTCATGTAGTTTTTCTTTTATTTAGATGCTGTCCCTCAGCCCTCTCCCACCTTTTCTATCTATCATTATAAGTAGGGCGGGCGGCGTACCTCACTGAGCTATCGATCGCGAAGCGCTAATAAGTTGACTCGCTTTACTGTGGTTTCAACGGGATGGTACTGACTTTCATACAAGTGCTGTATGCTGTCGTCAGCTCGTGTCGTGAGATGTTTGGTCAAGTCCTAAAACGAGCGAAACCCTCGTTTTGTGTTGCTGAGACATGCGCCTAAGGAGAAAGTCTTTGCAGCCGAAGTCCGCCGAGGAGCCGTGTGACGTGCCAGTACTACTAATTGAGTGCCAGCACGTAGCAATCCTGTCAGTAAGAAGGTAGTCGGCGCCTTTCGAAGCCGAAGCCCTTTGACGTGTGCGCTTTAGTCACGAAAATTTCCGTGGGTATTACCCACAGAAATTTCCGTGGGTAACTAAGCCCTTAACTCACAGAATTTTCGTCGAAAATGCTCGCGGAATGGTTTCCGTGGGTAACCATAGACGTTTACTCACTAAATTTCCATAAAAAAAAGGTTAAATTTTTTAGAATTTGACCGTCTTAAATCCGTGGGTAATAGGAAAAATTCCGTCGGTAATATTGAAGGAAAAATTCCGTCGGTAATTTTTCGTCCGTATTCTCACCGTTTCTAGTAGAGTAACAGGAAATGCTCCTGATCTTATTCAACAGTTCGTTCTCGTATTCTCGCACCGAATTTGCTATCAAGGACCTTGGACGTCTCAACAATTTATTGGGCCTCTCTTTTTTTTTTGATCAGGAAAAAGATTATATAAATAGATCAAAACTATACAAGAGAACCCGAACAACAAAGGGTTCGAACAGAAATTGGGGCAGCCACAACTTGGCCACTCACCAAACAAAAGACAAGCCTCAAACCCTAACATGCTCGGGAGGCCAAAAGACCCTATCTATCAACAGCAAGGTGCTCAAAAAGAATCAAAACATTAGGATACAAAGCAAAAATTACTTTGTATACTTGTGTTTTGATTTTCCGAATAAGGCCATCAGAAGAGAAATTTTCGCCCTCAAAGAAAAATCTGTTTCGGGCATTCCAAAGGAGGTAAACAGTTGAAGCAAGGGTTGTCCGCTTGCTACGGGCTTGCCAACTATTGCCCTTGGCTTCTTTACGCAGCCACTTAAAAGAGCTTTTGAGTGTTGAAGCTTGACGTTGGATGCCAATCCAGACTTTAATTCTGTCCCAAACCTCACGACAAAAAGCACATTCAAAGAACAAGTGCTGAAGCGTCTCAAAATTCTGTTTGCAAAAAACACAAGTGCCGTCCATTTCAAGAAAAGTCAGGCGATCCTTGGTTTTCATACGATCTAGAGCACAAAGCCAAAGAATGAAGGAATGCTTGGGAAGAATTGAAGGCCCCCAAACAAATGCACTTCATCCGACCTTTCGACAAGAAGACCTTAAGAAATCATAGGCCTCTCGAGTGCGTTGAAACAACGGCTTTGCCAACCAAAGCAATTTAATTTATTTGACGCTTCAACAGACCCCCACATTTGCTAACAAGGCCGTCCCGAACCTCAAGAATAAATTTGACAAGAGGTGAGTCACTAGGCTTGGCCTTCCACTCCCAAATAGAACAGTTTTGGAGGTAATAGTGACCGACCCATTTGTTCCAAAGTGTGTCTTTTTCCCATGAATATTCCAAAGGGCTTTCGCAATGAGCGAGCGATTCCGCATTTTCAAGTCTCGAAGGCCTAGCCCTCCCTCGGATTTGGGAAGGCGGATCTTGCTCCAAGAAACGAAGCGGAACCATAACCCCAAAGAAAATTACGACAAAGCCGAATAATTTTAAGGCGAATAACAAATGGAACAGGAGGATAGAAAGCCAAAAGCAAATTCCCACACCTTGCAGTATCAGAGCGAACCAACTCGGTGCGGCCAACGAAAGATAAGGAGCTTCTGCTCCAACCATTAATGCGGCCTCGGATCTTGTCAAACGGCGGCTCAAAAAGATAGACTTAAGCTTCTCGCGGCTAAAGGGATGCCAAGATATCGAAGGGCATAGTGCCAATAGAGAGCCCAGAAAAATCAAGAATAGAGGCAGCCTCTTGCTCCCTTAAACCGGCAATATAGATGTTAGATTTCTGCACATTCATTTGAAGCCCCGAGACAGCCCCAAAGTCCTTAAGACAATCAAGAAGAATAGCAACAGAAATCTCATCCCCACGGGACAGCAACATAAGGTCATCCGCAAAGGCAAGGTGAGTGATTTTGAGCGGACTGCACTTAGGATGATAATTAAAATTGGGGTTTGCAGTGCGCAAGTTAATCAAACGAGAGAGATATTCAAGGCAAATCACAAAAAGATAAGGCGAGAGCGGGTCACCTTGCCTTAAGCCACGATTGCCCTTAAAAAAACCATGCATGCCACCATTTATGGAGATAGAGGTCTATTTCTTGGGCAGGCTAAATATGCATGCGGTATTCTCACTCGTGCTTACCTCCTTGACTGCAAACCAGTTTCTAGCCCTCTATCCGCCTGGCACTACTGTTTTCAGCTATGGGTCTCCCTTTGAAGATCCTACTCTCTACCGTTCATTAGTTGGTCCATTGCAATATTTAACAACCACTCGCCCGGATCTCTCCTTTACCGTAAAGTGTAAACCTTATTAGTCAATTTCTTCAATCCCCTCTAAACGACCATTTCCTAGTCGTAAAGCGTAATCTTCGGTATGTCAAAGGTACTCTTGCCTTGGCTTATCCTTCTCCCACTCTTCTGCACCTTCTGTCATTGGATACTTTGATGTCCGCTTGCCAATCATATTGACTTGGACTATCATTTTGTTCGTGAGCTCGAGTCTTCCTGGAAGCTAATTACAAAGTTTGTTCCCTCTTCATTACAAATTGTGGATGTTTTTACCAAGAGTTTAGCTCGTCCTCTTTTCGAACTCTTTCGATCCAAACTTCGAGTTGGTCCTCATCCCAGCTCTTGCTTCCTGGGGGCGGTGTTAACGGAGATCACGACAGATCATGAACAGACAAAGGGAATTCAAATATTCCCTCATCACAATCTTTCCTTACAAATGGAGATAAATTATGTAATTGATTGTGTAGATATCTTTACTGAACGGTATAAACCTAAGTACGAATATGGGCTAGACCGGGCAAGGCCCAAGCAAATTGGGCCCTAAACGTAATCCATCAAATCTCAGGTATGAGGCAAGACCTGAGCTTCCTCGTATTATCTAGCTCGGTGTTAGGTCCTGAATGGTAGGAAACAGGCTAGAGGGGGGGGGTGAATAGCCTAATTAAAACTTTTTGCTGAAAAACTCTTAGTCTTAGTAAAATTAGTTTTGCACAGTGGAATAAAGGTTAGGCTAGGTTTTCAACAGGTTAGGTAGAGTTTTCAAAAGCAGTACATTAAAAATCCTTATGCAAACATGACAAATTATATTTCCAAGTAAGACAAACAAGTTGAGCAGTAGGTTGAGTCAATAGGTTGTGACCAGTTGAGAGAATGTCAACCAGTTACAACAACACAGAAATAAACAAACACACAGAAGAATGACACATTGTTTGAAGAGGTTCACAGTGTTAAATAACTGCTACGTCCTCTACCAAGTTTGGTCAGAACTTGGATTTGTGAAAGTGCACTACTATATTAATGGTATCTACCTATTACAAGTTGCAAGCCAATGATTGAAGGCTGCCAAACTAAAGGTGACCACTAACGGATCGTGCTACAATAAAGACCTGGTGTTTTCTAGAGATATGCTCACAAGTTGAGCTGATTTCTCAAGGGTGTTGTGTGTGAATCAATCAATGTGTTCCTAAAGTAGTCTAATGAAGGAACACTACAATATTGATTGAGGTGCACAGTGTATAAGTCCTAACAGAGATGTCTAGTGAATAGAGGGACTTGAATTGAATGCTTTGAACTATGGAGTTTGCAGAATGGTAGTTCAGAGCAACTCACTCTCAAGAATCATAAATGCACCAACCTTCTTCAATGCTCCAGGGAAGCTATTTATAGAGAACTTTGAAAAGGAGCCGTTATCTTTGAAGAGGTTGCAATGATGACTTGATCAGGCATGCCTTTGAATTGAAGGATCTTTGCATTAAATGCCTGAGATAGGAGAGAGAAGATTTTTCCTTGAGTGGTTGAAAGGATGTGAGTACTGGTCATTTTGACAATCTATTTTGAGCTTCGACGGCAGCGGGAATGTCACTTCGGCGTCTATTCGGCATGCTTGCCTTACCAACTTTAGCTAAAGGGATTCTTTGGGTAGTTGGGAGCAATAAATGCTTCGGTTAGGCTAGGCCGAGGAAAGCTTCTTTGAGGAAGCCTTAACCGGCAAAGGATAGGATGCAACTGTGAAGGTTACATCGACTAGATAGGCGGCAGGTTAGGTTGACATAGCGGTTAGGAATTCAACCGGTTAGGGTGGCAAACCGAGTAGCTCACGAGAAAATATCATGGGAGCAAATCTTCACACCTTCAAGTCTTCAAGGTCTTGAGAAAATTACATGAAATAAAAACACGGCACTAGCATTAAGGGAACCTATCATACATAGAAAAAATTCTATTGGGTCTAATTAAAATTAGGGGTCCACATTAATGCTTGTTGTGATTGGGTTTAAGCAATTCTAAACCTAAGCATATATTTGACTAACAATCTCCTCCTAATTGCTTAAGTCCAATCACCCTAGGTTAGCATCATCTTTGACTTAGTAAAAGAATGACTAAATATTTATCTTTTAGATGTGTCATTCCCTAAGTCAAGTAACATCATAAATGTAACCTAAGAAAGCTTACAGAAAGATTGAAAGCTTAGAAATTTAAAACAGGATAAAGTGAAATATTTTTGAATGAGTAAACCTGCAAAATGAAATAGTTAGAATAGTTTGAACATTCAAAAATAATCAAAAAAGAATAAGGAAAGACAAGTCATTCAAAACAACAGAGTTTGAGGTTAAGGAAATCTCATTGATTAGTCTTCAACCGGTTAAGCAAAAGATGGAAAGACACGTTCCTCATCGGTTACATTCTAGACTGGGGCAGCAGGATCATCGGTTGGAGGAAAATCCTTGGGGTCTGAAGGAGGGGTAGCCGATGGACTGGCCGGTTGAGTGCGAGATTTCTTGGCTGACTTCTTGGCTTCCTTTTCATCTCTCTTCCTTTTCTTCCTAGCAGACTTCTCTGCATCACGGTCAGCTAGCATCTTCTTTAGGACTTCATTTTCGGTCTTAAGCTTGATCCTCTCAGTGTTGGTCTTTCTGAATAATGAGGCTTGATCGGCTAGCTTCTGATTCAGCTTCTTGATTTCTTCGGTTGCAAGCTTGAGATCGGTTTGGGCATCCTTGGCGGTGTTCGGGAGTTCCTTGTTCAAGCTGGGTCAAGGCACCTAGCTGAGTGGAAAGATCAGTTATCTTGGCATCTTTATCAAACAAATCGGCCACATAGTTAGCTAGGTCCTTTGCATAACCGTGCTCCATTCTGTCTAGCCTCTTTTCTTCCTCCTCCTGATTGGACTTAACCATACTCGCAACCAGGGCATCATAAAGTTCACAAAGATCACGAACAACAACAGGACGGTTGAGTTCATCTTCAGGAGCTGGTTGAGGAGCATCAGGGGACGGATCAGCATCATTATCGGTTGAAGAGCCATCGGTTGAAGAGCTAACCGATATAGCCGGAGGATCAGTCGGAGGAGTAGTAACAAATGTTAAGGCTTGAACCGGTTGTGGGATGAACACTTGAATGGCAAGGGAAGGATTTGGTGGAGAAAGAGGAACGACAGGAGGCTTCTCAGTTAGATGAGCAGAGAGGGGAATAGAGCGACCGGTAAGAGATGGAGTTGGAGAACCGGTAGAAGCATCGGTTGAAGAATCGGTTGGATCACTGACATGAACTGGACCGATCCTAGAGACTTGACCGGTTGGAGAAAAAGTAATCTCCTCATCAACAGATATTGAAGAAGCAATAGAGGGACTGAACATAAGGAAATCATTGGGATCAGAAGAGAATAGGGAGTCAGACTCAAGGCTGAGAGTAATAGCATTCTGAACATCATGGGCTTCATCAAATGCGGAGGCAATAAGATCTGCAGCAGTGGGAGCCAATGCTAAAGCATGTTGCTTTGATCGAATCAAAGGAATAACCCTGAGAGCTAGGAGTAGAAGGGATGCTTGCCGAATGTTGCTCCAAGGCCTAGGATTGCCATTTCTCAAAATTGAAAGCTGAGGGACATTTGGCATTAACCCAACTCTGTGAGTAACCTCGTAGCACCATCTCACAATACGTAGCTCCAAAACCTGAATAATACGGTTGTTGACCGAAAGAAAACGCATGAAAATGTTGGGAGAGGAAAATGTGCATTCATCCGGTCCGAGAGGCGAGTTGAGCCACTCCACCTTGAATTCTTATGTGGCGAAGTCTTTGAGATTGGGAAGGAGAGACGCGATTTACGCTTTGAAGGGAATTTGGTGATCAACTGTTGATCGGTTTTGGAGGGCTTGACCGATTGACCTTTGGGTGGAGGAAACCGAAGACGAAGTTTGAGTGCAACCGGTTTCTGGGCTTTGGAACTTGTTTCTCCAGGGCCAACGGTTCTGGACAGGTAGAAAGGAACATTAACCTCTTTTTCTTTCAACTTTTTGAGTTCATGGGAAAATGGAGGAGGATCGAAACCATCTTATACTCGGCCACGGCTAGAAATCGTCTCATGGGGTTCAAAGAGTGGAATACCATGAGGGGATCGAAGAATGGAAGATACGGTTGAGTAATAGTTCAAGGGAGAGAAGATGTCTTTTGAAGAACGCAAGGATCGGCATAAGTCGGTGGGATAAGCGAGGATCCAAGATATCAAATTCTTCTTCATCCGAAATTTCTTCCACAAAGAAATCGAGAATCTCCATCGGGAGCATCGAAGTAGGAATAGCGAGAAGATGGAGGTACGGACCGAGTCTCCTCCTCAACTCTTGGAGGGCTAGAAAGCATAGGCGAATTTCTCTTACTTGGTGTCAAGAATTGAAGCTTGAAGAGCTTGAGCGATGGCAAGAGCATCGGCTCGGTCTTGTAGCCGTTTTCCTCTACATCAAATAGACTAACGGCCCACGGCTTGCTTTGTAGAAGGACATCATCGGGATCAATTGGTTGAGAGGCTCTAACCGGTTCGGAAGATACAACGGTTGGAGGGATTGAAATCGGTGGAGGTGTCATCGGTTGAGTAGAGGTGGGATGTCGGTAGAGCCTCCTCCCAAAGGGGTAACCGGTGACGTATCGGTAATGCCTCCTCCCCAAGCTTCTAACCGTTGCCGTCGGTTGGGGAGTGGTGAAAGCTTGATTCGAGCTCTCCATCCGGTCGGGTTTGTCCTCATCATCATCATTATCGGTACTTGAGGCTGGAAATAGATTCAACAACCTCTTCGAGATTTTTCTTTTTCTTCCTCCTCATCTTCAAACATAGCATCAATCTCTTCATCAAGAACCGTAGGCCATTTGGTGGAGGTGGGCTGAAGGCTACGAGAAAAGAAATCGGCTAAGGAAATATTTCAGTAGCCTTGAATTCATTGTCCAAATCCGATAAATTGTCCAACACATCCATCACATTTCGATAAGCCGATTCTTCCTTGGGCCAAGGCAAACCGGTTGAGTCAAAGTTTGGAAGAGAATCAAACTCCATTTCATATCTCCCAGGTGGTAAAGATGCTGTCTCAATCAAGGTATCTTGACTCCATAGAGAATAGCAAAGTCGGCCCATACAGCTTGGACCGTCATGTCCTGCCTCATTCTATCTTGAGCTAAGAAAACGACATTCCATTTGAGGGAAGGCGATCAAAAAATTTGTTGTATATCTTGATAAGACTGCGCCTAGAAGCGGAAAGATCAAAATTTACGAGTCGGCAAGGTCTGTGAAGTACACGCCCTTCTCGATATGTCGGTTTCCAAAATCAATATAGTCTTGGATGTTGCCAGTAGGTACGGAAGACTTGTTGATTTCATGGAATTGAAGCAACTTCCGAATAAACGGCGGCAAATGATCAATAGGATAAACCCAACTAGGAGAGGGAGCGGATCCGAGGGTTGATAGCCCATGGATTGTTATGGAAAATGTGGAAGGTAGGATTTCGATCGGTTGGCATCGCCGGTAAGAGGATTAGAGGCGTGGCCAGGTGATAGGTATGTCATCGGTCAAGGTGTCATGGCTAAGTAAACGGTTGGGGATAAAGGGTATGAATGAAGAAATATCGGCTTCAATTCTCTTTCTCCTTTCAAAGATTTTCCTTGGCTATTTGGGAAGGAGTTTTGGGATTGGCTTTGATTTTGAAGTGGTGGAGGAGGAGTGGCTTGGTTTGGAGGATTTTCTAGCGAGACTTTTTATGTCGGATAACGGTGGAGATGGGTTCTCTGTCTTGATATCGGACGTTACGGGGATTTTCTTTTAGCCGGAGAAGGGATCGGTTGAGAAGGCTGAGGTTGAGAGACCGGTTTGGAGGAATCGGTTGATGGCTTCTTCTTCGGTTGAGAGGGCTTCTTCTTAGCCGGTTGGGCTTCGGTTGGAGCAGCAATTGGGGCCATCGGTTTGGCTTCTCTAAGAATCCTTGCTTGATCGGCCTTGTCGAAAGCTTTGACAAAGGACTTAGGAACAGAAGGCTGACCACCAGAAATGGTAAAGATAGAAGGAATTCTCATGAGGATTCTACTCATTAAGAGATAATGAATGGGCTTGGCTTTGTTAGATCTGGACAAGGGCTTCTCCTTTAGGAATTTCTTGAATGCAATGAGGATCACACGATAGATGAAGGAGCACCAGTTGAATCTCCTTTGAAGCATAACGGCGGCCATCGCTTCCCATTGTATCATAGTGATACAATGATGAGAGCCAGACCGGCAAATCACACATCGGTCAATGACTTGGTTAGGGCATAGTGAACAGCATCCAAATCGGCTTTCTTGTTCCCTTCACCGGTCCACGAATGGATCGGTTCCACGGACGGTGGCCCGGGCGGCTTCCATATCCTTGAAGTGACAGAAGAGGAACCTGTTGAGGGAAGAGTAGGGAACGCTTCGGCTATGGAGGATGGGGAGAAATCCACAGAAAAACCACCAACAGAAGAAGTAATGTGAGAAACAACACCGGGCTTGGGATTATCATCAACTACTCCATTGTTGAAGAACTCATTGACAAGCTCATACAGAATATCATCATTCCCCTCTGGCATCAAGAACGGCAACAACCCGGAAGCAACTAGCATGGCTTGGAGGGTCTTCCCTTCTTCAGATTCGAAGAAGCTTGGTAGAATGTAACCTCCGAAAATGTCTTTCTTAGTTGGTTTGGGAGCCATCTGTCAAAAGATTTAAGAGTCAAAAACATTCTAAGTTAGAACACATTTCAAAAGAAAACAATGTAAGTGAGGTTATGATTTTGAAAATAGTTCTAGTTCTTCAAGTTAAAAGAATTTGAGTATTTAGAAAAACTTTACCAGAAAGGATTAGAGTTCGAAGAACAAAGAGAGAATGGATTTTGAGTTCTTGAAAGTTCAAAGCTTTTGCAGAGTGAGAGGAAATCGGAAAGTTTGAATGAAGTATTGTATTTCCTTATATATAAGAGAGAGATAGAAGACGGAGAGGTTTCTTGTAATAAAGAAAACGTTTCAACTGCATGGCACAGATATTTAAAAAGATATTGAACACGAGTTTAAATATGTGGGATAAAAACTAGGTACGTGTGTGCAGTAGTTAAACCATAATGCAATAATGACAAAAAGATAACCTTTTGATAAACTGGAATGATACAGAAGTTACCTTTTTGGTCACAAAATTTTAATTTTGACCAATCATCAAGTACAAAAAGGACGGTAGTAGGAGGGAGTGGGGAACATCAATGATGCTATGTCAGTATAGGGTAAGGCGGTAGACGGCTGATAGGATTGATGGGACTTGTCGGCTAGGTGATGATCAATCGGTTGAGCTGACGTCACCACATTAGGCTTGACCGGTCAGGATATGATCGGTTGAGAGCTTTTACAGACAGCAAGGTTAGCACAATAAATTAACGAATATCAATCATGCCTAGTTCTCCTCTAAGGAATTCAAATCTTTTAATGTCCAATGGTTTTGTCAAAATATCAGCTAGTTGATAATCAGTATGGACTTTTAAAAGAACAATGTTACCCTTTTCAACGTGATCCTTGAGGAAGTGATATTTGATGTCTATGTGCTTGGTCTTTGAATGCATCACAGGATTGTTGGAGACTGATATGGCTGAGGTATTATCACAATAAATAGGACATACTTCTTGAGGGATTTCATAGTCCACCAGTTGTTGCTTCATCCATAGAATTTGTGAACAGCAACTTCCAGCGGCTATGTACTCAGCTTCAGTCGTAGAAGTGGAAATTGATGCCTGTTTCTTGCACGACCAGGAAACCAACCGGTTACCTAGAAATTGACAAGTTCCACTAGTACTTTTCCTGGTGACCCTACAAGCTGCAAAATCAGCATCTGAATAACCAATTAGTGTAAATGATGAATCTTTCGGATACCACAGACCTAAGTTAGCAGTTCCCACAAGATATCTGATGATTCTTTTGACAGCTTGCAAATGAGATTCTCTAGGGTCAGCTTGAAATCTAGCACATACACATACGGCAAACATGATATCTGGCCTACTAGCGGTTAAGTAAAGTAGAGAACCTATCATACCTCGGTAGAGTGTCATATCTACTTTCTTACCTGATTCGTCTTTGTCTAAGTGTACATTTGTGGCCATGGGAGTGCTTTGAGGATGAGCGGAATCAAGTCCAAATTTCTTGATAAGGTCTTTGGTATATTTGGCTTGATTGATGAAAATACCTTCTTGAGTTTGCTTGACTTGAAGTCCAAAGAAAAAGGTTAGCTCACCCATCATGCTCATCTCAAATTTGCTCTGCATAGGTTTCTCAAATCTCTTGCATAATTTTTCGTTAGTAGATCCAAAAATTATGTCATCAACATATATTTGAACTAACAATGAATGACCATTATGCTTTGCAATAAATAAAGTGGTGTCGATTTTACCTCGCTCGAACTTCTCACTAAGTAGGAATTTGGAGAGAGTTTCATACCATGCTCGAGGTGCTTGCTTGAGGCCGTACAAAGCTTTATTCAATTTGTAGACATGATTAGGCTTCTTAGGATCTTCAAAACTGGGAGGTTGATCTACATAAACAAGCTCTTGAAGTTCACCATTGAGAAAGGCACTTTTCACGTCCATTTGATATAGCTTAAATTCTTTGTAGGCTGCATAGGCAAGAAATAACCTAATGGCTTCTAATCTAGCTACGGGAGCAAAAGTCTCATCATAGTCTATTCCTTCCTCCTGTCTATATCCTTTTGCCACTAATCTGGCTTTATTTCTTATAATTTTTCCAGACTCATCCAATTTATTTCTATAAACCCATTTCGTTCCAATCCTTTGTTTGATTACTAGGTCTAGGCACTAATTCCCAAACTTTGCATCTATCAAACTGGTTAAGCTCTTCTTGCATAGCTTCTACCCAGCTGGGGTCATCAAGTGCTTCATCAGTCTTCTTTGGTTCTATGTTGGAGACCATAGCAGAGGAAAATAAACCATGTTGTTCTTCTAAGTTTCTTAATTGGCCTCTAGTCATTCTAGGTCCAAAGACATCACCAATAACATTTTCTAAAGGATGATTTCTAGCGATCTCACTTCCACTAGGTAGGTCTTGCCTGACCGATTCCTGTCTTAAGGTTTCTATGGGAGGAGTGGAATCGGTTGAGGGAGAGGAGACATGTTGAGGTGATCGGTTAGGTGAGGGTGACTGATGAAGGTGATCGGTAATTGGAGATGGAAATGGTAAGTTGATGGGTGAAATTGGTTCAGCTTCAGGTGATGAATTGGGAGTTGTAATATGAGGACTAGTTGGTAAGGGATCGGCTGGCTGAGTTTGACTAATTGATTGCCTAACCGATTGAGGAAAGAAGGAGTCATCAACTAGGTCTCTATAGGTTACACCACTAGAGGCTGACGGTTGAGCTGGAGACTGATTTGCGTTGATGCTGGTGGATTGATTAGAGTTTTGATTATACATTTCACTGTCTCAAAAACACCGAGAACTATCGGTACAATTTGGAGCCTTGTGAGACTCTAGCAAATCAAATTCATCAAAAGTAACATGAACAGATTCAACAATTTTCAACAACCGTTTATTAAAAACTCTAAATGCCTTACTGTGCTTGGCGTATCCCACAAAAATGCCTTCATCAGCTTTTTCATCAAATTTACCTCGGCGTTCTTTACCGTTGTAAAGAACATAGCATTTGCAGCCAAAGATCTTGAAGTAACTAATATTGGGGATTACGCACGCCCACGGCTCATAAGGGTCTTGTTGTGAAACTTGTTGACCAAAGATCTATTACAGGTGAAGCAAGGCTGTATGTATAGCTTCGGCCCAAAAATACTTGGGGAGCCTAGCTTCGGATATCATTGTTTTTCCGGCTTCGATCAATGTCCTGTTCTTTCTCTCAACTACACCATTTTGTTGCGGTGTACCGGTGAGAAATTATGGTCTATTCCGTGATCATCACGATGCGAGCGATTCCAAGATTTTTGAACTCCGTTCCATTATCGATCTCATGCTTGATGATATCACATTCTTTTTGGGTTTGGAGTAGACGGAATAATCTGGTAGCAACTTCATATGTATCATCTTTTGAAGCAAACATCTCTACCCAGGTATATCTTGAGAAATCGTCTACAACAACCAAGGCATATCTGCTACCCCCCAAAGCGCGGTAGTTGTGGGGCCAAACAGATCCATATGTAGCAGTGGAGGCACCTAGAAGTGGACATGCGGGGCTTCTTTGTGGAAAGATTCTTTATGTTGTTTTCCCAATTGGCGGGCTCTACATTTCCTTCCATGATCAGCGAACACACGAGGTAAGCCGGCGACAAGATTTTTATTGGCCGGCTTGGATAGATATTTGAAGTTCAGGTGGCGAGTCTCTTGTGCCATAGCCGAGAATTCTCGGCTTTGATGTTCTTAGCTACAAAACAAACATTAGTAACATTCGAAACATTGTTTAAATCTATAGCATATACGTTACCTTTTCTATATCCAGTGAGAAGTGTTTCACCTGTAGCAATGTCTTTCACATAGCAGTTGGAAGAATTGAAAACACAATGCATACCTTTGTCACAAAATTGTGAAATAGAGAGAAGGTTGTGTTTTAGCCCATCCACCAAAGATACCTTACGTACAATTCTTGTACACTCTTTTGATGGATCCTCGGCCGATAATTTTACCCTTTGCGTTGTCACCAAAGACAAGCTGGAGGACCAGATGCTTCTTCAGGATCGGTTAGGAGATCGGCATGACCGATCATATGCCTAGAGCATCCACTTGTCCATAATCCAAACATCCTTACCGGCATCGGTTGAGGCCATTAAGCATTCCTGAAATAAAACGGTAAGCTTATGGTCCCCCTTATTCTTTTGGGTCCAAAGAGTTAGTTCCTCTTTGGCGGCCATACTGGCCACCACACGAGCTTTTAGACTCGGTGGGTCCGAGATAGGTGCTTGAAGAGGCATTCATAAGCCTTGTGACCAATAAAACCACGGTTACACATTTATTAGAAGATGGCTGAGAAGGCTTAGATGAATTGATGTTCAATTTTGCCAATGCTTTAGAGGGATTAACTGATTGAGCAGAGACAGATCCTTTGGGGACGAAGGTGATGGAATTACCTTTGTTAACTTTCGGTTGCATCGGTTTAGGAATGCCTTTACCGGTTGGGTTGCCTTTGCGGTTGGGTGACCGGTGACGGTTGATTGACCAGGTCATACCCTTACCGATGTCGGTTACCTTACTTACGGTTGAGGATTCTGACTGCAGCACTATCAGCAATTTTAATTCCACCTTTGCTTTTGCCATCACTAAGTGGAACATATTGTCCTAACTCAGGATCAGCTACCTCGGTCCATTGAGATTTGTTTTTGCTCAGATAGGCTTTCATCTGTACTCGTCCTTTGGGATAGGTGTGAGGTACAGCTTTGAAAGGTTTGGTTAACTCTCCTTTAATCATTTTGGATTGAGCATCATCAAATTTACCTATCAAGTTCTCAGAGACAGACTCCTTAACTGGTTTGTCTTTCTTTGTCGATGTCATCAACTTCTTTGGAGTTAAAAACTTATACCGAGTAGTTACATCTCGGTTAGGAGATACCTGATCTTGAATGATGGTCTCCACAGCAGTTCGTGATTTTGAAAACGTGTCAATGGTTTTACAAAGAGAGTTATTTCTTGACACAAGATCAGCAATTTGACAAACAGAAATGTTTAGTCTCTCAGTGAGTTCTTGATTGTCCTTCTTCAACTGATGTGACTCTAGCTTAATTTCTTTCAAAGTTTTTATTTCAGCTTTCAAAGAATCATTTTCAGTAGTGATCACTTTAAAATTATCAACCATGATTTTGTGAGCTTCATTTAATTTTTCAAAATCGGAGAAGAGCTCATTCATCACCTCTGCCATTTCAGACTTTGACATATTGGGAATAGGGTCAACAGTAGGCTGAGAGGAAGAGGATGATGGTTCAAAATTGGGATCAAAATTTGGTAGAGAAGATATCGGTTGAGAGCTAGGTTCGGTTAGAGGCTTTAAGTGAATCGGTCGGGTCTCAAGCGTCGGTTGATAGGAAGCAATCGGCAAGGCTTGAGCTTGATAGGTCGGTTGGATTGGTTGCATCAGCGGTCTGAGAGTGGGCAAGGTTTTAGACTGACCATAAAGGGATCCACCTATGTTTTGAATTTTGAAATTATAGGGGTTACCTGCATCTGCCTTGGGAATAGAAATGGGTTCATCAAAGAATGTCAAGGGAGATCTCATAGGCGGAGTCTGATCAACATAGGATGATTGTTCATTAGAATTGGGGTGTCTAAAAATAGGAGTTTGTAGGGAGATGGGTTTTTCATAGGTTCCATCCATAGCAACAAAGCCCGACATCAACATCTTCATCCCCGAGTCAAGCATAGTCGGCATCTTCATTCTCGAGTCGGTCTCAAACCGGTGGCGTAAGCTTTTTCCAGTTCCATCCTCGGCAACTAAACTTTTAGATTTAGATCTAGGGAATTTCTTGAATGGTTTCTTCCTCAAAAATTCATATTTAGGTTGAGGGCATTTGGAGGCAAAATGGCCGGGTTTTCTACAATTGTAACACACAAGCTCACCTTGTGCATTCTTTCCATCGGTTGAGAGTTGAGGTTTGGCCTTTCTTTTGGAAATTCCCGGATCTATGGAAGGATGAGGCTTTGGGTTGAAATGATTTCTTTGTGGGATTTCTTAAAATCCTTAAATTTTTTGTAGTTTCTGGCGAATGCAGCAAATTCATCCTCTACCTCAAGAGGTGTGATAGAAGAGGTATTGGATAGAGTTGGTTGAGGCTGAGATGTTGAGGGAGAATCATTGGTGGTAATTTGGCTGGTAAGCATAGAAGAACCAGGAAAGATCTCGATGCAGTGGCGAGAGATAGATTTTTAAATTGTTTTTGAACTCCACTCAGCCGGTTGAGCTCTTCCTCATATAGAAACAAAGTAGACACAATGTTCTGGATATGAGTAGTATTCAAATCACGGCATTCTTTCAAAATGGCAACCTTCACATGCCACAAGTCTCCAAGAGAATTGAGGAATCTCATGTTTAGGTCTTTCATAGGTATAGACTCTACCTAAAGATGCACAAGAGTTACTCACCTCGCGAGAATCGGTCGTACGTTTCCTTCATTGTCTCATTAGGATTCTTCTTGAAGGACTCAAACTCGGCAACGCTTTTGTAGAGTCTGTTGTCCTTGGCCACTTGATCTCCTTCAAAGTATGCGAGAAGACTTTGCCATACTTGTTGAGCGGTCTCATAGCATTGTACTTGTTTGTACGATCTTATGTCATCAAGTCTGAGGTTATTATGTGCAATGCTTTTCGGTCTAAGGAATCACAAAGTTTGTCATCCTCAATCCATTCTTCACTAGGTTTTGGCACATAAGTTTCATAAACCTCAAAGTCTTGTTCGAGACTCTCTATCATGATCCATGAGAGGAGTTTTGGGTGCTCTTGTTGCAAGATTGATTTTCGGGGGTGTCATTGGACCATCTCGACTACGGTGGTTAACCTATCATCTATTGAATCCAAGTACCGCATGATTCTGTTTTCCACATCTTGGAAATTCATTATCGTTCAACATGGGAACGGATGTCAAGTTGTATGTTTGCATAATTTTTCCCGCCATTTTGGAATTGGCAATTCAAGCGGTTAAGCTTGGAAAAATGATTTTCGAAAATTGTAAGCTCTGATACCAATTGTTAGGTCCTGAATGGTAGGAAACAGGCTAGAGGGGGGGGGGTGAATAGCCTGATTAAAACTTTTTGCTGAAAAACTCTTAGTCTTAGTAAAATTAGTTTTGCACAGCGGAATAAAGGTTAGGCTAGGTTTTCAACAGGTTAGGTAGAGTTTTCAAAAGCAGTACATTAAAAATCCTTATGCAAACATGACAAATTATATTTCCAAGTAAGACAAACAAGTTGAGCAGTAGGTTGAGTCAATAGGTTGTGACCAGTTGAGAGAATGTCAACCAGTTACAACAACACAGAAATAAACAAACACACAGAAGAATGACACATTGTTTGAAGAGGTTCACAGTGTTAAATAACTGCTACGTCCTCTACCAAGTTTGGTCAGAACTTGGATTTGTGAAAGTGCACTACTATATTAATGGTATCTACCTATTACAAGTTGCAAGCCAATGATTGAAGGCTGCCAAACTAAAGGTGACCACTAACGGATCGTGCTACAATAAAGACCTGGTGTTTTCTAGAGATGTGCTCACAAGTTGAGTGATTTCTCTAGGGTGTTGTGTGTGAATCAATCAATGTGTTCCTAAGTAGTCTAATGAAGGAACACTACAATATTGATTGATGTGCACAGTGTATAAGTCCTAACAGAGATGTCTAGTGAATAGAGGGACTTGAATTGAATGCTTTGAACTATGGAGTTTGCAGAATGGTAGTTCAGAGCAACTCACTCTCAAGAATCATAAATGCACCAACCTTCTTCAATGCTCCAAGGAAGCTATTTATAGAGAACTTTGAAAAGGAGCCGTTATCTTTGAAGAGGTTGCAATGATGACTTGATCGGGCGTACCTTTGAATTGAAGGATCTTTGCGTTAAATGCGAGATAGGAGAGAAGATTTTCCTTGAGTGGTTGAAAGGATGTGAGTGTTGGTCATTTTGACAATCTATTTTGAGCTTCGACGGCCGCGGGAATGTCACTTCAGCGTCTATTCGGCATGCTTGCCTTACCAACTTTAGCTAAAGGGATTCTTTGGGTAGTTGGGAGCAATAAATGCTTCGGTTAGGCTAAATTTGAGGAAAGCTTCTTTGAGGAAGCCTTAGCATTTCAAAGGATAGGATGCAACTTTGTGAAGGTTACATCGACTAGATAGGACCGGTTAGGTTGACATAGCGGTTAGAATTCAACCGGTTAGGGTGGCAAACCGAGTAGCTCACGAGAAAATATCATGGGAGCAAATCTTCACACCTTGAGTCTTGAGGTCTTGAGAAAATTACATGAAATAAAAACAACGCACTAGCATTAAGGGAACCTATCATACATAGAAAAAAATTCTATTGGGTCTAATTAAAA